>CM045771.1:8437318-8786047 GCA_025200525.1 Camellia lanceoleosa
TCCGACCGGTTTTCATCTTCCGGTCATTTTCACTACCACTACTATGGTGACGGCGTTCCACATGTCGGGACTCCCGGATCACGAGATGGATCCGGGTTGAGCTCCTCGTGACGGCGACCATTAAACGGCGACCTACGCCCGACCATTCACGTACTTCGCCGGATGGACTCCGCCACTTCGCGGTTTGACAAACTCTGGACGAACCTGGCTGCGTGAGCCGACCTCTCACCTTCGTTCGGCGCTAACAAAGGTAACCATACGCTTTCTGCTTTACTTTACGCAATGTAGGCGTAAGCTGTCAGCGCCATAGGTATTACAACCCTTAATTGTAGCTCGATACCTTTATCTTTGTAGTTGATTGTGAACAACTTCTGGCGATATCTGCTTAGGAATGAGCACACATGCACACACCTTTGCACTAGCCTCGATCACCCAAACCACGGCTGCAAGTATTTCACTAAATTCACCGATACCGTACTTATTTGAATCTGAAAACATATTGTATCTTTGTATTTAAATTGAACCACACAAAACTGTTGACGCATCATATGTTGTAGCTCACCTATTGGCACACTATAACGATATCTGCTTGAATCTGAAAAATGTACACACATGTACTATATCGTATCTTGACCCTCACAAACATCTTGACACATCACGGTAGTAGTCCACCATGATGCTGAAGCGACATTTTCTTGCATCAAAGCGTACACACGTGCACCATGTTTACCTTTGCACCACTCAAAAACATCTTGACATCTCACATACTATAATTTCTTTGTAAGCACACGGCACCGGTTTACATTTGAATCCAAAGCGTGCCGCATGCTAGATTTGTATCGACTTTAACATATTTCCTCGAACTATGCATTTCATATTGCTTTGCAACCATTTGTTTATGTGAGGAGATTCCCATACCATCGCGGGTATGGGAATGTTTCATTCGAGATTAGTATTGAGCTTCCGGCGGTCCGATACATCATGGATGGCGGGCCGGTTCCTTCTGCGAAGTGACCCGACTCCTTTGCTGAGCCACTTTTAGTGCCTTGGCGGAAGGTACACCGATTCATTCCATCTATCGGCGGAGACATGGCGATGACTCCCTCGACTACTCGGTGCTCACGGCATCGTGGTAAGGGTGATCGATCCCGCCGACAAATATGGATGAGTGGACGCCGCTCGAATCCACTTACTTGGCGCGATTCGCCTCTTACGTCGAGCTTTGTCCGCTATTCTTTGTTAAAGTGCGATTTGGTGCGACCTCTTCTTGTCGTAGCGACTCGATGGCGAGGTGGCGTGGAAGCGATATGCAGCGGCTTCTTAATATTTTGTTGGGGACCACACTATTCGCCCGGCAGGCGAACAAGTGCCTCTCTGCCTACTCGGCCTTTGGTGGGCGTCAGGACATCTTCGCATATGGCCCGGGGTGGCGCGGCTGGCCACTCTCTCTGGCTATATGAGCTCGGTTTCCCTTGATAGCGAACAGTTGCTGGGGAGTTCTTGGCAAGCTTAGGAATGCGTCTTCTTTTCCGCTTTACATTTACATTACGTACTTTTGTACTGCACACTACCTGCTGTACCTGCCTTTACACTTCTTGTATCTTTGTACACCGGCACACACATACTCGCTTTATCTTGTTTTACCTTTGTTCACTCTACACTCTGCTTTCGATGCCTTTGCACAACCTGCAGCCTGCTATTTACGCTTTACTCGTATTACGCTTTTACGATAAATGTTACGACATACTGTCTTGCGGTTGTGGGTCTATGCCTACTTGGCGAGAGCGATGTCGAGCGGAGACTCCTCTGGTAGATTCCTTTTCACGCCGCTTCTGACGGGAGGTGCACCACGGCCACGGGAGACTTCGCTTCTTCCGTCATTACTTTGACACCATCACCTCCAGCGGTATGTTTTACTTGATTCGTTTAAGCTTCACTTTTCGCTTTGTATATTTACAATACCCGATGGTAATAAGCGTATTTCAATTTGAGATCACTGGCGACCATGGGCTCCTCTGCGGCGATAGTCGCGAGATCGGTTTCCCGTCGATCGAGACCTCGCGTTACGGATTTTCTTTGGAGGCGATGCAGCCGGGCTTAATACTGGTGGCGCTTCTTGCGTCGGACCTCGGGTTACTGGCGAATAGTTCGAGCACCTTCCGAGCATATGAGGACACGGCGTTTCCGTGGCGAATGGCGGACTACACCATCGGTGGGGCGGAGCGGTTTGAGCGGCGACTACTCAATCGTCCGGACCTTCATCATGCGGCGAGTGGTGGTCGCCAGTGAGCGAAGACCTATGGCGCCCGGCGGCTAGAGGCGGCGGGGAAGCGAGGCGGGATAAATCCTGAAGGCTCGAGCTCGCGGCGAGAAGTCTGAGAGGGGCGAGGGCGGTGCCCGCTCTACCTACCATCTTTAACATCTGAGGCGAGTGGGGAGACCTACGGATCCCTTTTCTCCTCCCCGGTAGTCATGAGTTGGTAGTATTCTGACTTGCCTCGGTATGTACCACTTTATACGCATCTTGCATTGTCATTTCGATTCAGTTCATTCGATATTCCACGAATATTGATGCATCTAATACTCTTACGAGCTTCCTCTGAGTACACCGGCGGTCATTGGGTGAATGCCTCCATGGCGGGGATCTTTGCGGCAGACCTTTGAGTTCCTAACCTTCTCGGCCTTCCGGTATGTTTTCTCGACATAGTTCCAAACTATATACAAATTGTTTAGCATGTCGATGCGCGACACAACATCGATAAAGCATTCACGGCACTTAGCACCTTGTATTCGCCTGCTTGCATTACGCGATAAAGCGCTCCGCGGCATTACGCGCTAAAGCGCTCACGGCATTCACCTTGTATTCGCCTGCTGCATTACGCGCTTTGTATTCGCCTGCTGCATTACGCGCGATAAAGCGCTCACGGCATTCACACGATAAAACTACTCCGCGGCATTACGCCTTTGTACTCGCTGCTGCATTACATCTTGATAAAGCGCTTCATGTGTCTTGATGCATTTGCCTTTTGTATTTCGGCCTCCTTCGATTCCTCCATGGGTGGCGGCGCTCCATCTGGACCTCCATTTCTACTCGGGATGGCGGGATATTCCCCGCACGAGGCGTGGCCATGTGGGGCGACTCACGAGCTCGATTGCGAGGATGGCGAGTCGGGCGGAGGCCTCTCGAGGAGGGCGGGAGCTCGGGCTCGAACTCCGGCAATGGCTGCCGATGGCGCTCTGTGCTTACGCCGGGAAGAGGCGAGATGGATCCCGTGAGGCCATTGGCGATGATTCTGAGACCTGCTTTGTTTTCTTTTATTTTCTTTTCTTGTACTTTTCTCTTTTTGGTAGATAGAGTACTATGTACTGCCGCAGGCAGATTTTGTTTTCCTCAAACATTGTACTCGAAAGAGATTATATGAAATGGAACAAACTTTTGTTTGAAAAGAATGTTATATCTGTACATATCTGCATCTTTCATACTTTGCACTGCATTGCATCATATTACACCTCGAATGTAAATGGTATTCATCATTGTCGACAATTGAACACTTGCCTTTGTAATAATCGGATAACCAACCAACTAGCGACAAAACAACACATACGAACCATTGCTCAAAAGCGGGTTCATGACCCATACTGCTAAGGGACTAATCTGCTTTGGGGATTGATGCGCATATAGCCCATAACGCGATTCGGTTCATTACGCATCTGACAAACTCTGAACAAATAGCCCCAATCGGCGAGGCGGACCACAAAGGCGACATAGTTGCGGTTGAAACACACTCGGATGTCCCCAAATTTTCCCTTTCCTTCTCTTGCCGCGCGGATGTAGAGAATGGCCTGACATTGAGCCTGGCGATTACCTTTTGGAAGAAGATGGGTTTTCAACGAGGTGTCGACCCTACGAGAACACGGCGAGGCAGAGACTCAAACAAAGAAACAAAAGGCGCCGACCTAGCATAGCAGAGACACACTTTCGGAAAAAGACTCAAAGCCAAAATTGAGACCGATAAATCAAAAGACACAACGCCGCAGACATGTTTACAAAAGGACCTCAAATTTAGAGCCAATTCCTCCGGATATTACTCCACCCTTTACGATTAAGTGATACTCACATCACTTTCGGCCCTCGGGCTCATTTTTCTCTCAAAGCCCTTTTCTTCACTTTTCTCTCAACTTACTCCTCTCTATTCTTTATTCTCTCATTTTTTATCCCTCCCGGGGTGAATAATGAGCCGAATAGGAAGTCGCGGGTTCACACCCATCCTTTGTTAGCTCACGGTATTTCATACGGTAGATAGGCGCCTGTTGGCAAGCAGATTAAGGGAAGCAGAGGACCCGACTCAATCGTGCCCCTAGTTACGTCATTTTGACCATTTTGTTGTATTTTCTAAAGCGGTTTTGATCAAAAATGAGAGTTGGATGAGCACACTTATTCAATTTTGATTTGAAATCATGCAAGTCATTTGTGAGCACCTTGAAGATTCTCCTTTTGGGTCCAAACATGGTCCAATTTGAAAATAAAAGCAGTTTTAGAAAATAAGTCAACCTCGGTGAAAATTTTCAAAAACTATTTTTGCAAACAAACAACGCTCAGCAGCGTGAAACTTACCCTCGAGATCGCGACCTCGGATCGGAGGCAATAAAATTGCCCTAGCTTAAGAGGGTAAGGCAGCGGAAAGTTGCCCTGGTTTGAAACGGTAACTTCGGGGCAACTTATGGCAATACATAACAGCGGAAAGTTGCCCTTGTTTAAATGATGCGCGGCATGTTGTAAGCCGACCGCCGTTGATGGCAATCGGACCCTCGGGCGGAGGCGGCGAGCGGTTTGAAATCAATATATGGACCTGATCACGGAAGGTGTTGGTGGTTGGACTTCAAGAGGAAGTTGGTCACGTAATTCGAGTTCTTTGCAATCGAGACATTGGATTCGGAGAAGGCAAAAGTGATCAAAACCACGACATGGTGAGCGCTATGGAAGCGTTGAAGTGGACTTGACATGAAGTTGCCTCGTATCCCAAACATGGGAATCAAGCCTTCGTAGTTAGGTTAAGGTACACTCGGGTATTTAACCTTCCTTTGTTTTTAGGCTCTAACTTTTGCCAAGGTGCCCAATCACGGGTTTCGACCTTGAGCTTTGTTTTCTTTTCTTCTTTCTCTCTCTTTTTATATATATATATATTTTTTCTTTTTCTTTTTTGCATCTTTCTTTTATTTTCTTTTTGCTTTTTTTGTATTTTTTTTTTCTTTTTTTTTCTTTTAGTGTGTTTTTTTCCCTCTGCTCTAACTTTTGTCTGGGTCACCCTTCCGGGTTTTCGGCCCAGCGAGCCTCTCAAAGGGTAAAAGTGTAGCAAGCCCATACCAAATGGTTTTGAGATTGAAACCTCTCCACATCCGGAGAGCGATTGTTGTGTTGATTTGCGGGAAGTCCATCACGGTTGCTTCTCGAGCTTTGCTTGGTGAGTCGATCTCCTTGATCGGCGTTGATGCCTCTTGTTCATTTGCTTCAAATTGGGCCACCACAGGCATTTCATAGCCTTGAATGTTTTGCAGTTGCGGTTTACCTTGAGATAAATCAAATCTCGAGGCGAAGCGATCTTGGTGCACCATCTCAAGTGGTTCCACACGGTCTTCGCAAAATGCATAAAATATTTTGTTTTTGAAAGTTTTTAAGAAAGCGACAAATTGCTCGCGTTGAAGATAGTGTGGAACCAGTCTGGATCGAACCAAGATCCTTCTCAGTACTCATGCTGACAAGCATGATTTCATTCATTAAGGGCTTAGCACGCCTTTCTTTCTCTCAAAATGATCAAAATTTTTACAAATCCCGAGGAATTCCTTCCTCTTCGTTTTCATCACCGCAGTGTTCAAAATGGGGTTTTATGAAAAAGCTAGGTCATCATAACGATGTTCAAGGCACAAGAGAGCAGGCGGAATGCACTGTCGTTCCATTCACATTCTCTGGCACGGCTGGCTCAGCGATAACAAACACGAAGCGTGATAATACAATTTGTTTCATTGATTTGTTGCATAGCGGCTCCTCGGCGAAACAAACTCGAGCGCAAAAGCAACTAATTGAAAGACAAAAGCGGTGTTTGAGGCAACAACCCGAAATCACGGTATACTATACAAGAGGGTGTTGGTTACAACAAGGCGGACCACAGTAGCAAGCCCGACTCAATACAAGAGGCGGACTCAAAAACAAAACAAAAATGACTCGACACCCAAGTCGGGATTTACAAAACTAACATCGGCGGTGCTCAAAAATCTGGCATGGCGCCATATCCAAAATGTACCGGACAACGCCCAGGCGATTCACCTCACAGCACATACTCATGATATCTGTATCCTCAAATCCAACAATTGAGTGGTAGCGGACTTTCTTTGAGGTAGGCGGGAGGATAACCTCGTTATCAATCAAATCTTGCACCTCGTGCGGCGAAAACAATTGTCGATGGCATGGCGATCTGGCGATAGTATACGCCTGATGGGGAAGCATCATGTGTGGCCGGAGATTCTTGAGGCGGCCGAGGCTCCGAGGGCTTAAGGTGTCCCCTTTCGGCAGGATCGCCAATGCCTTGGACAATGGCATATAGAAGCATAAAGACCTGCGCCCTCGGGCGGGTATTTTGGAGTCTGAGCACTCTTGCTAGATCGCTAAGCGAACGGATCGGCGAGTGCGGCCTTGGGTTTGATCCTTTCCGGATGCAAAGTGAGAGCAGGAAAAAGCATCCTAGCGGGGCGGGGCCTATCCGATTCTCGATTATGGAGCGCCCTCGAGGCGGAGTAGGGAAAGCATCCTCCACAGCTTTTGTCGCGACTGCGGATATTTGTTGCTTGTTCATTCCCCCGGCTTTCAAAGCCTCTCGCCTGACGGTTGTTCCACGCAATTACATCTGCCTTCACTTTGTCTTTGCCTCGGCCTCGGCTGATGAGAGGTTTGGGTTAGTCTTGGTACATCCTTTGTTGTGGGTGGAGGTCATCTCCGTGATTGAGCTCGATCATAATCCCCGATGGCGGGGGCTCTTGGGGTTGAAATTTCGGCATCTGATTGCAAGGTGGCGAAGTTGACATTCATAGCGAGATCATACGGACCTCTAGAGATCACCTATCATTCCCATTAACTTCGAATGTAGTGGGCTCACGAGCTTGATAGAGCAGGGGCCCAGTTGGGTCTTGTGGCCAGGCGACTGGGAGGATCTGGCATATCGGCGCCGGTCTCACCACAGCAGGGTAATCCCTTGATCTAGTCTTGGTATCATAACCACTATTTCTTCCGTACTCTGCGTCATCCCTAGTCTTGACTTAGCAAAGGGAAATCTTGACTAATACGTATCAACTTTACGAACTCTCTGGCGAAAGGAAAAAGCAGACTGACATTTTTGAAAGGCGGATCAAACACAGCGTAGTCAATCAAGCGATCTCTACTCACGATGCTTGTTCCCCAGAATCCTTTGTTCCCGAGAACCGATACCTGAGACATAAGCGTCTGGGTTCCTCAACAACAAATCTTGGTGCCCTTGGGCGGATACTCCTGGCAGTAAGTGATATGTACATTCCTGCAGAGATACACTCTAAAAGCACATAGCAGATAAGTGAGAGCCAAAACACCCCTATGTTGGGGTAGGGTTTCCCTATCCTATTTTTGTCAGGAGCTAGGGTTTCACTACCCACGCAGCGGCTTCACACAACCTATGATCGGGTGAGCAACCTGTCCTAGCTTGGAATGGTCACTACGGATTTCGATATGCACTAGGTCGAATGGTCAAAAAGGGTGCCTCGGTAAAACCGGGGTTTGTGTTCCCATGCTGTCAGAACCCATAACCGGTCAGCCTTATGGTCATGCCTTGACAAGACAAGCCTCCGGCAAACCGTTCAGGAATCGCAGATGGCAAACACGGTGTCCTAGGCGCACCAATGCACATGCAATGCAAAGAAACACATAAGCGTAGTCAAAACAGGATATCACGCGTTCGAGTCAAACTCTCGAAAATCCCCAGAATTCGCGAAGCGTAGGCGTCCCGAGCGCGCCGGAGGGTTAGGTCCGTTCGTTCATATTGGGGTCACTATGATTCGGACTCGATGTCACGGTTCTTAATCTTGAACCAAAGAGTCCAAATCAACCAAATCGTTTGAGAAAATTTTTTTGAAAAGTAGTGCCAAACATGGTGCTTTGCGGATTATAAAGTCGCCACCTAAATATTTTATTTTGGGAAATTTAAAACCACGACTCGGTCGAAGGCCACATGTAAATCATCACCAAAGTGGTCTTGGCTCGGGGAGCTTAGATGCGATCGGGGAAGGTCGACTATGAGCACCCCCTTTCGCCCGGTCCGAAGACCGGCCTCTACTAACCATGATATCCGATTTTGAAAACTTTATGCGTTCTTATCCCGGTTATTAACCTAGAATTACTATGTGATGCGCACAACACAAAAGTATAGACTAGATCGCCTAACTTGGAAATAAACATTGCATATCCGTTTTATCTCGAAAAACGTGTTAGATTTTGCTACTCACAAGTAGGCTAAAATATGGATTTCAACGAGTTATTCCAACTCAGGCAATCCAACCTCCACCCATAGGCATTCAAACAGTTTATAACACATAAGCATTTAGCCGCATGGTAAGCATCTTGTCATGGCAACATTCACACGCATGTGGTATGCTAAGCGTAAAATACTTACATCGTGCCGTGCCAAAAACAACAACCGGTTAGCAAACATGCATGACCTAGTTCATGTTAAGTGGCTAATGCAACACGAGCATAGATGCAATTTAGAGTAGGCTCGGCTAACCTAAACATGGCATGTGAAATGCACTTTATTCGATGCACGTATTCAATTTGGAATTTAGAATACAATGCGGTTTGTATGATGTCTGAGGCCGTGCATGTCAACAAATGCATGGATGCACACATGCATAGCATATGGTATGCTAAAATAAGCGTGCCCTAATCTACCATTGAAAGCGGGTAAATAAAGGGATAGAAAGAAATGGGGATTGGAAGACAAACACCCACTCACACGCTTACAGATTCGCCCTCGCTCGGAGGACCAAAATAATATCTGATCAAGAACTAATTAACTACGCAAGCTAATTAATTATTACAAATCAACTAAATTAATTAAATAACATAATTAATCTAATTAAACAGTGAATCACCTCGGGATGAGGGCAAGATGCATCACACGCTCGGGACTCGCTCGGAATCGCACTGTCATGCATGATTTGCCTCTGTTTCCTCTGCTCTCCTCCTCAGAAAATTGCCAAAGTCCCAGAAGTGCTTCTCAGGGCATTGGGGAGTACTACCGGCTGGGATAGAGCACCACTGGCTGCCATAAGTGGTCATCGGCACTGAATTGATCCATCGGCTATCAATTGACGGCCGATCGGCACTAAATAGTGCCGGCCGGCACTTAACACCTGCAGAACATGCAACTCACAGCAGCAGAGGACAACAACATGCATGGCAATGTGATTCAAGGTATTTATGCACTATACACACCCCTTATCATGTTATTGACTCAAGGGGGCATGTGCCTCGATTCCCGGACCACCAATCGCGCATTTCCATGCGTGATGGCCCGGAGAACCAAGCATGCAACTTCTATTTCAAATGCAATGCAACCAAATAAACACACAAAACTGCTCAACCTCTATCACATTTCACTTCAAGAGGCCAAACATGCATGCTCATGTGATGCAACCCTAAGCATGTTATCTAGCATGCAACATAGATTATGCAAGCAAGCTAAACATGTTAAGTATGCAACCTAAGCAAAGAGGCATACAAGCCAAGAAATGGAGTGGACTAAAAGATGAATTAGGCTACTCCTAATTGGCCTAAAATCAGTGGCCAAAGTGCCTAGAAATGGAGACTAAACACACACACACACATGCAAGTGTTATGATCCAAACCCAAGGCATAAACATGGCAACTCTCAAGCACACTTGAAGATACCAAACAAGGACGACGAGCATGCATTGTAAAGCTCTGAAAATCATGTTAAACATGGTGCCAAACCAACTAACAAAGCAAGCCAAACGAAGCATACAAATGGTTCAAGCATTAAGGCGAGCCAATGAGACTTTGAACCACACCTAGCACAACCACTCATGGCAACACTTAAGCAACTAAATCAAAGTTTTAACACGTAAAACTAAGCCCATAGGACCACCTAGATGGCATGAATCCAAAGGCATGCATTAAAGCCAAAAGATGGAACATTTAACACATACTCTTAGAGCATTAAAGAGACAACTAAGGAAAGCATACAAGCATACCAAAGGGACTGAGATAGCATGCTAGGGGGTTCCAAACCACCAAAAACAATGCAAGCAAGACATGCTACATATTCATGCTCTTAAGGCTAACAAACCAAATGCAAAGAGGCTATATTAAACATGTTATGGTTGACTCAAACAACATGAGACAGACCTTGAACATGGAAATATAAGCATAAAAGCTTCACAAATGTAGGCCTAAAACATGCTAGAAACTAAGGCACACAACCTAGGCATGTTAAGGCATCAAAGGGCATTACAAGGCAACTATGCTAAGCATGCATAAGAAACCAAAACCAACTTAAAATCATGTTATAACATGACAATATAAGCATGAAAAATAAGTCAAACATGCTCAACACACACTCAAGCATGAAGCTCCATAAGGAAGCAAAACTTGCCCTTTTAAGGACATCAAGGAGAGGGTAGCCCTCTCCTTTTGGAGACTTTATGGCACCATCTCCACCAGAAATCCCTCAAGATTTCAGTGGTGGAAAAATCAACACCAAAGTCTCGGAGCTCTCACAAAATGGCCTAAAATGGGACCTTTTCAAGGCCTAAAGGGGGTCAAACTTGCTCAAACCACAAAACACTCTTAATAAACAATAAAGAGGGTTAAAAAACAGAACTTTTATGTGTTATAGACCAAGCACAAAACCTGTTTTAAACTAGGCAAAAATGGAATGCAAAAATGGGGGAAATAAAGCAACTTTCTTACCCTTCATGATCTTCTTCACAAAGGTTGGAGTTGTTGGTTCCTTGAACTCCAAACCAGTCAAAAATCTCAAGGACAAGCCCTTAGCACCTCAGTTCCAAGAGGAAGGTGAAACACTAGGTGTTGATGTGCAATAGTAAGGCACAAACACCTAGTGTCCAAAACAAGGGAGAAAGAGAGAGATAGGATAGATACACAAAATCTAACCTAACACCAGAGCTTCCCCCTCTCCTAAAATGTCTAACCCTCCAAAAATTCTAACCCTTGAGCCAAGAGAAGGGCCTTCTCTTGTATAGGCACAAAACTTACAAGTTAAGCAAGTCTAAGGGCTCATCCCTCCATACACGTGTATGGAGGGGAAACAAAAGGCATACAGCTGTCTGAAAATATCTCAGAAAACAACTGTAAAGTGGTCGGCAGGGCAAAATGGTAATTTTGCCAAAAAGAGTGCCGACCGGCACAATATAGTGCCGATGGCAACACCAGCCAGCCGGTGGCCTCTAGCCACAGCCGGTGGTATGTGGGGATGCCTCACAAAGCATTCCCTGCCCCTCCAAGGCAAAGCACAAGTGTTTGCTGCAAAACCAGACACAAAACAGTCAAGTTCGGAGGTCCTGAGGCAAGGCGCGTAGCCGAGAACTCCGGGAACTCCAAACAAACACAAACATGGATAATCACCGAGTGTTCAAGCGGTGACGTCCAAGTCTTGAGGATGGTCAAAAATGGGGTGTCTACACATGGTTTGGCACCTTCATTATTCAAGATATCGCAAGAAAGCGCGCTTCTTTTTTTTGGTAGGCTTTTGAGTTGACCTCAGGCCATATCTTTTTGAGCGACGCTCCGTATGTGCGAGGAACATCCCTTCCCGTATCCTTCTGCATCTTGTGAGCTTCACAACATGCCTCAATTGTATTGTGTTGCAGTGCTTTGCATTACACGCCTCAAGTTTCTATACACATTGCCTGCGTAGACCGCATGCTTTACTTACATGTATTCAAGTTCTTTTCTTATATGCCTTGCTTGCATAGACCAAATGTTTTACTTGCGTAGACCGCATATCTGCTTGCGTAGACCGCATGCCTTACTTGCGTAGACCGCATGCTTTACTTGTGTAGACAACATGTTTTCTCATTACTTGCATAGACCGCATGCCTTACTTGCGTACACCGCGTGTTTTACTTGCGTATACCGCATGTCTCGTTTGCGTAGACCGCATGTTTAGTTTGCGTAGACCGCATGCTTTACTTGCGTAGACCGCATGCTTTACTTGCGTAGACCGCATGTCTCGTTTGCGTAGACCGCATGTTTTGTTTGCGTAGACCACGTGTTTATAATCAAATTTCATTACTTGCATAGACCGCATGTTTTGTTTGTGTAGACCGCATGTTTTGCTTGTGTAGACCGCATATTTGTAATCAAATCCATTACTTGCGTAGACCGCATGTTTTGCTTGCGTAGACCGCATGCTTGTGTTCAATTTCATTGCCTGCGAAGGCCGCATACTTATGTTCAAATCCATCGATTGCGTGGACCGCATACTTCACTTACACGTGTTCAATATTCGTTGCTTGCGTAGACCGCATGCTTTACGTACATATGTTTGTACCTTCATGGCATTGTCATGCCTTCCACTTGATTTGCGTTGTCCCACATTTTCAATTGCATTATGTGCATGCTACTAATAAAATCGTACCTGTTAAGTTTCTTTCCTTTTCAGGCACGATATTGTATGTACGGTTCATTTGCGACTGGTGGAACGAACGAACCGAGCAGTATTGTATACGCGGCGTGAGACGTCTCGAGAATTGCATAATTCTCTCACATCCTTTCTGCATTGTAGTGTAGTTTGGTGTATACTAGCTTAAAACTGTCGCATGTGTGCTTCGTCACAGTTTTTCTTTGCATGATCATAAGTTACGCTCGGCTTCGTGCATTGTCTTGCATTTTGCCCCTGCCTTTGGGCGCATACCTTGTTTGTCTTGCATGTTTGTCTAAGTCTTCGGCCTTGTCAAAAATGGGTCGTCTCTGGGCTTTGACATTCACTCCCGTCATTGTTATGACTTCCGAGTTCTGTCAAAGAGGGGCAACTGTAGACACCCCATTTTTGACCGTCTTCAAGACTTCGACGTCACCGTTTGAACACCCGGTGATCATCCATGTTTGTGTTCGTTTGGAGCTCCCGGAGGTCTCGGCTACGCGCCTTGCCTCAGAATCTCAGAACTCGACTGTTCCGTGTTTGGTTTTGGCACCAAACACTTGTGTTTTTGCCTTGAAGGGCAGGGAATGGCTTGTTGGCCATCCCCACACTCCACCGACTGCCCCCACCTATCACCGGCCGTTTGTGGGTGCCACCGGCAGTGGTTTCTTAAAACCAATGGCCGGTCGGCACTATATTTTGCCGATCGGCACTTTGTTGTGGCCGATGACCTCTTTTGCCAGCCGACCTGCACCCTTTGCACTCCTCAGGCATGGTGCATGCCAGCTGTGCCAGCCAGAATGCACCATCACCACTCCCCATGCACGGGGATGAACCCTTTGCACCCTTGACCCCCCTTGGTTCCTTCTAGAAGGATGAACCCTTGGCCAAGCTTCTTGGAGAAGCTTGGCCAACTGTCTTAGCTTCCTCTAGAAGCCAAGACTCCTTTGCACCCTTTGCCCCTTTCACTTGGCTTCTTGGAGAAGCCAAGAACCATTTGCTTAGTCTATATATCGAGCCCTCCTCCTCCATTGTTAAAGGTTGGAGTTTTAAACATAAGAACGAGCTTATATACATATATATACGCTAGATATATCATCTCTCTCTATATTTCCCTCTCTCTCCTCCCTTAGTGTGTGTTTGGAAGCCCAAAATGCATTTTTACCTTACTTTTGCACTAATACACACACCATTACACCTTATTCGAGATCGAGAGGCTTTGAGGTTGATTCTTGAGCTTTTGGACTGATTTTGATCAAAAGAGGAGGGCTGCATTGGTTCTTGAGGTGTTCTTCAAGGGTAATCACTTTGCTTTAGTTTCCCCAAACTTGCACTAGTTTTTACTGTCTTGCTTGATTTAGGCTTTGTGCATAACATAAAAAAAAAGCTTATATTTTCATGCTTAGAACTTTCATTAAGGGTGTTTTGTGGTTTGAGTTCAAACTCACCCTCTTAGGCCTTATTTGGCCTTTTTGGTACTTCCTTTGTGAGGCTTTGTTTGCTTGAGTGTTTTAGTCTTCTCACCATTGAAAACCGGTGAATTTTCGATTGGTAAGGAAGGTGGTTTGAAGTCTTGTATAGGGAGGACACCTCTCCCTTCATTGCCTCATTTCCTTGCCTTTTTGGCTTAAAGGGCATCATGCATGCTTGGTGATTTTGGCCCTATTTGAGAGGTTTTTGGGTGTCTTGGTCACATGTTATCTCTGTTTTTGGTGATTTGTGCCCTTTTGCATGCTTAACATACTTGCTTTGCATTCCTCTATTTGGCATAGAAATGCATCTTGTGTTTAGGCCATGATTCTTGCATGTGTTAGCCTAATTTCATGAAGGTATTGGCATTACTTCACCATGTTTAAGGCCTGTTGGCCATCTGTTTCAGTCATGCTTGCCATGTTTGGTGCCATCTCTTTGTGTTTTGGCTTGTAAGCCTTGAGTATATTGGCCTCTAGCATGCTTAGCTTAGACCATCCTCATGATTTGGCATCATTTGGGATCGTATTTCAGTCCATAAATCATGTTTGTATGTTTGCATATGTGACCTCTTTCATGCTTTGAGGATGTGCCCTTTTATGCCTAGAAATGAGCCTTGGTGCATGCATCTCATTGAAGCCACTTAAGCTGCCATATCAGTGGGTTTTGGAGCCCATTTTTGCATGCTAGAATTCTGTTTTTGCTTGTCTAATTCATGCCATGAGTGGTCATGTTAGTGGAAGTAAAGTGCTCCCTTTTGTGCCATAGCTTTAGGCCCATTGACTTGCATGTTGGCATGAGTGTTTGTTCACCATTTTGGGCACTTTTGGCCACTGTTTTGGGGTGGATTGAGGTCTGCCCCTTTATGGTTTAAGTTTACCATTACATGTTTGCCTCATGTTTGTTGCATGATTGCTTCATTAGGTGTTGTAACATGATGATCCTATTGCTTAAATTGTCCATGTTTGCATTGCATTTGCATCTTGCATGCCTAGCATTGCATACTTGCCATGATAATTGCATGGCATTTGGCATGCCTTGCATCTTAATCTCATGTTGTATCTTTGAGCCATGTTTGCATAACATGCATTGCATTACTTGGTTTGGGGTGTCAAACCAAGTGTGAGGAAGGAGTGTTCATACTACAAGTGATGTAGCAGCGTCTTAACTCCGATCCTTCAGGGCCCTTGACTTTGACATGATAGGGTCTTGGTCCTCATTTGTGTGTTGCATGCATTTTCACATCAAATGGCAAGCTTGATCTCTTAGGCTATCATGCACAATTGATGGCTCGAGGATCGGGGGCCATGCTTCCCTGGGTTCAATACATGATGGGGAACATGACCATGCTCACATGTGCCTGATATCCCATGCCATATCTTTTGTCCTCTGTTCTTTGTCCATGTCTTCTGCGGGAAGTTTACGCCGACCGAAACATTCGGTCTTGGCCAAGCCATTGGTGAATGGCCGATAACTTCATCAGCAGTCGATGGAAATTCTCTATGGCTGGTGGGTGTTTCCTCCAGCCGATGGTATTCTACAGTGTGCAAGGAACCTATCCCAGAACTTTGGCAATTTTCAGAGAAGCAAGGCAGTGAAAACAGAGGCAACAATGGTATGGCACGGGCTTTCCGGACGAGACGGGTTCGAGCATGCATCATTCACGCATCCCGAAGCAGGGGTTGTGGCCACCTTTCTTCTTTTGGCATTCATTACATTAATTAATTAGAAATGCGTAATAATTAATGTATTTATTATTGATTTGTAATATTTATTTGGTCCCTCAGTGAGGCGCAATTGTGTAATGAGTGTGTGTGAGTGTGTGCATGTCTTCCAACCCCACGTCTTTCCTCCCTTTTATTTACCTACTTATGATGGTAGATTAGAGCATATTTAAATTAGCATACCTTATGCAATGCATGCGTGCATCCATTCATTTGTTTTACATGAACCAGGGCTCGGTACATCATGCAAACCGCATTGTACTTCAATTCCCAAATTGAATACATGTTATTTGTAACATCTCACCTGCCATTGTAGGATAGTCGAGCCTATTGTAAATTGCATTTTTTATGCGTTGCATTAGCCATTTTAACATGAGCTAGGATCACGCATTAATTGCTAACTAGCTTCTGTTTTGGCTTGGAGTACTAGGTAAGCTTTTATGCTTTAGCATGTCGCATGCGTGTGAATGTTATCATGACAGCATGCTTACCATGTGGCTAGATGCTTATGTGATAAACTGTTTGAATGCTTGTGGGTGATGGTTGGATTGTCTGAGTTGGAAAAACTCGTTGAAATCCGTATTTTAGCCTACTTGCAAGTAGCAAATTCCAAAGTGTTTTTCAAGACAAACGGATATGCAATGCTTATTTCCAAATTAGGCAATCTAGTCTATACTTGTTTGCTGCGTGCATAACATAGTAATTCTAGGATAATAACCGGAATAAGAACACATAACGTTTTCAAAATCGGATATCACGATTAGTAGAGGCCGGTCTTCGGACCGGGCGAGAGGGGGTGCTCATAGCTGACCTTCCCCAATCGTACCCAAGCTCCCGAGCCGAGGCAACTTTGGTGATGACGGACATGTGGCCTTTGGCACCGAGTCAGGGTTTCCTAAATTCCCCCATTTTAAAAAATATTTAGGTGGCGGCTCTGTATCTGGCAAAGCAGTCCATGTTTGGCACTTCTTTTCAAAAATCTGTTTTCTCAAAACGATTTGCCGGATTTGGACTCTTTGGTTCAGATTTAGAGCCGAGACACAAAACGAGTCCGAACTGTAACCTGTGACTTCCCTCGGGCGTGTTCTGTTCTGGCGATTCATTGAGGATTTAGAGAACTTGACTCGAACTCGCGATATCCTGTTTTGATTTCACTTATGTGTTTCTTTGCATTGCATGTGCATTGGTGCGCCTAGGACACCGTGTTGGCCATCTGCTATTCTGGCGGTTTCTTGGGAGGCTTGTCTTGTCAAGGCATGACTATAAAGTGACGGTTCTTGCTCTGCCGATATAGAACACAAACCCAGTTTTACTGGGGCACTCTTTTGACCATTCGACCTAGTGCATATTGAATCCATAGTGACCATTCCAAATTAGGGCAGTCGCTTACCGATATAGGTTGTTTGAAACGGCATTGCGTGCGTAGTGAAACCCTAGCTCCTTACAAAATAGGGCAGAAACCCTACTGACATAGGGGTGTTTTGGCTCTCTTTACATGCTATGTGCTTTTAGAGTGTGTATCTCTGAGAATGCATGTATCGGTTTACAAATTTGGGTATCGAACTGCGGGCATCGATATTTGGGGAATCAGTTCTACGAGGGTATCGGTTTTGGGGCGATTATTGAAGAACGATGATCGATATTTGAGAGCAGTGTGTTGGCTTATTAACGCGTGTTATGATACCCAACCATGTGTTGTATGTTTATTTTACGCCCGTTCTGTTGTCCGATTATACATTTATTTATACGCTTTATATATCTTTTTGCTAGGTAGTTGAGCACAATTGCTTCCAACCCAGCAGATATTCCCCAAGCACTCTGGACTAGAGGCCGTCGACTCCATCGATCTGAGGATCTGGTAGACGGACAACCAGTGTACCACTCTCTACCCCCGGTTACTAGGCGAGGTCGGCTAAGCGAAGGCATCGGTTCGACAATTAGTCTGAGGCTTTGTCTACCCCACCCATGTATAGTAGGGATCAGGACTCTGCTCCTCCCACAGAAAGGGAACATGGACCCATAACTCAGTCAAAGCAGAACAGTGGTGCGCCAGCTTCAGGAAAGCATGAAAATGATGCGGCGAGATCTTTGTCAAATGACGAGTTGCCAAGCAACATGCCACGATTATGAATGAACAAGCGAGTTAATTATAAGGTTCTGATAGCAAGCGAAGCCTACTTGCAACAAGTTCCTCCCCACGGAGTTCCAAACCTCGGGGAGGCGGCCAATGCTTAGAATGATCTGAGAACTTCCCACAGGACCACCTCCACCCCGATCCTCCCCAAATCCAACCTCAACTATCAAAGACACCCACCAACCTACCGGACTCTCCCTTTGAGTTTGAGGCCGATCCTAGCTCTAAAGTTGAACAAGCTTGAAAAGGTTTAAGAGATCCCAAGGAGCCAAGACCATCCCGACATTGAAGGCGGCTACTGGCAGCGGTATGCTTGTTGCCAGCATTTAAAATGCCCATATTGATCGATTTGTGGTCAGGGGACCCCATGGTACACCTCGGACTATTTTCGAGATATCCTAAGGCCGATGGGCCTCGATGAACTCTGAAGATGTCTTTGTTCGGTCAGACCTTGTCAGGTGTGGCGGCCATATGGTATGCCAAATTAGAAGATGATGTCAAGAGAAACTGGGACGAGATGGCTGAGGCCTTCATTGCACAGTACTCATACAATACACAAATCGAGATTACAACCCGTGATCTCGAGACAACAAGACAGGAACCTAAAGAGAGTTTCTCATAATTTGTAACCAGATGGAGGGCCAAGGCTTCGATGATGACCTTAAGACCTACAGACAAAGACCAAATTCGGATGATTGTGCGCAATCTTCAGCCAAAGTTGATGCAAAAGATGATTGTACTCCCCTTTCCTACTTTTTCTGACCTACATGAAATGGGGGTGCAGATTGAGGATGCCTTGAAGCAAGGTTTAATTGATAACGACCGGGAGCAACCCCGAAGGACTTTCAACCGCAACACTAATGTGGGCCCGAGCGGCACCACAACTACAAGAGCCTCCGAAGTGAGCATGGTCACCACCAACCCCCCTCCGAGAACCACGGCAGCTGCACCATTCTCCGGCGCGTCCGGAAGTAACCCACCAATAGCCAAATACCCACCCAAAAACACCAGAACCTTCGCTCCACTTTATATGCCCCTGTCCAAAGCTCTGGGGGTGCTAATCAGAAAATGGCACTTGAAGCCCCTGGAGCCGCGGCCCTTGCCAGAAAGACTTCCCTCTACTCACAACCCAGCCAAGTATTGCGCGTTTCACCAACAACTGTAGACACCCCATTTTTGACCGTCCTCAAGACTTGGTCGTCACCGTTTGAACACCCGGTGATTATCCATGTTTGTGTTCGTTTGGAGTTCCCGGAGGTCTCGGCTACACGCCTTGCCTCAGGATCTCCGAACTCGACCGTTTTATGTCTGGTTTTGCACCAAACACTTGTGTTTTGCCTTGGAAGGGCAGGGGATGCCTTGTGAGGTCTCCCCACACATCACCGGCCGTGGCTTGAGGCCACCGGCTGCTGTTTGTGCCCATCGGCCATATATTTGGCCGACCGGCACTCTTTTTGGCCGACCGGCCATCAATTTTGTCAAAATGGCAATTTTGAGCAGCCGACTACTGTTCATCTGCTTTTGCAGATATTTTAGGATAGTTGTGTGGCATTTTGTTCCCCTCCATACACGTGTATGGAGGGATGCTCCTCTTGTAAGCTTATTAAACAAGCTTTACAAGATTGTTTGCCTATAAGAAGAGGGCTCTTCTCTTGGCTTTAGGGTTAGAAATTTTGGTTAGAAAAGTGTGGGAAAAGCTCTGGTTTTAGGGTTTGAGTTCCATACATAACCTATCTCTATATCTCTCTTGTGTGTGTTCTAGGTGTAGTTGTCCTTACTATTGCACACAAACACATAGTCTTTCACCTTCTCTTGGTTCTTGAGGGACCTGAGGCTTGTTCTTGCTGTTCTTGGCTGGATTGAAGCTCAAGGAGGCAACAAGACCATCTTTTGTGAAGAGGTCTACAAGGGTGAGACACTAGTCCCTTTTATCCCCATTTTTGCATAGCTTGTTAGCCTATCTCAGAACTACTTTTGTGCTTAGTATATAATACAAAAAAGTTCTGTTTTTGGGCCTTCTAAATTGTTTGTTTACAGTGTTTTGTGGTTTGGAGGTGTTTAACCACCCTTAGGCCTTGAGAGGCCCCATTTTGTGCCATTTTTGGTGAGCTCCGAGACTTTGGTGCTTGGGCCTCCTCACCACTGAAATCTTGAGGGATTTTAGTGGTGAGGATGGTGCCGTTGAAGTCTCAAGAAGGAGAGGGCCACCCCCTCTCCTTGTTGTCCTTGAAAAGGACCAATTTTGGCCTCTTGAGGGAGCATCATGCTTAAGTGTTTGTTGATCATGCCATGGTTGTATTTCATGCTTATATTGCCATGATATAACATTATTGTGTGTTGGTTTTGGTACACCTTGCATGCTTAGCATACCTACCTTGTAATGCCATGTTTATGCCTTAATATGCCTTGGGTTTATGGCAGCTTGTTCAAGCATGCTTTAGGTTTGGCCTTGTGAAGGTTTTGTGCTTATTTTTCCATGTTCAAGGTCTGTCCATAGTTGTTTGGGTCGATCTTGACATGCATTATGTGGCCCCTTTGTATTTTGGCTTGTTGGCCTTAAGTATGTAAGTTTGTAGCATGCCATTCTTGCATGGATTTAGTGGGTTGGGATCATTTTTCATGTTATTTCAGTCCCTCTAACATGCTTGTATGCTTGCCTTAAATACCTCTTTGATGCCTTATGAGCTTGTGTTGTATGCTCCTTGAAAGTGTATTTGTGCATGCCTTCATATTTGAGCCACTTAGATGCCATCTAAGTAGTCTTTTGGCCTTGTTTTAACATGCTAAAAATCTGTTTTTTTTTTAATTGTTTAATGCATGCCATGTTGGTCTTGCTAAGTGTGGTCCAATACCCCTTTAGTTTGCCTTGATACTTGGACCATTTGCATGCTAATGTTTGCTTTATTTGAGTTGGTTTGGCACCATATTCTAACATGATTTTCAGAGCTTGTGTTGCATATTAATTATCCATGTTATGCCTCTTTTAAGTGTGCTTGAGAGTGGCCCCTTTTGATGCTTAAGTGTTGGACCATAACATGTGCATGCGTGTATGTGTGTTTGGCCTCACTTCCTTAGCATTATGGCTACTGTTTTGGGCCTAATTAGAGCTGCCTAATTCATGTTTAACTCCACCCTCTATTTGGTTTGCATGCTTGCATAAGTGTCTTGTATTGCCATGTTGCATCCTTAGCTTGTATGCCTAGGTTGCATTGCATCTTGCATGCATATCTTGTCCCTTGATTTAGTGATAGGAATTGGGCCTTTGATTGTTTGTGTGCATTGCATTACATTTGAAATCAAAGTTGCACACTTGATTCTTTGGGCCATCACGCATGGAAATGCGTGATTGGTGGTCCGAGAATCGAGGTACATCCTCCTTTGAGTCCTTAACATGATAAGGGGCTTGTTTGGTGCATATATTGCTTGAATTACATTGCCATGCAAGTTACGTCTCTCTTCTTTGTAAGTTCGAGGTTCTGCGAGCACTTTGGCCCGGCAACATATAGTGCCGACCGGCCATCCATTGGTAGCCGATGGATGCATCTTGTGCCGATGGCCATATCTAGCAGCCGGTGGTAATTCTACTCGGCGGTGGTATTCCCGGTGTCGAGGAAGCAATTGAGACTTTGGCGATCCTCGGAGGAAGCGAGCGAGGAAAAGCAGGCAGTCTATGCATGGCAGTGCAATTATGAGCAAGATCGAACATGCATCGCATCGGACCCGCTTCCTGAGGACTTTACTGCTTTCCTTAGCTTAGTTAAATTTGTAAACTAATTAGGTAATTTGTAATAATTAATTAGCTCATAGTTAATTAATTTGTATTATTCTTTTGGTCCCTCGGCGAGGGCGAATCTGTAATAAGTGTGGATGCGTGTGTGTGCATGTCTTCCAATCCCCACTTCTTTCTTCCCTTTTATTTACCTGCTTATGATGGTAGATTAGGGCATGTTTAAATTAGCATACCTTATGCTATGCATGTGTGCATTCATACACTTGTCTCGCATGCACCGGGCTCGGCGCATCATGCTAACTACATTTGTACTTCAATTCCAAATTGAATACGTGCATCCATTGACTGCATGTCACATGACATGTTTAGGTTAGCCGAACCTACCCTAATTGCATTATGCATGTGTTGCATTAGTCAATTTGACATAAACTAGGACCATGCATATCTGCTAACTAGTTTATTGTTTTGGCATGGAGTAACATGTAAGATTTTCATGCTTTAGCATACCGCATGCGCGTGAGTGCTACCATGACAGCATGCTTACCATGTGGCTAGATGCTTATGTGATAAACTGTTTGATTGCCTGTGGGTGAAGGTTAGATTGTCTGAGTTGGAAAAACTTGTTGAAATCCGTATTTTAGCCTACTTGCGAGTAGCAAATTCCAAAGCATTTTCAAAACAAATGGATATGCAATGCTTGTTTCCAAATTAGGCAATCTAGTCTATACTTGTTTGCTGTGCGCATAACATAATAATTCTAGGCTAATAATCGGAATAAGAACATGTAATGCTTTCAAAATCGGATATAATGGTTAGTAGTGGCCGGTCTTCGGACCGAGCGAGAGGGGGTGCTCATAGCTGACCTTCCCCAATCGTACCCAAGCTCCCGAGCCGAGGCAACTTTGGTGATGACGGACACGTGGCCTTTGGCACCGAGTCAGGGTTTCCTAAATTTCCCAATTAAAAAATATTTAGGTGGCAACTCTGTATCTGGCAAAGCAGTCCATGTTTGGCACTTCTTTCAAAATCTGTTTTTTTCTCAAAACGATTTGCCGGATTTGGACTCTTTGGTTCAGATTTAGAACCGTGACAAATCGAGTCTGAACTATAGTAAGCCCAATATGAACAGGCAGGGGACTCACCCTCAGGCGTTCGAGGGCGTCTGATTTACAGCAACTCTACTAGGGAGTTTTAGAGAGCTTGACTCGAACTCGTGATATCCTGTTTTGATTTCATTTATGTGTCTCTTTGCATTGCATGTGCATTGGTGCGCCTTGGACACCGTGTTAGCCATCTGCTATTCCTGAGCAGTTTGCCAGAGGCTTGACTTTGTCAAAGCATGCCATAAGGTGACGGTTCTTGAGCTCTGCCAGTATGGAAGCACAAACCCCGATTTTACCGGGGCACCCTTTTTGACCATTCGACCTAGTGCATATTCGGAATCTATAGTGACCATTCCAAACTAGGACAAGTTGCTTACCCGATGTGAGGTTGTCTGAAACCGCTGTGTGCGTAGTGAAATCCTAGCTCCTGACAAAATAGGATAGGGAAACCCTACCCCAACATAGGGGTGTTTTTGCTCTCTCTACTTGTTATCTGCTTTTAGAGTGTATCTCTGCAGGAACGCACATATCAGTTTGCAAAGTTTGAGTGTCGGGCAGGGCACCAATGTCGATGTTGATAGAATCGATTATATCGAGGGTATCCGATTGATGTTTTAGACGATAATTTACGGGGGCGTGATCGATAGTAGGGTATAGTTGTTAATTTTGTGTTTGATCCGCTTTGAAATTTGAAATCTTTGCTTGTTTTTCCTTCGGTCCAAAAGTTCGAGAATAGTCGGTGTTCCCTCTTGCGAGGCAAGACCTATGACGACGAAATTGAAGAGATCGTTGTTATGATAGCGGCGTTAGGTCAAGAATCACCCACAAAGTGAGACCAATATTGATATGCGCATCCACCTAGGTGCGCTGCTGCGCACCGGTTTGGACCCTTCAACTATATCGGGCTCGCGAGCCTACTACATTTGGTGATGGGGATGATAGGTGATCTTGAGAGATCCGTGGCGGATCTCGCCTATGGAATATGCCTTTGCCACTAGCGCACCATATCTGGGAGGCTTTGTACCCAGGCCCATTTGTTGGGGACGGATCGTGATTGAACTCGATCAACGGAGATGGCCTCCAACTATAACAATGATATGTCGCGTCGACCCAAACCCTTGATCGGTCGAGGCGGAGGTAAAGACAAAATGAAGGTAGATCTGCGATCCTATCGAACAAGCTAACGTAGGCGATCGAGGCTTTGAAAGCCGGAGGGATGAACAAGCAACAGATATCTGCAGTTGCGACAAAAGTTGTGGAGGATGCTTTTCCCACTCCACCTGCGGGTAGTTCGAGCCAATCAGAAAACCGGGACAAGCCCCGTCATGCTAAAACAGTTTCTTCTGCTCCCAGCCCTGCACCCGGGAAGGACCAAAAAGTTAAGGCGGTGCTGTACCCGTTCACTAGTCGTCTAGCAAAAATGCTCGAACTTCAAAGTACACTTGAGGCGCAGAGTCTTTCATGCTCTCTACATGCCATTGTCCAAGGCACTTCAGATCCTTGCCGAGAGGGGACACCTTAAACCCCTGGAGCCTCGGCCTCTCCCGAAAAACCTCCCTGCTACACATGATGCTGCTTTGTACTGTGCGTACCACCAGCAAACCGGTCATGCTACCGATAATTGCTTCCGCCTCCGTCATGAGGTATAGGATTTGATTGACAACGAGGTTATCCTCCCACCCACCTCAGCCAAGTCCGTTACTACTCAGCTGTTGGACTTTGAGGACACTGATACTGCAAGTATGTAATCAGAGAGTGAACCACCTGCGGGCGGCGCTTGGTATGTTTTTGATGTGGCGTCTGGCACGCATTTTTGAGCATCTGCAAATATTAATTTTGTAAATTCTGGCTTGGGTGTCGAGTCAGTCTTTTGTTTTGTTTTGAGTCTGTCTCATTGTCTTGAGTCAGTCCTTTTGCTTACGGGTTTGTCTTGTTGTAGCAAGTCAACCCCCCTCCTTTTGTATAGAATGCCAGGTGATTCCGGGGTTGTTGCCTCGAACACCGTTTTGTCTTGTAATTACCCGTTTTTTTGGTTTTTGAGTCTGTCTCAGCCGAGGGGCTAGTTATACCAACAAATCTGAATGAAACAGCTGTGGCTATCTCATTTTCATGCTTGCTTTCAGTGTGAGTTAGTTGTGCCAGAGGAGGTGAATGGAACGGCAGTACATTCTACCTACTCTCTTGTGCCTTGAACATCGTTGTAATGACCTAAGTTTTTCAAAAAAAAAAAACTTTTTGAACACAGCGGTGAAAACAAAGGGGAAGGAATTCCTCGGGATTTGCAAAACTTTGATCAACTGAGAGAAAGAGAGGCGTGCTAAGCCTTTTTATGAATGAAATCATGTTTGTCAGCGTGAGTACTGAGAAGGACCCTAGCTTGATCCAGATTGGTTCCACACTATCTGGAGCGCGGGCGATTTGTCGCTTTCTTAAAAACTTTCAAAAATAAAATGTTTTGCGCGGTCCTGTGAAGACTTGTGTGGAATTGCTCTTGAGATTGTGCAGCCTAGGATCGCTCTCAGCCTCGACATTCAACCTATCAGTTTCGAACCTGGAATCCATTCAAAACGTTCAACGGTTAATTGCCATGAAAGGCCTGTGTGGCCCAATTTGAAGCTGCCCTCAAGCAGGAGGTATCAAATTCAGATCAAGAAGGTTAGATCTCACTGGCAGAGGCTCGTGAAGCGACCGTGATGGATCCTTCCGCAAATTAGTACAACAGCCATTCTCCTGGACTCAGGTGACGTCAAGATCTCAAAACCATTTGGCATGGACTATGCTACACTTTTACCCTTTGAGAGGCTCACTGGGCCGAAAACCCGGAAGGGCGACCCAGGCAAAAGTTAGGGCAAGAAAAGAACAAAAAAGCAAAAAAAAGAAGAAAATGCAAAAAGAAATGAAAAACAAAAAAATTGAAAAAGCAAAAAAAATTAATTTAAAAAAAAGAGTTGAAAAAGAAAAGAAAGAACAAAGCTCGCAAGGTTGAAAACCTGCAACAGGCGCCTTGGCAAAAATTAGAGCCTAAAAAGTGAAGGTTAAAATACCCGAGTGTACCTTAACCGGAACTACGTAAGGCTTGATTCCCATGTTTGGGATACGTAGGCAACTTCATCTTGAAGTCCAGCCCCCAACGCTTTCACAGCGCCCCAGTCCATGTAATGGTTTTGATCATCCTTGCTTCCTCTGCATCCGACAATCCAGTTGTAACAACCTTAACTACGTGAAGCAGATTCCCATGTTTGGGATCGTAGGCAACTTCATCTGAAGTCCGACCACCTTTGCTCTTCTGATTTGTGTCCATATATTGGTTCAGACCGTCACTTGAGTTCGATTCTGATATCTTTGCGGCACCATCCAGACAAGGGGCAACTTTCCGTTGCCGCGAGTTACCATCCAAACCAGGGGCAACTTTCGATTGCCATGTACCCCCTTTTAAGGAAGGGGCAATTTTCCATTACCTCCGATCCGAGGTTGCGCATCTCGAGGGTAAGTTCCGTGCTCATCGAGCATTGATTGATTGCAAAAAATAGTTTTTGAAAATTTTTACTAAAGTTGACTATTTTCTCGAAAACTATTTCATTTTCCAAAAAAACCGTACCATTTTCTTGGAACCCAAAAAGGAAAATTTTCAGTGCCCACAGCCTGACTTGCATGATTTTCAAATCAAAAATCAAACAAGTGTGTTAATCCGACTCTCATTTTTGGTCAAAACTGTTTTAAGAAGAAAACAAAAAATGGTCAAAGTGATGAACTAGGGGCGCAGTTGAGTCAGGTCTTCTGTCTTTTCCCCGCCGTCAACATACTCCCCAGAAAGGCACTCTATCTGCCAGAAGAAATAGCCGTGGGCTAACAGTGTTGGGCATGAACCCGTAATTCCCTATTCATTCATTAATCACCCTGGGGAGGGATAAAAAATGAGAGAATAAAGAATAGAGAGGTGTAAGTGGAAAGAGAAGTGAGCAAGAGGGTTTTGAGAGAAAAACCGAGCCTGAGGGCCGCGCGATGTGAGAATCACAAATCAGAAAAGGGTGGGAATATACCCGGAGGAACTGGCTCCTCGAGATCTGAGGTCTTTTTTATAAACACGTCCGTGTGTTGCGTCTTTTGTCTTGTTTACCTCAACTTTCGTCTTGAGTCTTTTCCGAGCGTGCCTCGTTGTGTCCAGGCCGCTCACCTTTTGTTTGAGTCTTTCCCGCTGTGTTCGGTTTTAGGCTCGATACCCCGGTTGCAGAACCCCTCTTCAAAAGTCGAAATCATTTATGCTCAGAGTGCTGTGCCATTCTCTACATTGTATGCGAAATAAAAGAAGAAAAGGGGAAAAAAATTGGGGCATCCGAGTGTGTTTCAACTGCAACCGTTTCAGCTTTCGTAGTCCGTCTTGTCAGATTGGGGTTGTTTGTTCAGGGTTTACTGTGTGTAGAATGAACCAAATACTGTGTTATGGGCTGTATGCAAATTAGTCCCTAGTGGAGTATGGGCTACGTGTTCAGGTTAAGCAGTGGTTTGCTTGGGTTGTTTTGCTATTTGCTGGATGGTCATCTGATTATTACAATACAAGTGCTCAATTTACAAGTGCTCAATTTTCAGACAACAGGCCAATTTCATTTACATTGAGATGTAATATGATATGATGTAATGCGATGCAATGCATGAGATACACAAATATAACAACTTTTAGACAAAAAGTTTGTTTCATTTCATATAATCTTTTTCAAGTACAAAGTTTTGAGGAAAACAAAAATCTGCCTGCGGCAGTACAAGGTAATCTAGCTACCAAAATGAGAAAAAGGAAAGAAAAGCAGCCAAAATCTGAAGCAGCATCAGTGGTCTCACGCCTAGGGATCCGTCCTCGCCCTCTTCCTGGGCAGAAGTCGAGGCATCACCGGGAGCATCATCGTCGAGCAGAACCAGTGTCCCGGTCTCCTCCTCGGATGACTCGCCTCCGCCTCTGCCTCGACTCATCGTCTGGGCAGGGCCATGAGCTACTCCCGACATGAATCGCCTCCCGCAGTGCGGGGTATGCTCTGCCATCCCAAGTAAAGCAGAAGGCCCAGTGGGCGCCACCTTGGAGGAATCTGAAAGGGAGGTGAAAAAGCATGAAAAGGCAAATGCATCGATTACTCGTGGCGGTTTATCGATCTGAGAATCACGATGTATGAGTCGATGTGTGGATGCCGTGGCGGTTTATCGGTACAAAAGCGTAGTGTATGAGTCTGATGTGTGGATGCCGTGGCGGTTTATCGGTCTGAGAATCACGATGTATGAGTACGGTATGTGGATCTGGTGGCGGTTTATCAATGCGAGAATGTAGGGTATAAATGCAGTATGTGAATCTGATTGTATGAATGCTATGAACAGTTTATCAGGTATTGTGTTGTGTATCAGATTATGTGAAGCAATTTATGTAGGGTTTAAGACTGTGGTCAGGAAGAACATACCGAAATACTGTAAAGGGCCAGGAGGTCGAAGGTCCTCTGAAGCATCCCCATCATGGAGGCATTCATTTAATGACTGCCGGTGTACTCGGAGGCGCTTTGCAAAGGTATAATGACATCAATATTCTGCGGAATATCAAACAAATTGAAATGGCAATGCAAAATGAAAAATGAAGTAATACATACCGGAGGCAAGTCAGGGACATTAACCAACTCATGATCAGCCGGGGCAGGAGCAAAGGGGATCTGGTAGGTTGCCCCACCCTGCCCTCTGCATGACAATGAAGTGGGCGGCGAGGCAGTGGTCCCGTCCTCTCTGAACTCCGCCCCCTGCCACGGACTCGAGCTCTCCTCGACGCTCCCCCTCCAGCCCTATCACCTTCCAGTGCTTGCAGCCCTAGCCTCTCTCTCTCAGCTCGGCGGCCGTCGCCCAGAGGTCGCATGATGTAAATCCGGACGTACTCCGAGTAATCGCCCTCACCCCTGTAATCGCTCGCCTCCCAGCCAATGGTGTAGTCCGCCATCTGCTCGGCGGTGAATCTCTCGGTATCCCTCATATGCTCAGGAGGGTACACCGGGACTATCTGCTCGGATAAGCCTAGGGTCAGCGTGAAAGCTTCGCCCAGTACCAAGCGACAAATCGGGCCCTCAATGAGAATCCAGCGAGGTCTCCTCGGCCGCAAACCGATCCGATAAATCGTTTGGGAGTGGAGCCACAGTACCAAGTGATCTGGAATTGAAATATAGTTTGTTATTTACTGTTATCGAAACATACAGTGGAAAGACGAAGCTTAAATGAACTGCAAGTAAAACATACCTCGGCAGGGGTGATAGTGTCGAAATGGCGGCGAAGAAGCTAAATGTCTCTCGAGCCTCCGCGCACCTCCGTTGAAGCGGTAGCGAGAAAGGACTACGAGAGTCTCCGTGTCGAACCTTGGCTCCAATCTGGGAAAGTAGGCATAGACCCACAATTTGCGAGCAAATACCGATATGCTTATCGGATAAAAGCGAGAATCACGGGATAAAGCAAAATATGAGCCGTGTATTGTGCGATGTATTGTGCAAAGTGTCGATTAATGGCGATGTCGGTCGATTAATAGAAGCGAGTATGTGTGTGCGTATAGTATCTGATCGGTCTGAAAGCAAACTATAAATCTGATCTGATCTGAAAATGTAGAAGTAGAAATGTAAGCGAGAAAGAAGGCGTACCTCCCAAGCTCACGGTAACCTCCAACAAGCGCCCATTGCCACGGAGGCGAGCTCATGTAACCATATAAAGTGGCCAAGCTTCGCGCCGATCATAATGCAAGATCGCCTAACATCCACCGGTCTTGTTGGCGAGCGAGAGGAGCCTGATGTTGCCGGTCGGCGAAAGGTGGTCCCAATGGCTGAAAATCGAAGCCGCCGCATCTTGCTCCAGCCTCCTCGATCGCCGGAGCCTTCTCCCCTAACGCGGGCTGGACCCTGAACTGCACCTCAAACCAGGAGTATCGGACGAAACACAGGCGGACGAGGCGGCGCCAGCGCCAAGCAAATAAACTGGCGGCGGTCCACTCGTCCATATCAATGTCAAAGGATCGGATCACCCCTACCCCGATGCTGTAAGCATCGAAATCATAAAGTCATCGTCATGTCTCCGTGGCGAAAGATGGAGCAGTCGTGGTGTCCCACCATCTCTCCACTAAGCGGCGAGAGGCTGCGTAGTGGTAGGGATAACCCACAAAAAATCGCCATGGCCTGGTCACAATGTGGCCAACCGCCTCGGGTACCCTTGCATACCAGTCTTGAGTGGCGATGTTCCCATACCGCAGACGGTATAGAGTCCCCTGTTTCAAGAACACGATTCGAAGCAATGCTAAATATACGATTACGTAGGCGTGAAGAATTGAAATAAATCTGACATGTGTGCATGTTTTCAAGTTCAAGCGGAATCTTGGGTGCGGTGTGTTCTGATGGACTAGCGTGTGGGCGTCAGCGTGTGCAATGGTTCACGACAAATGTGGCATGTGTGCATATTTTCAAGTTCAGCGAATCTGGGATGCGGTGTGTTTTCAGTGGACTACAACGTGTGATGCGTCAGCGTGTTTGAGTGGTTCAGTATAAATGTAGCATGCGTGCAAGTGTCTTAGATTCAAACAGGTACCAGGTGTCGGTGAGTTTGCACTAAAATACGGTGTGTGTCGTGTGTTTGGGTGATTAAGGCTAGTGCAGTGCGTGTGCATGTGTCAATCCTAAACGGATATCAGTTGCAAGTTTGTTTGCGATCGACTACAATACACAGTGTATCAAAGCATCTGAGCTAAAGCAATTAAAGAATGTAATCAGCTAGGGCAGTTGACAGTTAAAAGTTCTACATTGCAAAAAGTAAAACAAAGAAAAAATGTTACCTTGGAAGCGCCGAAGGATAGGTGAGAGGCAGGCTCACGTAGTAGAAGCTCGGGAGGCGTCGCCCTGTCAAAGGTCTGAAACTGGCGAAGTCCATCGAGAGGCAACATATGAATCACCAGCCGGTAGGTCGCCGGGTCGAACGGGCGCTCGCTTAAAGGTAGGAGCTCGACCCCGGGATCCATCTCGTGATCCGAGGGAGTCCCACCGCGTGGAATATCGTCGGCCATATCAAGAGTGTTGAGGAAATAGCCGGAAGAAGGAAAACTGGGCTAGGATATGAAATGTCAACCGAAAAGTCAACCCCGAGAGGGTGGAAAATGGCCGAAAAAGCCGGGATGTGAAAAAGGCACGGAAATCAAAAGGAAGTGAGGGGAACAAACCCCAAAAAGGTGGAAATAGCAAAGGGTGTACCGAAACGAAGTTTTAATCGGTTGAAAACGTCCGAAACGCAAAGGAAATCGCGAATCCGACGACGAAACGGGCGTAGAACGCGAAAAAAATGATGAAATGGGGAGGAAAATGCTCTAGAGAGGAGAGGGCAAGATTTGACTAAGGAAGAGTAAGGAAATAGGGTTTGGAACCCTATTTTAAAAGACAAGCGAAAGGACAAGTGCCCTTGACTCGAGCACTTTGGCGATTCGGCAACATATTTTGCCGGTCGGCAGAATATTGTGCTGATGGAACTGTTTTGCAGCCGGTGGACGGCCGGTGGCTTCCCCTTCCGGCCGGTGAGTCTCCCACAGCCCTGTTCAGGCCATATGTGTAATTTTTGGTCTTCATAGCTCAAGAAAGTGCAAGAAAAGTGCATCTCCGACGCTCAACCGGCCTCCGTTTTGACCTTGGACCGTGTCTTCTGTGCGTGGCACTCAAATTCATGCAATGTTGTATCCTTTTGTATCTTTTGTCTTTTACAAGATTCAAAAGTTGCCCCGTATGCGTTGCATGCATTCATCATCTTGTATGCGATGCGTCGCATCGCTCATGATACACATCGCCTTGATTGCATTGTTATGCACCCACTTTATTTTGCATCGTCATGCACTTTTCCCGCATCACGATCTAGGAGACCTTAAATCCTTGGGAGGTGCAAAACTTTCATTCACGTTGTCTGAATGCACCGCGCTGTTTTGCGCATCTCATTGCATTTGGCATGCATTCCATCGCGCGATCTTGCGTATCGCACTGTTTTATGCATCGCATCTCCAATTCATGCATTGCCCCAAAATGGGTCCGGTGGGACCGAAAACATGCCACGGTCGTGGGACCAAAAAACACGTCTTGATGCAGCAAGACCGTAAGCCCACTCGATCGCATTATCATGCATCTTAAAAGCCGCGCGTTGTCGCGCATCTCGAGATCATACATTTTCATGCATTCTCAATTCATTTGCATTGTCATGCATCTAAAGCCGCGCGTCGCCACACGTCAAATTTTCGTGCATTGTCATGCATTTCAAGTAAACTTGCGTTGTCATGCATTCCATGCAACATGCATTGTCATGCATACACCTTTTTTGTATCCTGGTCTAGGAGACCTTAAATCCTCTAAAGGTGCAATTCCTTTGGTGTTTGTCGTGCCCGAACGAATTTCGATTGATGCAGTAAAGCCACTGACATTTTCTTGATAAGTTCTAGAAGACCAACTGGGACGGTGAAAACTAGAGTTCGAACGACTTATGCCTAGAACGCAAAGGTTCGGGAGTTCCGAGACTAAAGTCTGGTTTAAATACCCAGGGGTGTATCCTCAGCTTGAAATCTGTATGGAAGCCCCATAGGTTGACGCTGCATGTCTGCGCCTCGATTCTGGATACTGAACCAACCTAGTATATCGCCCCGTTGGTAAGATAGAGAAAGTTGCAATCATAGCCATTGCATCATAGTGCATTGTCATGCATCCATTGTAAGTACTACATTGTCATGCATTTCCATTGTAGATTGCATGCATTCATTGCATCACCTTCCACCTATGGCTTGTGCCTTTCCAGGTTGAGCTTGGTTTGGTATGTGCCCATACTTTTCACGTCAAAACATAGTTGATGAGCCGTTCTATGTTAGCGGCTTGTTTTGTACATGCCCCTAGGCAAGATTTGGTTTGGCCGCGTGCCATATCCATTGTATCCATTTCCATTGCATTTTAGATTGCATGCATTCATTGCATCATCGCCATCTATGGCTTGCGCCTTTCCATGTTGAGCTTGATGCGGTATGTGCCCATACTTCTCTGTCAAAGCATAGTTCGATGAACCATTCTATGTTAGCCATGCTTGTTTTTACATGCCCTTCCTAGGGAAGATTTGGTTTGGCTGCATGCCATATCCATTATATATATTACATTGTAGTGTAATTTTGCATCCGGCATTAGGATCATTGTTTTTTCTCTAGCAGGTCGTTACCCCACTTATGTCATCCCCCCAATACTCATTCTTGTGTCCATCTACATTACTCATAGTTCAGTAGACCGTTCTATGGTAGACAGACTTGTTACCCCCATCAATCTTTTTGACATTTGTGTGGTTTCAAACCGCTCATGATTGGATTATGATTCAATTGCATTTTATTTTCATTTGCATTATTCATACATTGTTTTATATATATTATATATCATTTTGCATTCATTCTTGCATTGTCATGCATGTTGCTAACAATATCATACCTGTTAAGTTGTTTTCTTTGCAGGCACGATATTGTATGTACGGTTCATTACCCTTTGGTGGAACGAGATGAACAGACGGTATTGTATCCTCCGAGTGAGGCGTATTGAGAATTGCATAATTCTCTTACATCCTTGCATTGTAGTGTAGTTTGGTGTATGCTAGCTTAAAGCTATGCATGTATGCCGTTCTGACTTTCTTTGCATGATCATAAGTTATGCTCGGCCGTGCATTGTCTTGCATTTGCCCTGCCTTGAGCGCATATCTTATTGCCTTGCATGTTTGTCCAAGTCTTGACCTTGTCAAAAATGGGTCGTCTCGGGCTTTGACATTCACTCCGTCATTGTTATGACTTTCGAGTTCTGTCAAGAGGGAACAGCTAGACACCCCATTTTTGACCGTCCTCAAGACTTGGGCGTCCGTTTGAACACCGGTGATTATCCATGTTTGTGTTCGTTTGGAGTTCGGAGGTCTCGACTCGCGCCTTGCCTCGGGATCTCCGAACTTCGACCGTTTGTGTCTGGTTTTGCACCAAACACTTGTGTTTTGCCTTGGAAGGCGGGATGCCTTGTGAGGTCTCCCACATCACCCGGCCGTGGCTTGAGGCCACCATTTGTTTGTGCCCATCGGCCATATTTGGCCGACCGGCCATCAATTTTGTCAAAATGGCAATTTTGAGCAAAACCCTTGTTCATCTGCTTTTGCAGATATTTTAGGACAGCTGTGTGGCATTTTGTTCCCCTCCATACACGTGTATGGAGGGATGTTTGCCTGTAAGAGGAGGGCTCTTATCTTGGCTTTAGGGTTAGAAATTTTGGTTAGAAAAGTGTGGGAGAAGCTCTGGTTTTAGGGTTTGAGTTCCATACATAACCTATCTCTATATCTCTCTTGTGTGTGTTCTAGGTGTAGTTGTCCTTACTATTGCACACAAACACATAGTCTTTCACCTTCTCTTGGTTCTTGAGGGACCTGAGGCTTGTTATTGCTGTTCTTGGCTGGATTGAAGCTCAAGGAGGCAACAAGATCATCTTTTGTGAAGAGGTCTACAAGGGTGAGACACTAGTCCCTTTTATCCCCATTTTTGCATAGCTTGTTAGCCTATCTTAGAACTGTTTTTGTGCTTAGTGTATAATACCAAAAAGTTCTGTTTTTGGGCCCTCTAAATTGTTTGTTTAGAGTGTTTTGTGGTTTGGAGGTGTTTAACCACTCTTAGGCCTTGAGAGGCCCCATTTTGTGCCATTTTTGGTGAGCTCCGAGACTTTGGTGCTTCGGCCTCCTCACCACTGAAATCTTGAGGGATTTCAGTGGTCAGGATGGTGCCTTTGAAGTCTCAAGAAGGAGAGGGCCACCCCTTCTCCTTGTTATCCTTGAAAAGGACCAATTTTGGCCTCTTAAGGGAGCATCATGCTTAAGTGTTTGTTGATCATGCCATGGTTGTATTTCATGCTTATATTGCCATGATATAACATTATTGTGTGTTGGTTTTGGTACACCATGCATGCTTAGCATACCTACCTTGTAATGCCATGTTTATGCCTTAATATGCCTTAGGTTGTAAACCCTTGTTCAAGCATGCTTTAGGTTTGGCCTTGTGAAGGTTTTGTGCTTATTTTGCCATGTTCAAGGTCTGTCCATAGTTGTTTGGGTCGATCTTGACATGCATTATGTGGCCCCTTTGTATTTTGGCTTGTTGGCCTTAAGTATGTAAGTGTGTAACATGCCATTCTTGCATGGATTTAGTGGGTTGGGATCATTTTTCATGCTATTTCAGTCCCTCTAACATGCTTGTATGCTTGCCTTAAATACCTCTTTGATGCCTCATGTTCTTGTGTTGTATGCTCCTTGAAAGTGTATTTGTGCATGCCTTCATATTTGAGCCACTTAGATGCCATCTAAGTAGTCTTTTGGCCTTGTTTTAACATGCTAAAAATATTTTTTTTTTTTGTAATTGTTTAATGCATGCCATGTTCGTCTTGCTAAGTGTGGTCCAATACCCCTTTAGCTTGCCTTGATACTTGGACCATTTGCATGCTAATGTTTGCTTTATTTGAGTTGGTTTGGCACCATATTCTAACATGATTTTCAGAGGTTGTGTTGCATGCTAATTATCCATGTTATGCCTCTTTTAAGTGTGCTTGAGAGTGGCCCCTTTTGATGCTTAAGTGTTGGACCATAACATGTGCATGCGTGTATGTGTGTTTGGCCTCACTTCCTTAGCATTATGGCTAATGTTTTGGGCCTAATTAGAGCTGCCAAATTCATGTTTTAGTCCACCCACTATTTGGTTTGCATGCTTGCATAAGTGTCTTGTATTGCCATGTTGCATCCTTAGCTTGTATGCCTAGGTTGCATTGCATCTTGCATGCATGTCTTGTCCCTTGATTTAGTGATAGGGATTGGGCCTTTGATTGTTTGTGTGCATTGCATTACATTTGAAATCAAAGTTGCACACTTCATTCTTTGGGCCATCACGCGTGGAAATGCATGATTGGTGGTCCGAGAATCGAGGTACATCCTCCTTTGAGTCCTTAACATGATAAGGGGCTTGTTTGGTGCATATATTGCTTGAATTACATTGCCATGCAAGTTCTGTCCTCTGCTGCTGTAACTTGCAGGTTCTGCAGGCACTTTTGGCCGACCGACAACATATAGTGCCGACCGGCCATCCATTGGTAGCCGATGGATGCATCTTGTGCCGATGGCCATATCTAGCAGCCGGTGGTAATTCTACTCAGCCGGTGGTACTGCCTTTCATCCTCAGACAGACGGACAATCCCAGAGGACAATACAGACATTAGAGGATATGCTTCGAATGTGTGTGTTGGATTTTCAAGGAAGTTGGGAAACTCATTTGCCGTTGATAGAGTTTGCATATAATAACAGTTACCATTCGAGTATTGAGATGGCACCTTATGAGGCTCTGTATAGAAGACCGTGCCGTTCTCCCGTGTGTTAGGCCAAAGTTGGAGATAGATCCTTACTAGGGCCTGAAATTATTCAAATGACGACGGAAAAGGTCAGAATTATTCGGGAAAGATTGAAAACTGCTCAAAGCAGGCAGAAGAGTTATGCGGACAACCGACGAAGAGATTTGGAATTCGAAGTGGGTAGTTATGTATTTGTGAAAGTCACCCCCATGAAAGGACATTCGAGATTTGGGAAGAAGGGTAAGTTAACACCCCGATTTGTTGGTCCCTTCCAAATTTTGGAAAGAGTAGGTTTGGTGGCGTATCGAGTTGCCCTTCCTCCAAATATGAGTCAAGTTCATAACGTGTTTCATATTTCCATGCTTCGAAAATACCTACCAGATCCGTCACATGTGATAGATTATCACCAGATTGTGTTAGACGACAAGTTGACGTATGAAGAGAAACCAATTACGGAATCGGGAGATTCCAATGGTGAAGGTCGAATGGCAAGAACATTACGGAACCGAAGCAACTTGGGAAAAAGAGGAGGATATGCAACATCAGTATCCGCATCTGTTTCCGTCTTGAGATAAAACAAGTTTGAGGGACCAAACTTATTTAAAGGGGGGGAGAGTGTAATAACCCGACCCTCGTATACAATTTTGGCATATTTTTAATCCCTTATTCTGTACTTTTGAATGTTCATTAAGAAATGCTATGTGAAATTTCGTTGACCTAAGTGAAACTTAGAAATAGGGATTTCTATCTGTTTGATAAGAATATTATCTATCATATTTAGAATGCTTAAATCTGAAATTAGAAGCTTTAGAGGCTTAGTTGTCTGAAATTGATTTAAGATTTGAACTTGGCATGATTTTTAAGCCATGATGAGATTTTCTGTTAAATTTTAATTTCGGATAATTAAACGATTGATTTTTGTCCTTATTCATTTTTTATAAGTCCATAGTCTCCATGATGTTTGACTTAGAGCTCTAGACCAAAAATATCTTGAGGAGGGAGGAGAAGAGGTCTTCAAGGAAAGAATTGGGAGCATCTAGGAGGAGGTAGAAAACATGATTCAAGGTATGCTTAATCACTTCTTTTATACTCCTCTCTTTGAATAGAGGAGAATTCCATAGTATTATGTTCGATGTGTAATTGAATTATATGTCTTGTATTGAAGTAAATTGGAATGGCTTTGGGCCATCTATTGAGGTATCCAATAGAAGTGTTATTTTCTTTTCTTCCCCAACTATCAAACTTGAAGCCATCTCCATGGTTACATAGTTGTATTTGTGTGAGTGTATGTGTATATGTTGATGTGTGAAGGAAGTAAATCTCACAAGTTGAATTATGTTTTTGGCTATGGAATTATATTGAGATCATCATATGTTGTGCCTCCTAATTACATGATTTTTGGACCATGTTTCAGCAATTAAAAGATCTATTTTAGACCTTGATGATACCACCAAAGAGTTGGATTTTGTATAAATTTCGAACAGGAAATTTGCAGAATCGCCCAGACGTCGGAGTCATGGCCGCGCGTCGGGAAACCTCTTGCGACGTAGAGTCACGGCCGCACGTGCAGGGAAATGGAGCAAAAATGGAGCTGGGTTCTGCCTAAAAAGCACGTTGTAACACGTCCCGCGAGGGGACCATGCGCGCTACAGTTCGGACTCAATTCGTGTCGGTTCTAAATCTGAACCAAAGAGTCCAAATCCGGCAAATCGTTTTAAAGAAAAACAGATTTTAAAAAAAGTAGTGCCAAACATGGACTGCTTTGCCAGATTACAGAGTCGCCACCTAAATATTTTAAAATGGGAAATTTAGGAAACCCTGACTTGGTGCCGAAGGCCACGTGTCCGTCATCACCAAAGTGGTCTTGGCTTGGGAGCTTGGGTACGATCGGGGAAGGTCAGCTATGAGCACCCCCTTTCGCCCGGTCCGAAGACCGACCTCTACTAACTGTGATATCCGTTTTTGAAAACTTTATGCGTTCTTATTCCGATTATTAACCTAGAATTACTATGTGACGCGCCCAACACAAAAGTATAGACTAGATTGCCTAACTTGGAAATAAACATTGCATATCCGTTTTGTCTCGAAAAACGTGTTAGATTTTGCTACTCGCAAGTAGGCTAAAATATGGATTTCAACAAGTTGTTCCAACTCAGGCAATCCAACCTCCACCCACAGGCATTCAAACAGTTTATCATGTAAGCATTTAGCCGCATGGCAAGCATACTGTCATGTCAACATTCACACGCATGCGATATGCTAAAGCGTAAAAAACTTACGTCGTACTCCGTGCCAAAACAAGAAACTAGTTAGCAAACATGCATGACCTAGTTCATGTTAAGTGGCTAGTGCACTACTTACAGAATGCAATTAGACAGGCTCGGCTATCCTAAGCTTGGCATGTGAAATGCGACAAATAGCATGTATTCAATTTGGAATTGGAAGTGCAATGCAGTTTGTATGATGTACCGAGCCTGGTGCATGTAAACAAATGCATGAATGCACGCATGCATTGCACAAGGTATGCTAAGATAGAAATGCCCTAATCTACCAACATAAGCAGGTAAATAAAAGGGATAGAAAGAAATGGGGATTGGAAGACATACACCCACTCACACACCCTTATTACAAATTTTCCCTCGCTCGGAGGGACCGAAAGAATATACAAATTAATTAACTACGCAAGCTAATTAAAATATTACAAATCAACTAAATTAATTAAATAACATAATTAATCTAATTAAACAGTAAATCGCCTCGGGATGAGGGCCCAATGCAGCGCGCGCTCGGGACTGGCTCGGAATCGCACTGTCATGCATGATTTGCCTCTGTTTCCTCTGCTTTCCTCCTCAGAAAATTACCAAAGTCTCATGAGTGCCTCTCAGGGTACTGGGGAGTACCACCGGCTGGGGTAAAGCACCACCAGCTGAAGAAGGAGGCCACCGGCACTAGATGAAGTTATCGGCTGGAAATTGACTGCCGGTCGGCACTAAATAGTGCCGGCCGGCACTCTTCTCTGCGAACACGCAACCCACAGCAGCAGAGGACAACAACATGCATGGCAATGTGATTCAAGGTATTTATGCACTATACACACCCCTTATCATGTTATTGACTCAAAGGGGCATGTGCCTCGATTCCCGGACCACCAATCGCGCATTTCCATGCATGATGGCCCTAAGAACCAGGAATGCAACTTTGATTTCAAATGCATGCAATGCAAACAAGCAAACAAGGGTGCTCAACCTCCATCATACTTCACTTCAAGAGGCCAAACATGCACAATGGAAATGCAACCCTAAACATGTCAACTAGGCATGCAACATGGACTATGCAATATGGTCATGCAAAGGGTTCAAGCAAGCATGCAAGGTAAGCATGCAAACCAATGGAAGGATGGTCTTATACATGAATTAGGCAACTCAAATAGTCCTAAAATCAGTGGCCAAAATGCCTAGAAATGGAGACTAAACACACACACACATGCACAAGTTAAGGCACCAACACTTAAGCATAATTAGGCAACCCTTAAGCACACTTAAAGGGGCATAACAATGGACAACTAGCATGTAATTTAGGCTCTAAAAATCATGCTATGAAATGATGCCACATCATGTTAAGCAAGATAAACAAATGCATGCAACATAGGTTCAACACTTGAGGCAAGTCATGGAAGCATTGAACTACACTTATGCAAAACAAATATGGCATGCATTGAACAACCTAAAACAGAGTTTTAGCATGTTAAAACAAAGCCAAAAGGCTACTTAGATGGCATCTAAGAGGCTTGAAATCAAAGGCATGCAAAATGGCCAAAACATGGGGGCATTCAAGACATGCTTTCAAAGCATTAAAGAGGCGACTAAGGTAAGCATACAAGCACACCAAAGGGACTGAAATAGCATGCTAGGTGGTTCCAAACCATCAAAACGAGGTAAGCAACACATGCTACACATGTATACTCAAAGGCTAGTAAGCCTAAAATGCAAAGGGGCTATATGATGCATGCCAAGATCAACCCAAATGGCTATGGACAGAGCTAAAACATGTCAAAATAAGCGTAAAACATTCATAAGTCTAAGCCTAAAACATGCTCAAACTAGGGCATACAACCTAGGCACGTTAAGGGACCAAAGAGGCATTACAAAGCAACCATGCAAAACATGCAAGGAGTGCTAAAACCAACTTAGAAACATGTTATATCATGGCAATATAAGCATGAAAAACAAACCAAACATGCTCAACACACACTTAAGCACAAGCTCCCTCAAGAAGCCAAATCTTGCCCTTTTCAAGGACATCAAGGAGAGAGGGTGGTCCTCTCCTTCTTGAGACTCTAAGGCATCATCTTCACCACTGAAATCCTTCAAGATTTCAGTGGTGAAGAGATCCTAACACCAAAGTCTCGGATCTCTCACAAAATGGCACAAAATGAGCCCTTTTCAAGGCCTAAGGGTGGTCAAACCTACCCAAATCACCAAGCACTCTTAATAAAAAATAAAGAGGCTTAAAAAACAGAACTTTTATGTGTTATAGACTAAGCACAAAAACTGTTTTAAACTAGGGAAAATAGAGGTGCAAAAATGGAAATAAAGTAAGTTTCTCACCTTTGTTGACCCTCTTCTTAAATGTTGAAGTTGTTGGTTCCTTGAGCTCCAAAGTCAAGAACTTCAAGAACAAGCCCTTAGCACCTCAGTTCCAAGAGGAAGGTGAAACACTAGGTGTTGATGTGCAATAGTAAGGCACAAAACACCTAGACTAACAAGAGAGGGATAGAGATAGAATAGATATAGGATTTCTAACCTAAACCAAAGCTTCTCTCCTGTCTAAAAATGGCTAAGTCTCTCAAGAATTTCAACCCTTGAGCCAAGAGAAGAAGCTTCTCTTGTATAGGCACAAAACCTACCAGCTAAGCAAGCCTAAAGGCTCATCCCTCCATACACGTATGGAGGGAGCAAAAAGTGAATCTGTTGTAATAAAATATCGATAAAAGCAGTTTACGATGCCACGGCTAAGGATGCCATTTTGGAAAAACTTAGTGCGGTCGGCACAAAGTGCGGTCGGCACAATAAAGTGCCGATAGCAATACCGGCCGTAGGTGGCCTCTAGCCTGGCCGGTGGTGTGTGGGGATGCCTCACAAGGTATTCCTGCCCTTCAAGGCAAAACACAAGTGTTTGGTGCAAAACCCAGACAAAGCGGTCGAGTTCGGAGGTCTGAGGCAAAGCGCGAGCCGAGAACTCGAGAACTCAAGCGAACACAAACATGGATAATCACCGAGTGTTCCAGCGGTGACGTCCAAGTCTTGAGGACGGTCAAAAATGGGGTGTCTACAATTGCCCCTCTTTGACAGAACTCGGAAGTCATAAGCATGACGGGAGTGAATGTCAAAGTCCAGAGACGACCCATTTTTGACAAGGCCGAAAACTTGGACAAACATGCAAGACAAAACAAGGTATGCGCCCGAAGGCAGGGGCAAAATGCAACTGAAGATGCACGAAGCCGAGCATAACTTATGATCATGCAAAGAAAGCTGTAATGAAGCACACATGCGACAGTTATAAGCTAGAATATGCCAATCTACACTACAATGCAGAAAGGATGTAAGAGAATTATGCAATTCTCAAAACGTCTCACGCGGAGGATACAATACCTGTGCGGCTCGTCCGGTTGCGCCGGCCTCAAATGAGCCGTACATACAATATCGTGCCTGCAAAGAAAGTAAACTTAACAGGTACAATATTGTTAGCCATATGCATGGCAATGCGAAATGCAAAATGATATGCAATATATACAAAATGATGTATGAATAATGCAAATGATAATGCAATGCAATTGAAACTATGCAAACTACATGCGAAGCAATTGAATCATGATTCAATCATGAGCAGTTCGAAACCACACATATGTCAAATAGATTGATGGAAGTAGCAAGTCCGTCTACCATAGAACGATGTCTGAACTATGAGTGATGCAGACGGACACAAGAACAAGTATTGGGTGGAATGACATAAGTGGGGTGACGACCCGCTGGGGAGAGAATAATGATCCTAATGCTGGATGCAACGATTATACTATAATGCAATATGTGATTATGGCGCGCGGGCCAAACCGTATCTCGCTTAGGAAAGGCATGCACACATACAAGCCATGTCTAACACAGAAAAGGTGCCGCAACCTCAAACCAAGTTCATCAAGGAATAGGCGCGATGCACATGAACCATGCTTCGACGTGAAAAGTATGAGTACATACCAGACCAAGCTCAACAAGGAAAGGCGCAAGCCATAGATGGAAGATGATGCAGTGGATGCATGCAACTATAATGCAATAGAAATGGATATTTACAGAAAATGCATGACATATGCACTATACTACAATGATGATGCATGACATATGCATGTGTTTTTTTGGTTTTGAATTTTTGAAAATGCGTGATATATGCAATATTTACAATAATGCATGACAAATGCAGTATAATGCAATGGCTGTGATTGCAGCTTTCCCTACCCTCCCAACGGGGCGATATACTAGGTTGGTTCGGTATCCAGAATTGAGGCGTAAACATGCTACCTCAACCTATGGGGCTTCCATACAGATTTCAAGCCGAGGGTACACCCCCTGGGTATTTAAACCTGACTTTAGTCTCGGAAATCTCAAACCTTTGCGTTCTAGGCATAAGCCATTCAAACTCTAGTTTTGACCGTCCCCATTGGTCTCTTAGGAACTCACCGCAAACACAGACAGGTGGCTTTACCAGACCACCGAAAGTCGTTCGGGCACGACAAACACCGAAGGAGTTGCACCTTCAGAGGATTTAAGGTCTCCTAGACCGGGATGCGAAATGCATGACAATGCATGTTGTTTTTTTGAAATGCACATGATGCATGACGTTTCTTTTGAAATGCGCACCAACGCGCGACTTTTGAATGCATGACAATGCATGAATTGAGATGCGGTGCACAAGACAATGCGATGTATGGAATTGCGCGATGCGATGCATGCCAAATGCAATGAGGTGCACCTTAATGCACCGAAGGTTTTGCACCTCTCGAGGATTTAAGGTCTCCTAGACCGTGCGTGTTTAAGGTCTCGCCCGGACCACAGGGGGCAAGCGATGAGGTCTTGTGAAACAACTATGGAATGCATGCCAAATGCAATGAGGTCGCATAAAACAACGCTATGGAATGCATGCCAAATGCAATGAGGTGCACCTTAATGCAGAAGGTCTTGCACCTCCAGGGATTTAAGGTCTCCTAGACCGTGCGTGTTTAAGGTCTCGCCAGACCCGGCGGGGCAACTGTTACAACACTTTAAGTGCATGCGATGCAAATGAGACAAGCACGCGGATGGAAATGGGGCAAATGAGGCGTCGTGCAATAAGTGCAGCGTGCCTCAAAAGATGGAAAATGAAGTGCAATGAGGTACGCCAAACGGCGCGATGCGCAAACTAGCGCGATGCGTTTAGACAATGCAAGTGCACAAGACAGTGCGATACGAATGCATGCCAAATGCGATGAGGCGCACACTTTAATGCACCAAAGGTTTCGCACCTCCCGAGGATTTAAGGCCTCCTAGACCGTGCGTGTATGGTGAAGGTTTCGCACCCTCCAAGGATTTAAGGTCTCCTAGACCGTACGTGTTTAAGCTCTCGCCAGACCAGGGGGGCGTGGTTTCAAAATGCGCGGCTGCTGAGATGATGAAACATGGCAATGCATGCGCAAAAGGTTTTGCACCTTCGAAGGATTTAAGGTCTCCTAGACCGTACGTGTTTAAGGTCTCGCCAGACCGGTGGAACAAAGAGGTAACGCGCATGGGATGTGTACGCCAATACAAATGAGAAATGGAGTGCAAAACGAGGCACACGTACCTCGAAATGCAATGAAATGCAAAATGAGGTACGCATACCTCATCGAATGGAAAATGGAGTGCAAAACGAGGCACACGTACCTCGAGATGCAATGAAATGCAAAATGAGGCACGCATACCTCATCGAATGGAAAATGGAATGCAAAACGAGGCACACGTACCTCGAGATGTAATGAAATGCAAAATGAGGCACGCATACCTCACTGAATGGAAAATGGAATGCAAAATGAGGCACACGTACCTCGAGATGCAATGAAATGCAAAATGAGGCACGCATACCTCATTGAATGGAAAATGGAATGCAAAACGAGGCACACGTACCTCGAGATGCAATGAAATGCAAAATGAGGCACGCATACCTCATTGAATGGAAAATGGAATGCAAAACGAGGCACACGTACCTCGAGATGCAATGAAATGCAAAATGAGGCACGCATACCTCATTGAATGGAAAATGATGCAAGTGTGACACGCATGTCACACGAAAAATGCAAGACAGTGCAAGTCACAAGGGACGTGCAAGACGGCACGACGCGACGCACTAGACAATGCGATGGATGCGTGTAATGCACACGGGGCAACTTTTGAATCTTATAAAAGACAAAAGGATACAAAAAGGATATAGTCTTTGCTTGAATTTGAGTGTTACGCCTGATGAACCGCGGTCAGGAGTCAAAACGGAGGCCGGTTGAGCGTCGGGGGTGCATTTTCTTGAGCTATGAAGACCAAAATTCCTCAATTTGCCAAAACAAGGCCTTGGGAACACCACCGGCTGGGTGGAAAGGCTGTCGGCTGCCACCGGCTGCCTAAACTTCTCCACTGGCACAATATTGTGCCGGCAAGCTAAGCGATGCCCGGCAAAGATTCTTGTCGAAGCGGTCGGCATTTCGCTATGGGTCCTTTAAAATAGGGCTTGAAACCCTATTTTCCTCACTTTGCCTCCGCCGAAAATCTTTGCTCTTTCTCTCCAAAGTGTTTTTCTCTCACTTTTCCGCCATTTCTTTGCATTCCCGCGTGTTTTCTGTCGTTCGATTCGCGAAGTTCATCGCGTTTCAGACATTTCCAACCGATCGAAATCTCATTTCGGTGTCTCTTCTCGGTTTTCATCTTTTCGGGACTTGTTCCCCTCGATTTCCTCTACATTTCTGTGTATTTTCATCTCCCGGCCTTTCCGGCCATTTTCGACCCGCTCGGGGTTGACTTTTCCAGTTGACTTTTCACATTCCGGCTTTTCCGGCCATTTTCTCACCACCATTACTATGGCAGACGATGTTCCATATGTCGGGACTCCTCCGAACCATGAGATGGACCCCGGGGTCGAGCTCCTCCCATTGAGCGTCTCTTCGATCCGGCGACTTCTGCGCCCGGCGATTCACGTGCTACCACCGATGGACTTCGCCACTTCCCGGTTTTGACGAGACTCTGGACGGAGCTTCTTCTCTGGCCGACCTCGCACCTCTCATTCGGCGCTTCAGGTAACCCATACCTTTCTGCTTTCCTTTATGCAATGTAGAACTGTAAACTACCAGCTGCCATAGCTGATTACAACCCTTAATTGCTTAGCTCGATACAGCTTTGTCTTGTAGTTGATTGTGAGCGAACTCACAACTAATATCTGTTTGAGGCGAACACTGCACACACCTTGCACTAGCCTCAAGCACTCAAACAGCGGCACCGTATTTCCTTTGCAAACTCACCGATGCGGTACTTGTTTGAATCTGAAAACCATACGCATGCTGAGCGCCTTGAATCACATAGACATCTTTGTGACATCACTTATTGGTAATTCAACTTTGAAACATAGGCACCGGTACCCATTTGAATTTTGGAAACTTGCCGCATGCTAGATTTACCTTGATCCTCCAGAACAGCGACATATCACGGCCGTAGTCCACCTCTTTGGTACTGCTGAAACGACATTTGCTTGCATCCGAAAAACGTACACACGTGCACCATGTCTGTATGATGACCCTCACAAACATACTGACACATCACAGGCCGTAGTCCACCGTAGTACACTGAATCCTGACATTTGCTTGCATCTGAAAAATGTACACACGTGCACCATGTTTACACTGCACCACTCAAAAACACACTGACGCATCACATATTGTAGTTCTTTGTAAGCACGGCACCCGCTTTACATTGAATCAAAACGCGTGCCGCATGCTAGATTTGTATCGACTTTAACATGTTTCCTCGAGCTGTACATTTCATATTGCTTTGCAACCATTTGTTTATGTGCAGAGATTCCCATACCATCCGCGGGTATGAGAATGTTTGACTCGAGATTGGTACTCGGAGCTTCCAGGCGGTTCGACACATCGTGGATGGCGAGCCGGTTCTTCTGCGAAGTCGACCCGACTCGCCTCTGAGCCTCTTTTAGCTGCCCTAGCGAGAGGTGGTGGGACACCACCGATTCATTTCACCTATCATGGCGGGGACATGGCGATGACTCCCTCGATTTCTCGGTGCTCACCGCATCGGGGTAGGGGTGATCCGATTCCCTTCGACAGACATGGATGAGTGGACGCCGCTCGAGATCCACTTACTTGGCGGCTCCGCCTCTTGCGTCGAGCTTTGTCCGCTATTCTTGGTTCGAGTGCGATTCGGTGCGACCTCTTCTTGTTGACCAGCTCAATGATGAGGCGGCCATGGAGCGATATCTTGTGACTTCTTGATGTTTTCTTTGGGGACCACCCTATTCACCGACGGCGAACCGTGCCTCTCTGCCTACTCGGTGCCTTGGTGGGCGTCAGGACATCTTCGTTATGATGGGGTGGCGCGGCTCTGGCCACTCTCTCTGACTATATGAGCTCGGTTTCATGGCGTGACGATTGCTTGGGGGTTACTGGCGAGCTTGGGAGGTATGTTTTCTTTTCCGCTTTACATTTCTGTTCTGTACTTTCCGTACTCTGCACACTGCACACACTGTAGTTTGCTTTACACTTGCTGTATACTGTACACACGGCACACACATACTCCTGCTTTACCTTGTTGCTGCTTGTTCTGCTTGTACACTCTGCTCAATACACTGCACAACACACGGCTCTGCTATTTCTACTTTACTCTGTATCCTGCTTTTTCTGATAAATGTTCTGACATTTGTCTTGCGATTTAATGAGTTCGCCTACTTTCCCAGTGGGCAGTCTTGGAGACGGAGACTCATTGGTGGTTCCTTCTCACGCCGTTATGACGGAGGTGCACCACAGCGCCACGAAGACTTTCGGCTTCTTCCGTCGCTACTTTGACACCATCACCCCGCCGGTATGTTTTACTTACAGTTCATTTAAGCTTCACTTTTCCTTTGTATATTTGCAATACCGGTAGGTAATGAAGCGTATTTCAATTTGAATCACTGGCGACCATGGGCTCCTCTGCCCGGCGATAGTGCGAGATCGGTTTGCGGCCTTGATCGAGACCTCGCGTTACGGATTTTGCTAGAGGGCGATGCAGCCGGGCTTGGTACTGGTGGCGCTTCTTCGTCGGACCTCGGGGTTACTGGCGAATAGTCGAGCATCCTCGAGCATATGAGGGACCGGCGTTTCACCGTGGCGAATGGCGGACTACACCATCGGTGGGAAGGCGAGCGGCCGAGCGGCGATTACTTAAATCGTCCGGACCTTCATCATGCGGCCTTTGGCGGTGGTCGCCGATGAGCGAAGAGACTGGCGCCCGGCGGCTAGAAGCGGCGGGCGAAGGCGGGATCGTCCTGAAGAGCTCGAGCTCGTGGCGGGAGAAGTCTGAGAGGGGCGAGGGCAGTGGCCGCTTCTGCCTACTGTTGACGTCTGAGGCGAGTGGGGAGACCTACCAGATCCCTTTTGCCCCTCCCCCGACTGGTCATGAGTTGGCTGGAATTCCTGACTTGCCTCCGGTATGTATTACTGCATTTCCGTACAGTCATTTCATTTTAGTTTATTTGATATTCCACAGAATATTTGATGCATCCGATACTTTTGCAGGCTTCCTCTGAGTACACCCGGCAGTCATTGGAGCTGAATGCCTCCATGGCGGGGATGTTGCAGCGGACCTTCGAGTTCTTAGCCTTCTACGGCCTTCCGGTATGTTTTCTCTGACATAGTTCCAAACTATATACAAACCGCTTCGCATAATCTGATGCACGACACAACATCGATAAAGCATTCACGGCATTCACACTATATTCATACCTGCGCATTACGCAGCGATAAAGCGCTCACGGCATTCAAACCTTTGTACTCGCCTGCTGCATTACGTCGATAAACTGCTCACGGCATTCACACACTGTACTCATACACTGCATTCTGCACTGATTAACTGCTCACGGCATTCTGCACACTGTACTCTCTGTATTGATAAACTGCTTCATGTGTACTGATGCATTTGCCTTTTGTACTTTTCAGCCTCCCTTCCCGATTCCTCCCGTGGGTGGCGGCGCTCCATCTGGACCTCCCATTTCTACTTGGGATGGCAGGATATTCCCCCGCACCAGAGGGGGGCGTGGCCATGTGGGGAGTAGCTCGCAGGCTCCGGTTGTAGGGGATGGTGAGTCGGAGGCGGAGGCCTCTGAGGAGGAGGCCGGGGGCAGCTCGGGCTCGGGCTCCGGCTGACACTTGCGATGCTCTGTGCTTAGCCACTTGAGGAAGAGGCGAGGGCGGATCCCGACGAGGCCATTGATGATGATTCTGAGACCTGCTGTTTTTCTTTCATTTTCTTTTCTTGTACTTTTCTCTTTTTGGTAGATAGAGTACTATGTCTTTGCCATGAGCGAGTTTATTTTCCTTAAAACTTATGTACTTGAAAAGATTATGAAATGGAACAAACTTTTATATGGAAAAGAATGTTATATCGCACATTTCAAACTTTGCACCGCATGGCGTCATATTACACCTCAAGCGTAAATGATATTGATCATTGTTTGACAATTGAACACTTACCTTTGTAATAATCGGATAACCAACCGACTAAGCGACAACACAACACATACGAACCCTTTGCTCAAAAGCGGGTTCCTGACCCATACTACTAGGGACTAATCTTTGGGGATTGATCGCATATAGCCCATAACACAACATTTGGTTCATTCTTCACCACAAGCAGACTACGAACAAATAGCCCCAATCGGCGAGGCGGATCACAAAAGCCCGACTGCGGTTGTAGTTGAAACACACTCGGATGTCCCAAATTTTCCCTTTTCTTCTCTTGCTTTGCGGGATGTAGAGAATGGCCTGACATTACGAGCCTGGCGATTACCTTTTGGAAGAAGATGGGTTTTCAACGAGGTGTCGAGCCTACCACGAGAACACGGCAGAGACTCAAACAAGGAAACAAAAGGCACGACCTAACACAACGAGACACACTCGGAAAAGACTCAAAGCCAAAATTGAGACCGACAAATCAAAGGACACGACACACGGACATGTTTACAAAAAGGACCTCAAATTTCGAGGAGCCAATTCCTCCGGATATTACTCCCACCCTTTCTGATTTGTGATACTCACATCACTCGGCCCTCAGGCTCATTTTTCTCTCAAAGCCCTTTTCTTCACTTTTCTCTCAACTTACTCCTCTCTATTCTTTATTCTCTCATTTTTCAATCCCTCCCCGGGGTGATGAATGACAGATGAATAGGAAGTCACGGGTTCACACCCATCACTTTTAGCTCACGGCCGCTCCTTCTGGCGGATAGAGCACCCTCTTGGCAAGCATATTAACGGGGGAAGACAGAGGACGCGACTCAATCGTGCCCCTAGTTCGTTATTGTGACCATTTTTTGTTGTGTTTTCTAAAACGGTTTTGATAAAAAATGAGAGTTGGATTAACATACTTATTCAATTTTTGATTTGAAAATCATGCGAATCAAGCTGTGAGCACTGAAAATTCTCCTTTTTGGGTTCAAACATGGTCTAATTTTGAAAATGAAACAGTTTTCGAGAAAATAAGTCAACCTCAGTGAAAAATTTCAAAAACTATTTTTGCAAACAATCAACGCTCAACGAGTGGGGAACTTACCCTCGAGATACGCAACCTCGGATCGGAGGTAATAGGAAATTGCCCCTGGCTTAAAAAGGGGGGGGTAAGGCAACGGAAAGTTGCCCCTGGTTTGGACGGTAACTCAGGGCAACTTATGGCAATACATGGCAACGGAAAGTTGCCCCTTGTTTGGATGATGCCGCGGCGTGTTGTAGGCCAGTCCTTGTTGACGACTATCAGATCCTCGGGCGTGGAGGAGGTGAAGACGGCTTGAATCAATATGTGGACACAGTCATCTGGAAGGTGTTGGTGGTTTGGCTTCAAGAGGAAGTTAATCACGTAGTCCCGAGTTGCTGCAATCGAGACATTGGATTCGGAAAGGGCAAAAGTCATCAAAACCATGACATGGGTGAGGCGCTATGGGCGTTGAAATTTGGACTTCAAGATGAAGTTGCCTACGTATCCCAAACATGGGAATCAAGCCTTACGTAGTTTCGGTTAAGGTACACTCGGGTATTTTAACCTTCACTGTTTAGGCTCTAACTTTTGCCAAGGCGCCCAATGCGGGTTTTCGACCTTGCGAGCTTTGTTCTTCTTTCTTTTCTTTTTTTTTATATATATATTTTTTTTCTTTTTCTTTTTTGCATTTTTCTTTTCTTTTCTTTTTTTTGCTTCTTTTGTATTTTTCTTTTTTTCTTTTCTTTGCTCTAACTTTTGCAGGCGCCCTTAGGGTTTTCGGTCCGTGAGCCTCTCAAAGGGTAAAAGTGTAGCAAGCCAGCCCATATAAATGGTTTTGAGATTGAAGCCCTCCACATCCGGGAGAACGACTGTTGTGTTGATTTGTAGGGAAGTCCATCACGGTTGCTTCTCGAGCTGTGTTTGATAAAATCTGATCTCCTTGATCTAACTTTGACGCCTCTTACTCCACGATTGCCTCGAAATGGGCCTACCAGGCATTTTCATGGCAATGTCGTTTGAGCAGTTCGGGTTTGAAATTGATAGGTTGAATCTCGAAGCTGAGAGCGATCCTGGGCTGCACAATCTCAAGAGCGGTTCCACACAGGTCTTTGCGAGACTTGCGCAAAATATTTTGTTTTGAAAGTTTTTAAGCGACTAATCGCTCGTGTTGAAGATAGTGTGGAACGATGCGGATCGAGCAGGATCCTTCTCGATTACTCCTGTGACAAGCATGATTTCATTCATTAAAAGCTTAGCATGCCTCTCTTTCTCTCAAAATGATCAAAATTTTACAAAACCCGAGGAATTACTTCCTCTTCGTTTTCATCACCGCAGTGTTCGAAATGGGGTTTTATGAAAAAGTTAGGTCATCATAACGATGTTCAAGGCACAAGAGACCAGGCGGAATGCACTGTCATTCCATTCACATTCTCTGGCACGGCTGGCTCAAATAGCAACAAGTACGGAACACGGTAGCCACAGCTATTTCATTCAGATTTGTTGGTATAACTGGCTCTTCGATAGCAAACAGGCTCAAATAGCAAAAGCGACTAATTACAAGACAAAACAGTGTTCGAGGCAACAACCCCGAAATCACCTGGTATACTATACAAGAGGGACTGACTCGTTACAACAAGACAGACCAGTAAGCAAAAAGCCGACTCGTCTGAGAGGCAGACTCAAAAACAAAACAAAAAGACTCGACACCCAAGTCAGGATTTACAAAACTAGCATTGGCAGGTGCTCAAAAATGCGTGCCAAGCGCCACATCAAAAATGTACAGAACCGCCCATGACGGTTCATCTTCCGATTACATACTTGCGGTATCTGTATCCTCAAAATCCAACAATTGAGTGGTGACGGACTTTGCTGAGGTAGGCGGGTGGATAACCTCGTTGTCAATCAAATCTTGTACCTCATGATGGAGGCGGAAGCAATTATCAGTGGCATGGCTAGTCTGGCGATGTACGCCTGATCTGAGGAAGCATCATGTGTGGCCGGGAGATTCTTCGGGAGCGGCCGAGCCTCCAGGGGCTTAAGGTGTCCCCTTTCAGCAAGGATCTGCAATGCCTTGGACAATGGCATATAGAGAGCATGAAAGACCCTGGGCCCTCGGGGCAGGTATTTTGGAGTCTGAGCACTCTTGCTGGATGCACTAGCGAACGGATCAGCGGGTGCGGCCTTGGGTTTCTGATCCTTTCCGGATGCAAAGTGGGAGCAGGAAGAAGCTGATACGGCATGGCGGGGCCTATCGATTCTCTCGATTATTTGGAGCGCCCTCGGCGGAGTAGAAAGCATCCTCCACTTTTGTAAATAGCTGCGGATACTGTTGCTTGTTCATTCCCGGCTTTCAAAGCCTCTCGCCTGATGGTTGTTCGATAAGGTCGGCATCCGCCTTCATCTTACCTTTGTCTCCGGCCTCAGCCTGTTCTAGAACTTGGTTTGCTGCGTCGTTGCCATAGCTGGAGGCCATCTCCGGTTGGCTGAGTTCAATTACAATTCGTCCCAGTAGTGGGGGCTTTTGGGGTATAAAGCCTCCGGCATATGGTGCAGCTGGCGGCGAAACAGACATCCCATAGGCGAGATCCGCCACGGATCTTTGAAGATCACCTATCATTCCCATTAATTCAAAAGTAGTAGGCTCACGAGCCTGATATAGGTGAGGAGTCCAAATTGGATGTCTTGCGGCGACCTAGGTGGATCACGGCATGTCAACAGCAGTTTCATCTTGTGGGGTGGTTCCTTGACTCAGCGCGGCCGTCATGACCACAATCTCTTCTGAGTTCTGCGTCATGTTCAGTTCTACCTCAGCAAGAAAAGGACAATAGCTATTCTGGCTCAACTCTCTGAATTTACGGCGAAGCGAAAAAACAAGCGATATTTCAGCCAAAGCGATCAAACACGGGTGTGGCCAGGACAAGCATGCTCTATTCTTGAACACTGTTCCCCAGAACCACTATTCAAAATCTTGAATCGATACCCGCGATACAAGATACGATTCTCAACAATACCACTACTAGTGCCCTCAGGCCTGATGCTCAAACTTTGCAAACTAATATATGCGTTCCCCTGCAGAGATCTCTAAAAGCACATAGCAGGTAAATGAGAGCCAATACACCACTATGTTGGGGTAGGGTTTCCCTGTCCTATTTTGTCAGGAGCTAGGGTTTCTAGCCTTGGCGGTTTCAAACAACCTAACATCGAGTAAGCAACTTTGTCCTAGTTTGGAATGGTCACTATGGATCGAATATGCACTAGGTCGAATGGTGAAAAAGGGTGCCCAGCTAAAACCGGGTTTGTGTTCCCCATCTTTGTCGAGCCCATGCTTAGGTTAGCCTTATGGTCATGCCTTGACAAGACAAGCCTCCGTGAACCGTTCGAGAATGGCGGATGGCAAACAACGTGTCCTAGCGCACCAATGCATATGCAATGCAAAGAAACACATAAGTGTAGTCAAAGCAGGATATCACGAGTTCGAGTCAAGCTCTCTAAAATCCCAGTGATGTCGCCAAAAGCGTAACCGTCCCGTGAGACCTTCTGGCCTTCTGATTCGGACTCAATTCGTGTCGGTTCATCTGAACCAAAGAGTCCAAATCCGGCAAATCGTTTTGAAGAAAAAGCAGATTTTAAAAAAGTAGTGCCAAACATGGTGCTTTGCGGTTCTGAGTCGCCACCTAAATATTTTAAAATGGGAAATTTAGAAACCACGACTCGGTGCGAAGAATACGTGTCCGTCATCATCAAAGTGGTCTTGGCTCGGGAGTTTAGATGCGATCGGGAAGGTCGACTATGAGCACCCCTTTCGCGGTCCGAAGACCGGCCTCTACTAACGTGATATCCGTTTTTGAAAACTTTATGCGTTCTTATTAGGTTATTAACCTAGAATTACTATGTGGCGCACAACACAAAAGTATAGACTAGATTGCCTAACTTGGAAATAAACATTGCATATCCGTTTTGTCTCGAAAAACGTGTTAGATTTTGCTACTCGCAAGTAGGCTAAAATACGGATTTCAACGAGTTGTTCCAACTCAGGCAATCCAACCTCCACCCACAGGCATTCAAATAGTTTATCATGTAAGCATTTAGCCGCATGGCAAGCATACTGTCATGTCAACATTCACACGCATGCGATATGCTAGAGTGTAAAAAACTTACATCGTACTCCGTGCCAAAACAAGAAACTAGTTAGCAAACATGCATGACCTAGTTCATGTTAAGTGGCTAGTGCACTACATACATAATGCAATTAGACAGGCTCGGCTATCCTAAGCTTGGCATGTGAAATGCGACAAATAGCATGTATTCAATTTGGAATTGGAAGTGCAATGCAGTTTGTATGATGTCAGAGCACAGTGCATGTAAACAAATGCATGAATGCACGCATGCATTGCACAAGGTATGCTAAGATAGAAATGCCCTAATCTACCAACATAAGCAGGTAAATAAAAGGGATAGAAAGAAATGGGGATTGGAAGACATACACCCACTCACACACCCTTATTACAAATTTGCCCTCGCTCGGAGGGACCGAAAGAATATACAAATTAATTAACTACGCAAGCTAATTAAAATATTACAAATCAACTAAATTAATTAAATAACATAATTAATCTCATTAAACAGTAAATTGCCTCGGGATGAGGGCCCAATGCAGCGCGCGCTCGGGACTGGCTCGGAATCGCACTGTCATGCATGATTTGCCTCTGTTTCCTCTGCTCTCCTCCTTAGAAAATTACCAAAGTCTCAGGAGTGCCTCTCAGGGCACTGGGGAGTACCACCGGCTGGGGTAGAGCACCACCGGCTGAAGAAGGAGGCCACCGGCACTAGATGAAGTTATCGGCTGGAAATTGACTGCCGGCCGGCACTTAACACCTGCAGAACCTGCAACCCACAGCAGCAGAGGACAACAACATGCATGGCAATGTGATTCAAGGTATTTATGCACTATACACACCCCTTATCATGTTATTGACTCAAAGGGGCATGTGCCTCGATTCCCGGACCACCAATCGTGCATTTCCATGCATGATGGCCCTAAGAACCAAGAATGCAACTTTGATTTCAAATGCATGCAATGCAAACAAGCAAACAAGGGTGCTCAACCTCCATCATACTTCACTTCAAGAGGCCAAACATGCACAATGCAAATGCAACCCTAAACATGTCAACTAGGCATGCAACATGGACTATGCAATATGTTCATGCAAAGGGTTCAAGCAAGCATGCAAGGTAAGCATGCAAACCAATGGAAGGATGGTCTTATACATGAATTAGGCAACTCAAATAGTCCTAAAATCAGTGGCCAAAATGCCTAGAAATGGAGACTAAACACACACACACATGCACAAGTTAAGGCACCAACACTTAAGCATAATTAGGCAACCCTTAAGCACACTTAAAGGGGCATAACAATGGACAACTAGCATGTAATTTAGGCTCTGAAAATCGTGCTATGAAATGATGCCACATCATGTTAAGCAAGATAAACAAATGCATGCAACATAGGTTCAACACTTGAGGCAAGTCATGGAAGCATTGAACTACACTTATGCAAAACAAATATGGCATGCATTGAACAACCTAAAATAGAGTTTTAGCATGTTAAAACAAAGTCAAAGGCAACTTAGATGGCATCTAAGAGGCTTGAAATCAAAGAGCATGCAAAATGGCCAAAACATGGGGGCATTCAAGACATGCTTTCAAAAGCATTAAAGAGGCGACTAAGGTAAGCATACAAGCACACCAAAGGGACTAAAATAGCATGCTAGGTGGTTCCAAACCATCAAAACGAGGTAAGCAACACATGCTACACATGTATACTCAAAGGCTAGTAAGCCTAAAATGCAAAGGGGCTATATGATGCATGCCAAGATCAACCCAAATGGCTATGGACAGAGCTAAAACATGTCAAAATAAGCGTAAAACATTCATAAGTCTAAGCCTAAAACATGCTCAAACTAGGGCATACAACCTAGGCAGATTAATGGGACAAAGAGGCATTAAAAAGCAACCATGCAAAACATGCAAGGAGTGCTAAAACCAACTTAGAAACATGTTATATCATGGCAATATAAGCATGAAAAACAAACCAAACATGCTCAACACACACTTAAGCACAAGCTCCCTCAAGAAGCCAAATCTTGCCCTTTTCAAGGACATCAAGGAGAGGGGGTGGTCCTCTCCTTCTTGAGACTCTAAGGCATCATCTTCACCACTGAAATCCTTCAAGATTTCAGTGGTGAAGAGATCCTAACACCAAAGTCTCGGATCTCTCACAAAATGGCACAAAATGAGCCCTTTTCAAGGCCTAAGGGTGGTCAAACCTACCCAAATCACCAAGCACTCTTAATAAAAAATAAAGAGGCTTAAAAAACAGAACTTTTATGTGTTATAGACTAAGCACAAAAACTGTTTTAAACTAGGCAAAAATGGAGTGCAAAAATGGGGGAAATAAAGTAAGTTTCTCACCTTTGTTGACCCTCTTCGCAAATGTTGAAGTTGTTGGTTCCTTGAGCTCCAAACCAGTCAAGAACTTCAAGAACAAGCCCTTAGCACCTCAGTTCCAAGAAGAAGGTGAAACACTAGGTGTTGATGTGCAATAGTAAGGCACAAAACACCTAGACTAACAAGAGAGGGATAGAGATAGAATAGATATAGGATTTCTAACCTAAACCAGAGCTTCTCTCCTGTCTAAAAATGGCTAAGTCTCTCAAGAATTTCAACCCTTGAGCCAAGAGAAGAGGCTTCTCTTGTATAGGCACAAAACTTACAAGTTAAGCAAGCCTAAAGGCTCATCCCTCCATACACGTGTATGGAGGGAGCAAAAATAATGATATTTGTAACAAAATATCGATAAAGCGGTTTATGCATGCCAGACTGACTAAGGATGCCATTTTGGCAAAACTTAGTGCCGGTCGGTACAAAAGAGTGCCGGTCGGCACAATAAAGTGCCGATAGCAATACCAGCTAGCCGGTGGCCTCTAGCCACATCCGGTGGTGTGTGGGGATGCCTCACAAGGCATTCCCTGCCCTTCCAAGGCAAAACACAAGTGTTTGGTGCAAAACCAGACACAAAGCGGTCGAGTTCGGAGGTCCTGAGGCAAGGCGCGTGAGCTGAGGACTCAGAACTCAAGCGAACACAAACATGGATAATCACCGAGTGTTCCGGTGGCGTCAAGTCTGAGGGCGGTCAAAAATGGGGTGTCTACACGTCTTTGGAGAAATGTGCCGCGTCTTGCGGAGTGGCCGACGCGTGCGTCCAGTTTGGAATTTCGGGATGCTCCGTTTTGTGTGGTGGACCCTCTAAAATTGTCAGAATCTGCATTTGAAATTATTTTGATATCTTTTAATTCAGTTAAAGTTAAACGAGTCAGGGAACAATTTAAGAAAGAAAAGAGAACTAATGTGAAGTCTTATGTGTGTGTAGGACACGCTTGGAAGAACAAGTACTCGCCTCCACATTGTGAGTAATAATACGTTAATGTCTGACAATATGTCATTTGTACCTAATATTATTAACTTCCGACTTCCGAAAATGTTACATTAACATGTGAATGAGTTCAAGTTTGTTGGAAATGTTTACAAGGAAGACTTATGTATGTCCACACCATTTTGGGCTCGAGGCCGTTCTGTTATGATTGGGCCCAAGGCCGTTCTGTTATAATTGGGCCCGAGGCCGTTCTGTTATGATTGGGCCTAAGGCCGTTCTGTTATAATTGGGCCTAAGGCCGTTTTGGAAGTAACGCAGCAATAGGCTAATTTATGGATTTCGTTCTGTTTCAATATATCTTTATGGATTATTATTTATGTTGGACAATAAATTATCACGTATTATTACTCATTGAGGTTGTCTCACTCTGTAATTATATAAATCTTTGTAGGTGTCGGCTTGGAGGTCGATCCTAGCAAAGCACCTCCCTTCTATCAGCTTAAGCATACCCAGGCACTTACAAAACCATGCACTCCGTAATAGATGCTAGACCTTTGGCCCAACCCCTTTTGAGTCAGGGTGAATGTACATCTATTTTGTTAAACACCCAAATTTGGGGCTGAATCTGTATAACTGTTGTGTGTGGCTAATTCTCTAGTGCATGTATTTTGTATGTTTGTACTGATTATGCTATAATTATGATCCTGGCATGGTTATAGTTGCTCAATGGGAAGGGGTTAATGTCTGTTATTATGTTGAAGGCTTCCGTCAGGCCCTCATGTGATGCATGTATAACAGGTTTACTGTCCGTTTCTGTTGAGGTCGTGCCCAAACTTTTAGGGGGCAGGGTTGGGGTGTGATAGTTCAAGCTCCCTCAAGAAGCTAAAATGAAGGTTCAAAAGGTTCAAGCTCCCTCAGGAAACTAAAACGAAGGTTCAAAAGGTTCAAGCTCCCTCAAGAGGCTAAAACGAAGGTTCAAAAGGTTCAAACTCCCTTAGGAAACTAAAACGAAGGTTCAGAAGGTTCAACTACCTCAAGAAGCTAAAACCAGGGTTCAAAAGGTTCAAGCTTCCTCAAGAAGCTAAAACGAAGGTTGAAAAGTTCAAAATTTCAAGCTTCCTCAAAAAAAGCAGGGGTTCAAGGTTCAAGCTCCTCAAGAGGCTAAAGCGAAGGTTCAAAGGTTCAAGCTCCTCAAGAAGCTAAAGCGAAGGTTCAAAGGTTCGGCTCCTCGGGAAGCTAAAAGCGAAGGTTTAAAGGTTCAAGCTCCTCAAGAAGCTAAAAGCGAAGGTTCAAAGGTTCGAGACTCCCTCAAGAAGCTAAAAGCGAAGGTTGAAGGCTCAACCGTCAAGAAGCTAAAACCGGGGTTCAAAAGGTTCAAGCTCCTTCAAGCTAAAGCGAAGGTTCAAAAGGTCCAAGCGCCCTCAAGAAGCTCACACCAAGGTTCAATTGGTTTAAGCACCCTCAAGAAGCTAAAACGAAGGTTCAGAAGGTTTAACTTCCTCGAGAAGCTAAAATAAGGGTTCAAAAGGTTCAAGCTTCCTCAAGAAGCTAAAATGAAGGTTCAAAAGGTTCAAGCTGTCCAAAAACCGTGCCAAATGGAGGAAGGTAAGCGGTCCCGAACCGAGGCGCCAAGCGGCTCAAAAACCGAAAAATGGTCTCCAAGCAGGAGCAGTGTTCTCGACCACGAAAAGTAGCCTCGACCAGCGACGGATGGTCTCTGAAACCTCTCCCTCCCTTCGGGGAGAGAAAAAAGAACCTGGTTCGCAAATCGAGGCAAAGCACAAAAGAGTCCCCAGGTCCGGAGGTAAGGCTCTCACCCGAAACTCCGTAACCTCAGAACGAGCACAACATGCGCAATCACCGGTGGTGTTAAAGGCCACGAACAAACACCCTCTCTAAGCCTAGAATGTAGAGATATAGAGAGATACATGTGCTTCTCCATAGACTAATTTTTTTCAACCTCTCTAAAGGAGAGGGAGGCCATCTCTTATAGAGAAACAAGTGGGTTCAAACTTCTTGGAGAAGCTAGAGCAAAAGGTTCAAGCTTCTTAGAGAACCTAGAGCAAAGGTTCAAAAGTTTCAAGCTTCTTGGAGAAGCAAGAACAAAGGGTTCAAGTTTCTTGGAGAAACTAGAGCGAAGGTTCAAAAGGTTCATGCTTCCTCAAGAAGCTAAAATGAAGGTTCAAAAGGTTCGAGCTTCCACAAGAAGCTAAAACGAAGGTTCAAAAGGTTCAAGCTTCCTCAAGAAGCCAAAACAAGGGTTCAAAAGGTTCAAGCTCCCTCAAGAAGCTAAAACGAAGGTTCAAAAGGTTCAAGCACCCTCAAGAAGCTAAAACGAAGGTTCAAAAGGTTCAACCTCCCTCAGGAAACTACAACGAAGGTTCAGAAGGTTCAACTTCCTCGAGAAGCTAAAACCAGGGTTCAAAAGGTTCAAGCTTCCTCGGAGAAGCTAGAGCAATGGTTCAAAAGGTTCAAGCTTCCTCAAGAAGCTAAAACGAAGGTTCAAAAGGTTCAAGCTTCATCAAGAAGCTAACACGAAGGTTGAAAAGTTCAAAATTTCAAGCTTCCTTTAGAAGCCAAAACAGGGGTTCAAAAGGTTCAAGCTCCCTTAAGAGGCTAAGACGAAGGTTCAAAAGGTTCAAGCTCCCTCAAGAAGCTAAAACGAAGGTTCAGCCTCTCTCAGGAAGCTAAAACGAAGGTTCAGAAGGTTCAAATTCGTCAAGAAGCTAAAACCAGGGTTCAAAAGCTTCAAGCTCCCTCAAGAAGCTAAAACGAAGGTTCAAAAGGTCCAAGCGCCCTCAAGAAGCTAAAACCAAGGTTCAATAAGTTCAAGCTCCCTCAAGAAGCTAAAACGATGGGTCAGAAGGTTTAACTTCCTCAAGAAGCCAGAACAAGGGTTCAAAAGGTTCAAGCTTCCTCAAGAAGCTAAAACGAAGGTTCAAAAGGTTCATGCTGTCCAAAAACCGTGCCAAACGGAGAAAGTTAAGCGGTCCCGAACCGAGGCGCCTGACCAAGCAGCTCAAAACGGAAAATGGTCTCCAAACGGGAACAGTGGCCTACGACCACGAAAAGTAGCCTACGGCCATTGATAGATGGTGTACGAAACCTCTCCTCCCTTGAGGAGAGAAAAGAACTGGTTATAAATTGAGGCAAAGCACAAAAGAGTCCCGAGGTCCGGAGGTAATGCTCTCAGCCGAAACTCCGTAACCTCAGAACGAGCACAACATGCGCAATCACTGGTGGTGTTAAAGGCCAAGAACAAACATCCTCTCTAAGCCTAGAATACGGAGATATAGAGAGATATATGTGCTTTTCCTTAGATAAATTTTTTTCAACCTCTCTAAACGAGAGGGAGGCCCTCTCTTATAGAGAAACAAGAGGGTTCAAGCTTCTTAGAGAAGCTAAAGCAAAAGGTTCAAGCTTCTTAGAGAAGCTAGAGCAAAGGTTCAAAAGTTTCAAGCTTCTTGGAGAAGCTAGAGCAAAGGGTTCGAGCTTCTTGGAGAAGCTAGAGCAAAGGTTCCACAGGTTCAAGCTTCCTTAAGAAGCCAAAACAAGGGTTCAAAAGGTTCAAGTTCCCTCTAGAAGCTAAAACGAAGGTTCAAAAGGTTCAAGCTCCCTCAAGAAGCTAAAACGAAGGTTCAAAAGGTTCAAGCACCCTCAAGAAGCTAAAACGAAGGTTCAAAAGGTTCAAGCTCCCTCAGGAAACTACAACGAAGGTTCAGAAGGTTCAACTTCCTCAAGAAGCTAAAACCAGGGTTCAAAAGGTTCAAGCTTCCTCAAGAAGCTAAAACGAAGGTTCAAAAGGTTCAAGCTTCCTCAAGAAGCTAAAACGAAGGTTGAAAAGTTCAAAATTTCAAGCTTCCTCAAGAAGCCAAAACAGGGATTCAAAAGGTTCAAGCTCCCTCAAGAGGCTAAAACGAAGGTTCAAAAGGTTCAAGCTCCCTCAAGAAGCTAAAACGAAGGTTCAAAAGGTTCAGGCTCCCTCAGGAAGCTAAAACGAAGGTTCAGAAGGTTCAACTTCGTCAAGAAGCTAAAACCAGGGTTTAAAAGGTTCAAGCTCCCTCAAGAAGCTAAAATGAAGGTTAAAAAGGTCCAAGCGCCCTCAAGAAGCTAAAACCAAGGTTCAAAAGGTTCAAGCTCCCTCATGAATCTAAAACGAAGGTTCAGAAGGTTTAACATCCTCAAGAAGATAAAATAAGGGTTCAAAAGGTTCAAGCTTCCTCAAGAAGCTAAAACGAAGGTTCAAAAGGTTCAAGCTGTCCAATAACCGTGCCAAACGGAGAAAGTTAAGCGGTCCCGAACCGAGGCGCACGATCGACGGCTCCGAAAACCGGAAAATGGTTTACAAATGGACCTTCTGGATTCATACACTCCATGCGGTATTTGGTTTTCTGATACTCGGATCCCCTAAACCACTAGATGTGTAGGGTTTTTTGGTAATGTATCACTTGGTTGTCTGGATGGCATTCCTTGTAATACAGATTCAATGGGTTCTGATGTTGATTGTCTTGATGATTCAGGCAGATCTACTCTGTAAATGGGAGCAATTCTAAAACTGGTACTAGACATGCTTATGGATAAGGGTCTAGAAGGTCGATTAAAGGTGAGGTATATATACATTACCTCCTTGAGTCTGGACAACATCATCTATAGTTTGCCTAATATTTTTTTTTTTTTTGGTGAATAAGACATAAAATAAAACAGAATAATGAACAAGATTACAAGGGGCATGCCCCAGGCCCTACAAGGCTATACATGAGAACAAACCCAAAGCAAACTATAAAGAAAACGCAATATGTTCAAGCACTATATCCATGAGAAATAGCAATTGAACAAAAGCGAAACAACTAACTCAAACCCAAATGAACAAATAATAGAAACGGTCCTTTCATCCAAAAATACCGAAGGCACTACCAACCAAAAGGACACAACCCAAAAAACCACTACACGAACCAGCATTGTTTTGGAGCATTCCCCACACGGTTTGTAGCTGAAAGTCTAGCAACCACTGGAAAAGGTACCAGCAAACAAGAGAATGCACCAAACAACTAGTAGAGTTAAACAAGACGTAATCCCTAGTACACCCCACTAGGGTAGGCAAAAAAACATATGTATTTACTGTATGTTTTAAGCAAAAAGAAATGAAAGACAGCTTATGATCAATCTGAGATTTCTAGGCGGCACATGCAGCAGCCACTCCCATAGGACCCATCCTCCTGTTTGCCAACTTCAAAGTATCCAACTGCAGCTGTAGGTAACAATCCACGGCTAAGCATTGATGTTGTGCTTGTCCTAGACATAGTAAAATGACCTGCCAGGATGACAAATATACCTTGAAACTGTTAAAACGGATGTCCAAAAAATTCAAGAAAGGGTATGCTACAATCACATTATATGAGCTCACAACACTCAACCCACAATATAGGACCTCACCACACTCGGAAAATGCTTCCTTAACCAGCACATAAAATTTTACAGTATATATAATGGTTAGTTTGTAAAACATATAGAGACTAATTTCACTCAACCCACAAATGTTCAATGAAATAGTAACTATCTGTCTCACCACACTCAACCCACATATAATACCAAGCTTTATAAGGGCACACCTACACAAGTAACAGATAATTAGATAGACACTCAATATCATACTTACAATCACTCAACTCTCAATTTACTGAACTCACATCACTCGGTGACCCTCCCACCACTTTGTGAAGGTGGGGCTTCATAATGGAATGAGGAAGGTTCAATGTGAAATGAACCAATTATCCCTGTTGTTATAGGAATGTTGACAATAGGCGGCGATCTACTTCTCACCATCGGCAATAGATTTAATAATGATTTCAACAGGTTTGTATTCTTTGTTAAAAATTCTATTGTTTCTTTCAAGCCAAATATTGTACAGTCTTGAGAAAGGAGAGTTTAGAGATAATAGATTTTAAAGATTTCCCTTTGCTCCCACTGTGGACAATAGTAGCAATTTCAGGCCAAGGCACATTATTCCACTGAACATTGCATTTAGTTTGCATTGTATGCCAAATTCTGTGTGTGAAAGAGCATTCAAAGTAGAGATGTGAATGACTTTCATCACAATCAATGCAAAAAGGACAGGTTGGTATAGAGGAAATACCAAATAGTTGAAGCCTATCACTTGTATTCAACCTACCATAGACTGCCATCCAAACAACAAAGCTGACTTTGGGGATATTTGGCTGACCCCAAACCAACTTATACCAAGGCACAATACACTGTTTCTTTCTCCATAACTCCCAGGCTGATTTAATAGTGAACTCACCATCTGGATTTAATGACCAAAAAACTTTATCAGTTTCCAAGGGGTTAGGAGAACAATTGTTAGGGGTTTGGGATGTTAGTTCCCTTAAATCCCAAGAGTTGGGGAAAGGCCAATTCCAGGAACCCCTAACAATAATCTGACTAACTTTGGAATCCCCATTAAGGCCAGAGTCATATAAAATCCTGTCACCATACCTGTCCCAAAGGGGGCCCAAATGGTGCCAATTATCGTACCATAAAAATGTATTCTGACCATTGCCAATTCTATGCCTGATAAGAGGGTAAATGATAGGCCTAAGAGAGAGGATTTTCCTCCAGACCCATGAAGGGTCACTAGGAACTTTGATTTTCCAGAAACACCTCCCCTTAAGAAGATAAGATTTGACCCATTGGCACCACATTGATTTTTCCCCTCCAGAAAAGAGGAACCAAACATGTTTGGCAATGGCAGCCTTGTTCCAAATCTCAATAGATTTAAACCCTAGACCGCTCTCTTTCTTCGGAGTGCAAATTACATCCCAAGCAATCTTCGCACTATGCTTCCTAAGATCCGTGCCAGACCAAAGGAAGGCTCTTAGAAGACTCTCAATGTCCTTAATAACTCTTTTTGGCAAGATGAATAAGGAAGACCAATAAACTTGCATAGAAAATAGAATGGTCTGGATAAGTTGTGCCCTTCCAGCATAAGATAAAAGTTTATTGGTCCAACTACTAATCCTCCTAGTGATCCTGTCAACAAGTTGTGTACAATCAGAGGCTTTAAGCTTGGTAGTGATAAGGGGCACACCAAGCTATTTGACAGGTAGAGTACCAACAGTGAAAGTGGCAATTTGAAGAATACCCTCTCTTAACTCTTTATTGCACCCAGAAAAGAAGATGTTGCTCTTACTAGGGTTGGGAGTGAGACCCGAAAGAGAACTGAACTCATCCAAACCTTCCATAATCATACGAACAGTGTTAACATCGCCTTTACTGAAAATCATAAGATCATCAGCAAAGCACAGATTAACAATTCTAGTTTTCTCGCATCTCCAATGAAATTTAAAAAGAGGATGTTTGGACTTTTCATCCAAAATCCTAGCAAGGACCTCCATAGCCAAAACAAAAAGGTAAGGAGACATGGGGTCACCTTGTCTAAGACCTCTAGCCCCTTTAAAGTAACCATGAACGCTCCCATTGATACAGATAGAAAAGGATGGGCTAGTCATGCAAGCTTTGATCCAAGAGATCATAGCTTGGGGAAACCCCATAGCAATAAGAACATCAATGATAAATTCCCATCTAACTGTATCATAAGCTTTCATGATATCCACTTTCATAGCACACTTAGGCACAGGTGAGTTCTTATGATAACTGTAACAACGCCCGCAGGGGACCTCGCTACAGTTCGGACTCGATTTTGTGCCACGGTTCTTAATCTTGAACCAAAGAGTCCAAATCTGGCAAATCGTTTGAGAAAACAGATTTTTGAAAAAGAAGTGCCAAACATGGACTGCTTTGCCAGATACAGAGTCGCCACCTAAATATTTTTTAATGGGGAAATTTAGGAAACCCTGACTCGGTGCCAAAGGCCACGTGTCCGTCATCACCAAAGTTGCCTCGGCTCGGGAGCTTGGGTACGATTGGGAAAGGTCAGCTATGAGCACCCCCTCTCGCCCGGTTCGAAGACCAGCCTCTACTAACCGTGATATTCGATTTTGAAAATGTTATGTGTTCTTATTCCGATTATTAGCCTAGAATTACTATGTTATGCGCGCGGTAAAGAAGTACAGACCAAATCGCCTAAATTGGAACAAAACATTTCATGTTTGTTTTGGAAATGGTTTGCTACTCATAAGTAGGCTAAAATGTAGGTTTTACCCCCCTCGAGTGGGTTTTCAGAAAAGATGGTTTTACCACTATCCAGTGGGCTTTAAATCTCACAGTTTTAATGCATTATTCCAATTTAGGTAACTCGACCTCCATCCACAGGCATTCAAGCAGTTATATCACATAAGTAGCTAGCCTCATGGTAATCATGCTATTATGACAACATTCACACGCATGCGGTATGCTAAAGCATAAAAGCTTACCTAGTACTCCAAGCCAAAATAGAAACTAGTTAGTAATCAATGCATGATCCTAGTTCATGTTAAGTGGCTAATGCATCACAGGCAAAATGCAGCTATAATAGGCTCGGCTATCCTAGACATGGCATGTGAAATGCTGCAATTAACAAGTACTCATCTTGGAATTTGAAATACATATGCAGTTAGCGTGATGTGCCGAGCCCGATGCATGGAAAACAGATATATGGATGCACGCATGCATTGCATAAGGTATGCTAATTTAAATATGCCCTAGTCTACCATCATAAGCAGGTAAATAAAAGGAAAGAATGACGTGAGGTTGGAAGACATACACACACTCACGCACACTTATTACAAATACGCCCTCACTCGGAGGGACCGAATAAATATTACAGTCCGAACAAATAATACTAAATTAATTATTACAAAGCGTCTAATTAATTAACAAATTAAATGCAAAGAAGGTGGCCTCAGCCCTTCCTCGAAATGCGTGAATGATGCATGCTCGATCCGTCTTGCCCGGAAAACCCGCACCACACCACTGCCGCCTCTGTTTTCAGCATCTGCCTCTCCAAAGAGCCAAAGTCGAGGATATCTTCTATGCACTGTGATTCACACCATCATTTGGATGAAATAGCCCACAGCCATGTAAAATGTCCATCGGCTGCTCATAAGGTCATCGGCCACACACCAATGGCGATCGGCACTCTATCTTGCGGTTGGCGAAAATTCTGTGAAGACATTTTTGATAGCAACAGAAGAGACGATGTATGGCATGGAATTTTGGGCATATGTAAGCATGGCCATGTTTCCTATCATGTATGGGACTCAAGGAAGCATGGCCCTTGGTCCTTGGGCCACCAATTATGCATTTTGATGCATGATGGCCTAAGAGACCAAGATTGCAATTCAATGGAAATGTATGCAACCCACAAATGGGGACCAAGACCCTATCATGTCAAAGTCAAGGGCTTCGGTGACATGAGAATTGAGATGTTTTTTGTCACTTAAAATACAAACACCTCTCATCTCTCACACTTGGTTTGACACCCCAAACCAAGTAATGCAATGCATGTTATGCAAACATGGCTCAACAATACATCCCAAGGCTAAGAGGCAAGGCATGCCAAATGCAATGCAACCTATCATGGCAAGTATGTAATGCTAAACATGCAAGATGCAAATGCAATGCAAACAAGGACAATCTAAGCAATAGGATCATCATGCTACAACACCTAGTGAAGCAATCATGCAAGGAACATGAGACAAGCATGCAATAGTGGGCTTAAACCGTAAAGGGGCAGACCTCAATCCACCGCAAAACAGTGGCCAAAAGTGCCTAAAACCATGGACAAAACGCTCAATAAGCATGCAAGTTAATGGGCCTAAAGCTAAGGCACAAAAAAGGGTACTCCACTACCACTAACAAGGCCACCCATGGCATGAACCAAGCAACCAAAAACAGATGTTTAGCATGCAAAACAACCCCCAAAACCCCTGATATGGCAGCCCAAATGCCTTAAACATGCAAGCATGCACAATGTCCATTTCAAAGCACAAGAGACCAATATTTCAAAGCATAAAAGACATGACAAATGGAGACATATAAGCATGGCATGGGGACTGAAATAGCATGTTGAATGATTCCAAATCACCTAAATAGCCTAACCAATGCATGTTCATGGATCACATACTCAAGGCTTACAAGCCATAATGCAAAGCAACTTCATCAAGCATGCCAAACATGGCAAAATTAGTGGCCAACAGACCTAAAACATGACAAAACAACACTAATACCTTCATGAAGCTAGGCTAATACATACAAGAATCATGGCCTAAACACAAGATGCATTTCTATGCCAAATAGAGGGATGCAAAGCAAGTATAATATGCGTGCTAGGGGTTACAAATCCAACCAAGGATAGAGATATAATATGACCCAAAACACCCAAAAAAACTCTGAAATGGTACCCAAAACAACCAAGCATACATGTTGCCTTTTAAAGCCAAAAACCAAGGTAAAGAGGGACAAACGGGGAAAGGGTGTCCCTCCCTATACAAGACTTCAAACCACCTTCCTCACTTGCTGAAAATCCACTGGTTTTCAGTGGTGAGAATTAAGCTACTCAAGCAAACAAAGCCTCACAAAGAAAGCATCAAAGAGGCCAAATAAGGCCTAAGAGGGTCAGTTTGAACTCAAACCACAAAACACCCTTAATGAAAGTTCTAAAGCATGAAAATATAAGCTTTTTTATGTTATACACAAAGCCTAAATCAGCATGCAAGATAGGTAGAAATCTAGTGCAAATTTGGGGAAACTAAAGCAAATTGATTACCCTTGAAGAACCCTTGAAGAACAGATGATCCAGCCACCTTCTATTGATCAAAATCAGTCCAAAAGCTCAAGAATCAACGCTCCAAGCATCTCAATCTCGGAGCAAGGTGTAATGGTGTGTGTATTAGTGCAAAAGTAAGGTCAAAATGCACTTTTAGGCCTAAAAACACACACACAAGAAGGGAGAGAGGAATAATCTAGAGAGAGGGGATATATGATAGATATATAGATATATATATATATATGAGCTCTGGTTTTCTTTCCAAAATGGCTAACCCCATGCAAAGGGAGAGGCATGATGCTTATATAGGCAAAACAAAACCAAGAAACTTAATGGCTAAGCTAAAGAGAAAGGGTCAAGGGGTGCAAAGGGGTCTTGGCTTCTTGGAGAAGCTAAGACAGCTGGCCAAGCTTCCTAAAGCTTGGCCAAAGAATCAACCTTCTAGAAGGTTAGGGGTTCAAAGGCTCACAAGAGTCATCCCAGCATGGGGAGTGGTGTTGGTGCATTCCGGTGGCACTAGCATGCACCATGCCCCAAAGTCTGAAGGGTCATCGGCCAACCAAATAGGTCATCGGCACAATAAAGTGCCGATCGAAACTATAGTCTTGTGACGGCCATTGTTTTTAAGAAATCATGGCGGTGGCACACATATCGTCGGTGATGGTAGGGGAGGCGGTGGGGTGTGGGGATGGCCAACAAGCCATTCCACGCCCTTCAAGGCAAAAACACAGTGCACAGTGCCAAAACCATACACGAAGCGGTCGAGTCAGAGGTCTGAGGCAAGGCCGCGGCCGAGACCTCTGGGAACTCGAGGCGAGCACAAACATAGATAATCACCGTGTTCAAATGGTGGCGTCCAAGTCTTGAGGGACGGTCAAAAATGGGGTGTCTACAATAACCTCTCATAATCTCTTGAGGCAGAAAATATTGTCGAGATTCTCCTCCCATGAACAAAAGCAGTTAATTTGGATCAATAAGATCGATTAGGACAACTTTAATTACTAGCAATAATCTTGGCAATGCACTTATAGATAGTATTACAAATGGAGATAGTCTGTAGTCTCCCACTTTAATAGGGTTGGGAATCTTAGGGATGAGAGCAATGGTAGTATTGTTGATTTGGAAAAGAAGTTTCCCGATTCAAAGAAAGTTCTAATAGCACAGGTAACATCTTTCCCAACAACCTCCCAAGCATACGAAAAACCAGCAGAAAACCCATCAGGGCCCGGGGCCTTATTAGTTTTAAGAGACCAGAAGACATCTTTAATCTCCTTATCAGTAACAGGATTGGCCATTTTAACAGCTTGCTCAGAAGTGATTCTAGAATGGATTAGATTTTGTATTCTGCTAGAACCAGCATACGGATTCTGAGAAGGAGAACCAAAAAGCTTGGAGAAATAGTCTATAAATGCCTCATGAACTTCCTCAGGTTTGGATGAGAACCTGCCACCCTCCAATTCAACATTAAGAATTTTACCTCTATTGAGGTTACTCTTAATAGATCTAAAGAAAAATCTGCTATTTTTATCCCCCAAACCAAGCCATTGGACCCTAGATTTCTGCTGAGCCAAGCTCTCCTCAACATCACTAAGATCCACATATTTTTTAAGAAGACTCTTTTCTAGGAGTTGGAAAGAATTGTTACTAGGGTCCTTGTCAAGTTTCCATTGAATGGAGTCAATTGACTTTGGTAGCCAAGACTTCGCATGGAAATATCCTTTGAAATCCTTCTTGTTCAAGGATTTAAGGATGAGCTTCAAACTACGGAGTTTTGACAAACTCTAAACATAGGAACACCTAAAATGTATTGATTCGATCTGCGAGACCGGAGGAAGAACTCCTCATGATTGGCCCAAAAGTCAAAGTACTTAAAAGGCTTTTTGAAAGAGAGTCCTTACAAAAAAGTAACAATAGCGGGGAGTGATCGAGAGATACTAGAGGAGAAACATAGCATTAGAGGCAGGGAATTGGTCAATCCAAGATTCATTGACCAAGACTCTATCAATTTTAGTGGCTATGTAATCACCCCTAGTTCTTTTATTAGCCCAAGTAAATTGACAACCACCATAAGATAAATCATCAAGCTCAGCATTAAGGACATAAGAATTAAAAACCTCTTTCTCACTATTCCACTGAAGAGAGCCCCCAAACTTCTCAAAACTGTACCTAATAGCATTAAAGTCCCCTAGAAAAGCTAGGGGGGAGGCAGAATATAAGAGAGATTGCCTCAGCATACAGTCAAAAAAATCAGTCCTCAAAACATGGCAATTTTCAGCATATACAAAACAGATAGTGAAAACCTTAGCCTGAGCTAAGTCAGTAATGTCACAAAGAATATATTGATCCGAAAAATTTATCAGAGTGACATTGCAGAAATCAGGATCCCAAAACACACAAATCCTACCAGTTTTATTAGGTTGAGAATTAGTCAAAAAGGACCATTTGCTCATACAAGATGAGAAGATTTTATTTTCATTAATAGCTTTTATTTTGGTCTCCAAAATACCCATGACCTTAATATCTTCCTTGATCAAAAACTTCCGCATTTCTTTTTTCCTAGAGGGGTCATTAAACCCTCTAATATTCCAAGAAGCAATTTTAAAAGACATGGGAAACAAAAATTAGTTCTCAACCCAGGAACAGAAGTTACCTTTTTTCTTCCTGGCTTTTACCCTTGCGGAGGATTTCTTGGATGTAGAGCTTGTTGGACAGTTGTCAGGAGTAGCACGAGAGCTTGCCTCTTCAAGGAGAGCCAAATTCTTCACTTTCTCCAGTAGTTTAGAATCTCCAGGGTGAGCTAGCATAGTAATATCCGAAGTTCCTTTTGGATAGGCTGCAAAGGCCATCTTAGGGAACATCGGTCGAGAACCACTCTGGTTGCCCAGGATTGTTTCAGTAGGTATAGCATTTATAGCCTCTGATTGAACTTGATAGTTGATCTCTTCTTCTGGAGTATGAACTCCTCCCTCTGATATGTTTGTGGCCAAATTCTCAATCAATTCTTCCTCAATAGGCTCTGGATCCCCCATTTTCCTTTTTCCCTTAGCCTGAACCGTGCTCCAACCAAGGTCTGGGTTGTTCTCAGTTTCTTTCTAAAGGTTGACTAACTTTGCAACTTGGGTAGAACACATCTGGTAGTGTCATGCCCAAAAACCAAACAATGCTCGCATTTGGCAGGTAGCCCATGATATTCCATCTTAACAATCACTTGCTCTTTCCCACAGTAGACAGGGAAAGAGGGTGGTTGTTTAGCATTAGCATCCAGTTCCACGCAGACTCTGGCAAATGACACTCTAGTCCCCTTGTCTATTAGATGATCTGTAAACAATGGCACTCCAACCGCACTAGCTATCCGACTCAAGCCATCACTATCCCAATATTCCATCAGGACATTGAAAAATTTTACCCACACTGGGACTTTTTGGATTTTGTCCTTGGTGAGCCTCATCATACGTGTCCATTTCTTAAGAATGAGATGAAAGCCCCCTATACACCATGGCCCTCCCTCAAGGACCTCACTGTAGCAACTAGGGCTTTCAAAGATTGGCCTAATGATTGGCCTAACTGGTACAACATTTGGAATTTGCCAACATTTAGGAAAAGTAATGTTTTGCCAGGGTATCATTCTAGGCACAACTACTTGACTACTAAAGAGGTTTGTGTCAATTAGTACTTTATGTCCTAATTCACTTTGTTTTCTGGTATAAGGATTCAAGGTGGTTAACACTTTCAAGTGAATCCTAGAAATTACTATAAAAGGTGGTGATCCTGGTAAATACTAATAACCATGTGACAAAACTCTAAGTTCTAGGACTTTTAACAGGTTAGGATCAATAAGTGCTATACTTAGATTTGGATATATGTTGAAATATCTTTGGACCATGGGAGGCTACTTTCTATGGCTCCCATGAGTGATGCTTTCCAATCTAAGCATCTTCCATCTCTCAGGGTACACTGGATACTGGTATTTTGCCCAAGTAAAGTTAAAGGCTTGAAGGATATCTGGACAAGTCCTATATGGACATACTTATATACAGAAGAATGGATATAAGTCTTGTATTTGAAGGAGATACATTGCCTCATCATCATTCTGTATAGGTACAACATGTTCAAAAGTTTTGATTATTTTTCTGTTGGTAAAGTCAAAGGTTCTTATCTTATAGATAGTATCTGGTTTGAATTTCGAGATAGTCCATTTATCTAAGGCTTTTTCCTTACATCGATCGTGACTAACTCTTTGCTTCGATGCCAAAGTTCTTTGTATTAGCTCTTGTAGTGATTGTATCTTCTAGGGCAACACTCAAAAGCGGTGTATAGTGACCATATATGTATAATTTAAATAAAATACAATCATAATACAAATAGTAATAAACTTGGCTCGATACCAATGGAGGTGCTTGACACGGGTTTAGCTAAATACCTAAGCACTTTCATGACTAACGATCTACCTCTATGTGACTTGGGTGACATCCCACTTGAACTAACTCTGGAGTACCCTCAATGAGCATAAACCCAAGAATAATACTATTCATACTATTATTATTATTTTATTAAATTTAAATTATGCCATATATGTTCTCATGCTATTTACTATTGGATGGAGGCCTAACGGCGGCCGTCCACTGACAGATCTGGTCCTGTATCTGGTCTTGGATTTTGTCATTTTGTTGATTACAAAAATTTATCTGTTGGAGAAGAAAATGTTGTAGATAGGGATCGTGAACACGGGCTAAATAATTATGACGAATTTCAATATAAAATTATAATACATTCAATAAATCAATAAGTAAATCTACACTCATGTATATGAAAGAAGTAAGAGATACTACGATAAACTTGCTATTACTTTATTGTTGCATAGATACACTGGAGAGAGAGATCGTTAGTACACACTTATAGAAACGATTTATAAAAACTATAAACTTTGCCTCCAATAAGGGTGAGGTTATCCCTTTTATAGATAAATGACAAGAAAAGATTAAGGGAGAGGACAGGTGGCGTGTCCTTTATGGAGTGGAGTTGATCGTCCATATCCTTTGTCGATCTGTTGATGAGTCAACACCTTATCTCTTTTGTCCTGGCTGGGACAACTGTATGGATAGCTGTGTGGTTGGTACTGGATGACTGACAAAGCATCTGCTTTTCGGAAAGTATGTTACTATTTATTGTCGTTTTGTGCCGACACTTCTAGCAAGTAGTATTGGTGGGAGACAAGGTCACTCAGCCTTTCCTTTGCCTTTCCTGTCTTTGTCCTTTTTAACTTTGTCGGCAATGAGACTAGTCAAAGAGTCCCAAAAATCACCAAAGTTTGGTTCTTCATCAGTGGGATCTTGAGCTTCACAAGTAAGTACAGTGAACTCATTTTTATCTGGTCCAAGTCTTGATTCGGGACCTTGGCTATTGGTAACTGATTTCATGGAGCTGTCATCACTGGTTATGGATTGTAGTAAGAACTGTTCTTTCATGAAATCCATGCTTTTCACAAGCAATTCTATTTCAAACAAATATGGATATTTTTGTCTTAGTTCTGTTTGAATCTGTAAAAACGGATTCTTGATGATAGGAGTTGCTAGGAGTGATTTGGGAATAGCCTCCTAGCAGGCTTTGGTATGTGCCTTGATCTTTGTTAAGGGTATCCTGTTGTTGTTTAGGGGTATCCACACCCTTTGTCCACCATCTCACAAAGAAGACTCTTTTGAGACGAGGAACCTTGTTTTGGTAATCACATTGAAAATACCATTTCCATATCTAGTGAAGTCCAAAGCAAATAACAAAATGCATAATGGATTTAGACATAGGAATGCCCTTATTAACTGGAAGGCAAGCATAGGCAATTTGCCATTCATTGAAAGCTTGCCTGATGGGTTCTGGAATGATTTCTAACTAGAGCCCGAATTTATCCCACCAAACAAGAAACCAGTTGGGAAGATCGTTTCGGAGAACAGCGGGATCAATTCGGAGAAACCAAGAATGGCTTCGAATGGGATTCTGGTAATAAAAGGCATAAGTGAAAGCATCAATGTAGTCCCAATAACTGTAACGGGATTCTTTGGACCGAATATCCAAAGTCCGAGTAGTATGCAGGTGGAAGCCCCATGTAGAAATAGACATAATATTACAGATAGTAGCTTTACTGTAATCAATAGGATTGGCAGACTTATTGGGCTCATGCAATGTATGCTTGAACTCAATAGCAATAGTTTCAATTAATATGTGTTCATAAATGTATCTGTATCGATCAAAATGATGAGGGAATTGTTGTGTTGTCAAATACCTTCTTTTGATTTCCCATGGATCTGTCATCTATTTTTCATCTTTTGTTTTAATATAGAGGACTGTCTCCTTGGTAATACTGTTAGGAGTATACTATTTTAGCTGAGCTAGGAGGGCATCTTTAGCCGTTTGGCTAGATTCCCCTTTTTTACTATTAAGAGAGGACTGGATTCTTGGAAATTCTGTATTGTAAAGATTCTGGTAGTGGTAAGGGTTAGATCCGCTGCCACGGCCCCTGCAGCCTGGGCCTTGGCCTCTATTGGTCATGCAAACCCTGCAAGTATTCACGAGTTAGAAAATTCGGTAAAGAATTCTGTTCATCTTTGATATATTCAATGTCAAAGTCAAATGCTGAAAGTAAGCTTTGCCAAGAAGCAAATATCTGTTTTTGAGCAAGATTCTGTACATCTTTTTGAATATCTGTTTTTTTTTTTTTTTGGGTGAGTGAGTCATAAAATAAAGACAATAAATATACAAGTTTACAAGGGGCATACCCCAGGTACGCCCTACAACAAATAAAAACGACAACAAAATAGCCACATAAAACTACCACTACAAGAAAAAAAAAAAAAAAAACCACCCCCGCAAAAGCGAGAGAACAACAGAAAATACAAGAACCCCCACTTTGCCCATATATCATTTTTGTCCCCAAGTAACCCCTACCATTAGAGGTAATAGATGGAAACTTGGGGTGGGTATATGGGCAAATAAACAAACTCTACGTAAAAGCTCATAAAACATAACAGACATACACACAATACAAATGTAACTAAACTAAACAACCAAAAACCGGTTGAAAAAATGATAACCCACGCTTGCTCGATCTCTACCTCGGATGAAAACATGGAACCCAATAAGCATCTCACTTCTCATAGCCGTGACATCCTAGCCACTCAATCAAAGCCATGATGAAGGAAAAGATCTATCCCATGAAAAGACCTGGCGAGTCACCTTGAAACCTGTATAGTCAATCACCATAATCAACGGTCTTAAGAAGTGTAGTGAAAACCATTAACCACCACATCAACAGACAAAGTTGACAACGATCCCATCATGAGAATAACCACCACATCCCCCAATCCCTTCCTAAGCTGACCACAAGCCTCAATCCCCATGCCAGTGTCCCTTTCACTCCATGTCAGGAGTGGCTGATGATCAATCAGGATGGGTCACGTGAAGACAAGAGGTAACCAGAAAAAACTAGTAGGCCGCTCATCTCCCAGTCCCTAACTCAGCTAGCCATCGAACCACAAATCCCCATAGCAGCGACCCCTCAATCACTCTTGGTGGAGATGGCTCAATACCAACGTCACATAGAGTCACATGAAGATCACGTAATCAATCATCATAAATAAACCGCTATAAACCATATACTGTTGTGCCATGGTAACAATTTGTGGGCCCACTTAAAAATATATATTTGAAGTCCAAAATTAAAAATGAGCCCATATAATCCCAACCGACCAAAAAGAACCCAACCAAAAATCGGCCCACTCTTTTTACACCACATGCAAAACAAAATAATTAATCATAATCTTTGGCCCCAAAACCATTGCTGGTTTAACCCAAAACCGTGGGCCAAGAACAACCCATGTGCACCACTTTCCTATGAACTGCTCTTGGATAATGTAGCCCACGTGTGCAGTGCAACTACATCACTACATCCAAAAGACATGCAATATATCACTATATATATATAATTGGACCACTTAACAAGAGCTTTATACCAACCAAAACTGAAGCTTGACATCACCTCCCCCACGTGATCTCACTAACCAACACAACATCAGTTGGTGAGGAACTAGCTTCGATAGAGAGTGAGATAGGCATCATCATCACACACAACAGCAGGCCTCAGGAGCTATCACCACGCAATAGCACCCAATACTCTCATCGAGCGCGTGACATGCACCTATCATCTACAATCTTCCTTGCACACCATAAAGCTCGTAACCACCATGGAAACCGATCAACAACTCCGACGAGCAACCCAAAAAAAACACGGCTTAAAAACCGGGCCAATGCTGCATAATGGATACTTTCAGGCGTATTACTCTTCATCTCACGACAGCAACTCACGAACTAAACAACTACACACTAACCTTCGTTAAGCCAAGCTTATGAAGTAACCCATGACACCCCACTGGATATTCCACAAACTAGCATAGAAGCACAACCCAGAACAGAGAGCATTTATGGGACCACAACGATCACCATTTTAAACAACATCGCCACTGCAAGCAGCCATGGCCAACCTTCATCACTTAGAGCACAATCATTCAAACCAAGTAACTCCGACGAGCAACCGGCGGAGACAAACTTCCACCACTACCACACAAGCAAGCGGCGTACCCCGGACTAGCGACACGCATAAGAGACCGGCGAACTGGCATCTCCGTAAGAAACAAAATCACTGTTATGGACCCGGAACCTTGGAGCCGTAACACACCAGCGATGAACCACAAGGCACCCACGGCCACAGTAGTCACCACACGGTGTAATAGCAACAACAACCTTTGGGTTCCACAAACCAATGTGGGCCTCTGCCAGAGTCAACAACTACCCTCAAGGAAGAGAAGTTTACAGGACCATGGAAACCACCTTGGATGCAACCCATAAGGATACAACCAAGAAAACCAGAAGGGGATACCAACATGGAAGCTTTCTCTCTCTAAGTTTTAAAGAGAGAAGCTCCCACCTAATCACCCTTTGTTTTGTAGCTTTTTGAATATATGTTTTGCTGCTGAACAATCAACACGAATAAGAAAATGTTGGTTAAAAAAATCATCCTGAAATTTAGAAACACATTTAACAATGGCTAAACATTCCTGTTTAATAGTTGGATAATTTAAAGCTGCATTTTCCCAACTTCCTGAAGTAAATCTTAACAATTCTTCTTTTTTACTGTGGGGATTAAATTGTTTCAGGATACCACCATAACCTTGGTTGGAGGCATCAGTTTCAATAATTTCTTTCCATGCTGGATTGGGTAAAGCAAGACAAGGAAGAGTCTTAACTTTAAGCTTAATTTTCTAGACTACTTTCGTATGTTCTAGTGTCCAAGGTGGTGGATTTTTTCTAAGTCTAGTGTATAGGATTGCAGCATCCTATGATAACTGATTGTAGTAGTCGCTAACATAATTAAGACTACCAAGAAATCTCGGTAATTGAGTTTTATCTTTAATTTCATCTAGAAATTTAGATGCAAATTCAATGCTGCGATCAATGGGAATAATAGTGCCATTACGAATATTATGACCTAGAAATCTGGCTGTTGTTTGAAAATTTTTCATTTTTGGTGCGAAATCATCAAACCATTCAGATAATAACATGCTTAAATATATTAAGATGCTTGATATCTTTGGTCAATGGATGATGAAAAATAAGAACATCATCAATATAGCAAATAGCAAATTCTAAATAAGGGTGAATATATCATTCATGATATGTTGGAATTCTAAGGAGCATTTTTAACCCAAAGGGCATAACATTCCATTCAAAAGGCCAAAAGATCTTTGTAAAGCGGTTTTATATCGATCATGTTCGACAACTTGGATTTGCTAATATCACGATTTTAAATCAAATTTTGAAAATATGATTGAATCTTGTAATCGATCTAAAAGATCTTTCTTATTCGAGGATTGGATACCTAATCCATTTTAAGGCATCATTAAGAGGTTTGTAATTAATTACTCATCTTGGCACACCTCGTTCTATTTCTACATTTTATTGACATAAAATCTTGTACAACTCCAAGGAGTAGCTAGGTCTTATTATTTTTTCTATAAAAGAGCATTAATTTTTGCTTTACGCATTTCTAAATACTCTTTTTCATTTGACTAGGTCGATCTGGTCGGATTTAGCGCTCATCAAATCCTAGTTCATACGGAAGAGAAACAATATGTTTCTTGCATTCCCGAAAGCATTTGGAACATCCTTTGCAAATTTACATTTGAAATTCTTTTTCAAATATTTTGATTTTATTCTATAAAGGCGATTGTTGTAACCTCTATTACATTGTAAGAAAATGAATTTACATTTGAAGGAAATTAATTTGTTTTTCTTAAAGTTGACTAGATCTTTAATTTGATTTAATTCCTTAGTGTAAGGTTTTGTAATAAATTCTTAAATAATAGGTTGACTACAAGCGGTTGTGTGAATACCTATGGGGTCTATTTTTGTGATAGGCATAAAAGTAAACACAAAAATGGGGTTCCCGAATAATAATTTGGAACATATTTACGATGAGGACAAATGAGTTTGGAAGACAAATGCCACGATTACAAATTAAAACTTTGGGAGGTTTATACTTAATTTGCATCAAATTACCACTTGCATTGGTTAAAGGCGAGTGGTTTTAAAATATTTGGTAGTAACCAAACCTTCTTGTATACAATTCATATCGATGCCACTATCAACTAAGGCTATTGCATCTTTTATTAGATTTATAATAAATGTAATTACGATATATACCATTTATGAAAAGTAACTTGATTCATAATCATCAAGTATTAGGTGGCCTTGGCTTTAAATCTTTAGACATTTGGAATAGAGTGCCATTGCTAAGCATATCTGGTTCTGTTTTTACGGAGGTGAAAATCTATGTGGTGCTAATGGGTGAAATCCTACTTACTTCAAGGCAAGAGTTTACGGAAAGTCGGGGTCCCCAATGGCCTTCTTGGGTTTGGAGGAAGATTTTATCTCTTAGGGATGTTGTGTCTCATCTTATCCTGCATAAGATTGGTAGAGGTAACTCTACTTTTTATGGCATGATAATTGGCATCCTTGGTCCCCTTTGGATAAGTATGGTGATAGAATCTTGTATGATTCTGTCTCCTTGATGAGGCTAAAGTCGGTCAGTTGTTGATGGGAATTCACGAAATGGCTTATTCTAATTCTTTGGAAATAGAAAGATTTGATCTCAACTACCCCGATGCTGCACCCCTAATTCTTAGGAATGACCAACCTTTTGGCAATTAAGCTCGATGGTGATTTTCTATTAACTCGACTGGAATCCTTTGGAGCAAATTTGATGTTGTGGCCTGGCACACGCTTCTTTGGGGGCCTCATATGATTCCTAGGGTCAGTTTTATTGTTTGGATGGCTATTCATGAAAGATTAAATACTGGGGATCGTTTGCAATTGTTTGGCTTGTCCCCTAATCCAAGCTTCCCTTTCTGTCAATAGCATGCTGAGAGCCATTCCCATTTATTCTTTAACTGCATCTTTGCTTCTAGAATTTGGGAAGCTCTTCAAGCTAATTGCAATGTAAATTGGGCCTAATCTCCAATGGCCTCATGTTCTAACCTTTGTCACCAAAGAGACCAAGGGCAAATCATTGCGTTCTATAATCCTTAAGTTTACTGTACTTTGCTCTATTTACCAAATTTGGCTTGAAAGGAATAATATAATCTTTAATAAGGAACACAAACCTGAAGAGGTGGTTACTAACTCAATTGTTCATATGATTAGAGGTAGACTTCTATCTATCACCAATTTGCCTAGATCTATAGGGGATAGCTGGTACATTGCTCAGTGGAATCTGCCCAACACAATCTTGAAGCCCCAATCTCCAGGAATGGAAAGGCTGCTAAGTGGTGTGAGTTCAACTTTTTTTTTTTTTTTGGGTGAATAAGACATCAAATAAAAAATAGAGAATCACAGAGCTACAAGGGGCATACCCCAAGACCTAACTAAAAACTATAATACAACAAAATGAGGAACCAAAAAAGCACAAGCCCAGCTAAAACAAAACCAGAGCAAACAAGGAACAAAAACAGCTGAGTTGGTGTGAGTGGTGTGAGTTCACCATAAGAGGGTTGAGTGAAGGAGAGCAATTTAGAGTGTTTATCTAACTGTTTTTTACTTTGTGCAGTGGCAAGTGGAGCTAAATAGAGTGCCTAAGTTGAGGGTTGAGTGTTGTGAGAAAATATTCAAAGATTGACTGGTGAGAGAATAGAGTGTGAAATGAACTTCTTATATTCGAGCTGATGAATATCCTAGCCTGCAAATACAAATGTACAATATATTGTGTGTTTTCTTTGCATGCTAAAGTGTGGTTTCAATTACAAAATGGTGTGTAATATTTGCATTTTCATTCTCTAGTGGCAGATTCTCCTGAACAACAACCAATTGGCCTTCATTTGGGACGGTGGTACAAAAGTTTATCTTCATGGAAGAATCGGTATCTGGACAACTACCACTGGTTGTTGTGTACATTGGTTCCGATGATCTATGCTGGGAAAAGAGTTTTGGAGACACAAAGACTGTAATAACCCGACCCTCGCACATGATTTTTGTTCTATTCCTAGCCCTCGATTGGTATTCTTAACGGTTATTGAAGAAAAGTCCATGAAAAGGTTTGATGAAGCAAGTGAAAGTCATGTTTATAGATCTCTATTTGTTCCTTAAGAAAATTATCTATTTCTACTAAGACATTAAAGTAGAAATTTAATGGTCCTAACAGCTTAATTACCTGAAATTGATAAGATATTCATGATCAACATAATTTTTAGATAATTTTAAGCATGTTTGTGAAATTTTCATTTTGGCATGGTTAAACGATTCATTTTTGTCTTATTAGCTCTATATATATATATATATATAGATATGTCAATGTTGTTCTTAAGTTTAATAGATTTAAGTGAAAAGTTTGGAAGAAAGGAAGAGAGATCAAGAACAAGAGGGAGTAGAGAGAAATTGGGGCCAAGTAAGTTGATTTTCCCTAATCTAATCCTCTCTCTTCAATTCAAATAGCCAATTTATGGTTTGGTATGCTTTGGAATACAATGGAGAGTTTGGATGAGTGTGTCTTGAAGTTTAGCATGAAAATCTTACCAATTGTGCATGTTGGACTTACTTATGTCATGATCAACCTCTTGCTCCTTATTCATCAATTCATCTTCATGTTTGAGCTATGTTTTGTGTATTTATGTATGTGGGTACAACATTAGGAGCTTCAAGAATGACACTATGTTATTGTGGAGCTTCAATGTTGTTTAAATTAATTGAGTCATACTTGTGGATTTAATTCAAGTTAGATTATGGTGTATGGTGCCTTGAATTACATGCTTTTTTTGAACCATGAATCAGCCATAAAAAGTCCCTTGTTGAATCCCTTAAGTATGCACCAAAAGTGGTACTAAGAGCAATTTGGACTAGGCAAATTGTTGAATCGCCCTTACGTCTTGGGAGTTATATGGCCGTCACGAGAATATCGCCGCGTCACGGGGTTGTGGCCGACGTCTTGAGAAGACCAGTTTTGAGGCTTTGCTTCTGTCTAAAAAGCACGCGTCTTGAGGCATTTTACCGCGTCTGGGAGGAGGTTGCACGCGTGCGGCCCATGCTGAAAAAGTCAGATCGCTCTATTTTGCGTGTTGGGCCCTCTAATATTGTCGAAATGTGTATTTGATGTAGTTTTAATATGTATTAATTCCTCCGAAATGAAGCGAAATGAAGCAAAATGAAATGTAATTTGAGGTGAACTAAAGTGTGAGTTTTCAATGTGTGCAGGGCACACCACGGGTGGATCAGGCACGTCATCCCAACACGTGAGTAGTAGTACCTATGTGTACGTTATGCAATTTCGGTAATGTTTTGCAATATGTAAGGCAATCATGTTATGTAAAGGTTGTGCAATTATGTTAATATTTCAAGAAGACATAGAAGGCAACTATGTTATGTTATGTAAATGTTTGTTAATGTTTAAAGTATGTAAGGAAGTACAAATTTCAAGGGTTTAATGCCATAAATTTCAAGGGCTTAATGCCACAAGTTTCAAGGGCGTGATGCTATATGTTTCAAGGGCCATTGTGCCAACATGTTTACAAGGGCTTCGCGCCACCTTCCAAGGGCCATAGTGCCAACAAGTTTCAAGGGCCATAGTGCCAACATATCCCAAGGGCTTGGTGCCACCAAGTTCATTACAAGATTAGGCTTAAGGCCATTATGTATGTATTGCAGAATCAGACTAATGTATTGTTATGTCATCTGTTCAAGTTACCTAATGTTTCATTTATGTATTACTATTCACCGAGGCAGCTCACTCTCGATTTTGTCTGTTACGTACATGGTCTTCCCCGGTGGGCAATCCTAGCTCGAGATGCCGCTTCCTTGATCAACCTTCTGGTCCGAGGCACTACCAAGCCACTCATTTTTTTTGGTGAATTGATGATAGGAGCGGTTTGAGTGCCTTTTAAAGTTGTTATACATAACTTTTATGTTGTTTTCTTTTGTATACACCCAATCACGAAGTGGGGCTGTATATGTATGTGCGATGTCGATATCTGAGGACTTAGTTTTAAACTTTGTCTGCTTTTGTTTGAAGTATATAATGCATGAGATCTGGCATATTAGAAATAGCTCAATGGTGTATGTTGCATATATGTTATGTTTGTGTTTTATGCTTCGATAAGGCCCTATCGGCTCGTCCACGGATTACATGTCCGTTATGAATAGGTCATGCCCAAACTTTTAGGGCGGGTTTGGGGTGTGACAAGTGGTATCGAGCACGAGTTGCTATCTCACACACGGATCCATTGAGCTTTAGGATGTCTAGAAAAGATTTGTACCATGCATGACATCCTAAGCGTATAAGACCGGTGATGGCAGCGATGAAAGTACTCGATAATGCTAACAACATTGAACTATATCTATTGTATATAATTGACTATTGTGCGGATCATGGTGAGAACAAGGATAGAGGAGCGGGAGGATGCTCTTGCCGCGGCTGGATAGAATGGAGAGAATGATTATGGAATTGGCGAGACCATCACGGCAACAACGACCACCACCGGCAACAACCACAAGAACAACCGCCACATCCACCGAGAGTACCAGAGTTCCATGTTGAAGACCGAACTATCACTCTTACCAAGGAGTTTAAAAAGATGAAACCACCATCTTTCAAAGGGGGAATAGAACTGATGAAAGCTGAGGCCTGGGTGTTGGGCATAGAGAAATTATTTGAAGTTTTCCCTTGCACCGAAGCTCAAAAAGTGTAATTGGCTGCCTTCACCCTTGAAGATGAAGCACGCAAATGGTGGATGCTTACGAGAACAACCCATCCAGGGCTAACTTGGGGTAGATTTCTGGAGCTGTTTTATGATAAATACTTTCCCCAAAGTATGCGGGACAAAAAGGTGACTGAATTTGAAACTCTCAGACAAGGGAACAAAGGCATTCTTGAATATAAGGCCCAATTTGAAGAGCTAGCACGATTTGCACCGCATATGGTGGACACGGATTATAAAAAGGCACAAAAATTCGAAGGGGGATTACGAGGAGCAATTCTGGATCGAGTCAATATGTTAAAGTTGCCTACTTATGTAGAGGTTTTGGAGAGGGATGTTATAGCTGAAGGAAACCTTCTTTGCTTTCAAGGGTTGCCAAGTGGAAAGGAAAAAGGCAAAACAATCAATGGTCAAAGGCGATTACTCCACCAAACAAGAAACAAAACTCAGGGACTTCAAGTATATACGCACCTAATCGAGTGCGATTCACCTTGTTGAGTGTGGAAAAAAGACATCGTGGAATATGCCAATGGAAGTCTGAGCTGTTATCGATTGTGGCAAAACGGGTCATATGATAAAGGACTGCCCCCAAAGGACTCAACGAAATGGTAACAGGACTGCTACTAGTTCGGCGGGGTCTACACCAACTACTAACACCAAGGCACCGGTCAAGCTTAACAACAATAAAGACCCAGCGAGACAAGGCAGAGTGTTTGCATTGGTTCCAAGAGATGTGCAGAATGCAGCAACAGTGGTCTTAGGTACATTTATGGTTCATGGTCATTACCTTACATCTTATTTGATTAGGTTCTACTCATTCCTATGTGTCAAAACTGTTTGCACAAAACTTAGATAAAACTGAAGAAAAATTGTCCTATATGTTGTGTGTGTCTTCACCTTTGGGAGACTCTATGTTTTGTACTTCAGTTTACCTTGATTGTGAACTTGAACTTGGGGATATCCGGATATCGCCAACTGTTACCACTCGACATGACCTATTTTGATATCGTGCAGGAATGGATTGGTTAAGCGAAAATGGTGCAACTATAGATTGTTTGACTAAGCGGTCGGTTTCCACCCTCGGGTCAATCAAAGTCTATGGTTGAGGGGCGAAGTGACTTCTCCACCATACTTGATTTACTGCGGCAAAGGCATGTAAATTAATTGAAAAGGGTGTCAAGGATATTTATGCGATATTTTGGAAGGGCAAGTGGTGAATGGGGATATCAATAGAATTCGATTGTTTGTGAATTTTTAGCGTCTTTCTGAGAATTACAGGCGAGTTGATAGGCAAAATTGAGTTTACCATTGATGTAATCTGAGAACTCAACCCATTTCGAAGACTCAGTATAGAATGTCGCCGATTGAGATGAAGGAATTAAAAATGCGGTTGCAAGATTTATTGGATAAAGGGATTTATCCGTCCGAGTGTGTCTCCGTAGGGTCTTGATTCATTTTGTAAAGAAGAAGGATGGGACACTTGACTTTGTATCGATTCTGAGGAACTTAATAAAGTCACCATCAAGAACAAGTATCCATTGCCAAGAATCGATGACTTATTTGATCGACTTTAGGAGCACAAGTCTTTTCAAGATTGATTCTGATGCAGGTACCATCAATTAAAAGTTCGAGCGAGGATGTTGAGAAGGCGACTTTTGAACCGGTATGGTCATTATGAGTTTTGGTTATGCCCTTGGTCACTAACGCGCATGGCTTTTATGGATTTGATGAACCGTGTTTTCAAGCCCTATTTGGATGACTTTGTGGTGGTCTTTATCGACGATATACTCATCTACTCAAAGGATCTGAAGCTCATGAGACTCACCTCCGTTTGATCCTTCAAACCCTCCGAGAAAGGAAATTGTATGCAAAGCTAAAGAAATGTGAATTTTGGCTCCTCGAGGTGGCATTTTTGGGACATATCATCACAAAGGAAGGAGTTTCCGTTGACCCACACAAGATTGAGGCAATCATAAATTGGCCAACTCCTACTAATGTGACTGAAGTGCATAGTTTTATGGGGTTAGCGGGTTATTATCGGAGATTTGTTCAAGATTTTTCTAAGATTGCTGTGCCACTTACACAACTGACTCGAAAGGGAGTTGCATTCGAATGGCCAGAAGAGCGAGAATCTGCTTTTCAAGAATTGAAGACAAGGTTGACAACAGCACCAGTTCTAGCCTTACCATCCGGTACAGAGGGATTTGTAATCTACAGCGATGCTTCGCACAAAGGGCTTGGTTGTGTGCTAATGCAAAATGGAAGAGTCATCGCTTATGTTTCTCGGCAGTTGAAACCCCACGAGCAGAATTATCCCACGCATGACCTTGAGCTGGCAGCCGTAGTTTTTGCTCTGAAGATATGGAGGCAGTATTTGTATGGTACTACTTGCGAAGTATATACTGATCATAAGAGTCTTAAGTACCTTTTTATTCAAAAAGAATTAAATATGCGGCAATTGGTTAGAACTTCTCAAAGACTATGATCTGCTGATTCATTACCATCTGGTAAAGCCAACACGATTCTTGAGATGCACTCGATCGGAAAAAGTATGGGGACTCTGGCAAATTTAATTACAGGGCAGAAGGAATTGGCAAGAGAATTGGATAAAATGGAAATAGACTTAATGCTACATGGACAGGAAGTTTTAATGGCAGCAGTAATGGCCCAACCAACCTTACTTGGGCAAATCAAATTGCACCAAATGGAAGATGAAACTCTGTGGAAGATACGTGATGAGTTAGAAACAAAACTAAAACCCGGATTCAGTTTGGTAGACTCAGTGCTCAAATTTCAAAACCGAATATGTGTCCCCTATGTGCTAAATATTAAACAAAGGTTGATGGAAGATGCACATATCTCAAGGTTCTCAATGCATCCAGGGAGTACCAAAATGTACTGAGATTTAAAGCAAAATTTTTGGTAGCCAAGGATGAAGAGGAGATTTGCGAATTTGTCTCTAAGTGCGCATTGCCGACAAGTAAAGCGAGCATCGAGACCGGCGGGTTTACTCTGACCCCTTCAATCCCCGAATGGAAGTGGGAACATTTGACCATGGATTTTGTTGTGGGGTTACCCTGGACTCCCCGGGGCATGAATTCTGTATGGGTTATCATAGACCGATTGACTAAGTCTACCCACTTCCTCCCAGTGAAGACTCAATATAATGCAGATAAACTGGCGGAACTTTATGTGAATGAAATTGTGAGGCTTCATGGCATTCCGATCTCAATTGTATCAGATAGGGATCCTAAGTTTGTTTCAAGGTTTTGGCAAAGTTTACAAGAAGCGATGGAGTGCGGAATTAAAGTTTAGCACATGACTTTTCATCCTCGAGACGGTCAATCCGAGAGAACGATTCAAACCCTAGAAGACATGCTCCGAATGTGTGTGCTGGATTTTCAAGAAAGTTGGAAAACTCACTTACCATTGATAGAATTTGCGTACAATAATAGCTACCACTCAAGCATAGACATGGCACCCTATGAAGCTTTGTATGGAAGACCATGTCGTTCTCCTGTGTGTTGGGCTGAAGTTGGAGATAAATCCCTACTAGGGCCTGAATTGTTCGGTGACAAGCGAGAAAGTTCAAGTTATTAGAAAGATTGAAAAGCTGCTCAAAGTGAGGCGAAGAGTTATCACGGATAACCGGCGGGATTTAGAGTTTGAAGTTGATAGTTATGTTTTACGTGAAGGTTACTCCGATGAAAGGACACATAAGATTTGGAAAGGGGTAAGTTAGCACCGGTATGTAGGTCCTTTCGATTCTGGAAAAGAGTGGGTCCGTAGCCTCCGAGTTGCCCTTCCGCCACATATGAGTCAAGTACATAATGTGTTTCATGTCTCTATGCTTCGCGGATACCTTAGGATCCGTCACATGTCATTGATTCCCACCAAATTGAGTTGGATGACAAGTTGATTTCTGAAGAAAAACCAATTCGCATTTTGGACCGACAAGTCAAGCGATTCTGAAATCGAGAAATTCCAATGGTAAAAGTTGAATGGCAAGAACATTACAGGCGATGCAACATGGGAAAGAGAGGAGCAAATGCAACACCAATACCCACACCTATTTCAATCGTAAGGTAAACTAAGTTTGGAGGACCAAACTCCTTTAAGGGGGGAAGAGTGTAATAACCCAACCCTCGCACATGATTTTTGTTCTATTCCTAGCCCTCCATTGGTATTCTTAATGGTTATTGAAAAAAAGTCCATGAAAAAGTTTGATGAAGCAAGTGAAAGTCATGTTTATAGATGTCTATCTGTTCCTTAAGAAAACTATCTGTTTCTACTAAGACATTAAAGTAGAAATTTAATGGTCCTAACAGCTTAATTACCTGAAATTGATAAGATATTCATGATCAGCATAATTTTTAGATAATTTTAAGCATGTTTGTGAAATTTTCATTTTGGCATGGTTAAACGATTCATTTTTGTCTTATTAGCTCTCTCTATATATATATATATAGATATGTCAATGTTGTTCTTAAGTTTAATAGATTTAAGTGAAAAGTTTGGAAGAAAGGAATAGAGATCAAGAACAGGAGGAAGTAGAGAGAAATTGGATCCAAGTAAGTCGATATTCGCTAATCTAGTCCTCTCCCTTCACTTCGAATAGCGAATTTATGGTTTGGTATGCTTTGGAATCCAATGAAGAGTTTGGATGAGTGTGTCTTGAAGTTTAGCATGAAAATCTTACCAATTGTGCATGTTGGACTTACTTATGTCATGATCAACCTCTTGCTCCTTATTCATCAATTGATCTTCATGTTTAAGCTATGTTTTGTATATTTATGTATGTGGGTACGACATTAGGAGCTTCAAGAATGACACAATGTTATTGTGGAGCTTCAATGTTGTTTAAATTAATTGAGTCATACTTGTGGATTTAATTCAGGTTAGATTATGGTGTCTGGTGCCTTGAATTACATGCTTTTTGAACCATGAATCGCCATAAAAAGTCCCTTGTTGAATCCTTAAGTATGCACCAAAAGTGGGACTAAGATAGAATTTGATTTGGGCAAATTCTTTGAATCGCCGCGTCGCGGGAGTTATAGCCGCCGCGTCGAGAATATCGCCCTACGTCGGAGGTTGTGGCCGCGTCTTGCGGGAAGACCAGTTTGAGGCTTTATACATCTAAAAAGCACGTCTTGAGGGCATTTTGCATACGTCTTGGAGGTTACGCCGCGTCGACCCATCTTTGAAAAAAGTCAGATCGCTCCGTTTTGCGTGTAGGGCCCTCTAATATTGTCCAAATGTGTATTTGATGTAGTTTTAATATGTATTAATTCCTCGAAATGAAGCGAAATGAAGCAAAAGCGAAATGTAATTTGAGGTGAACTAAAGTGTGAGTTTTCAATGTGTGCGGGGCACACCACGGGTGGATCGAGCACGTCATCCCAACAACTTGTGAGTAGTAGTACCTATGTATGCGTTATGCAATTCGTAATGTTTTGCAATATGTAAGGCAATCATGTTAGGTAAAGGTTGTGCAATTATGTTAATATTTCAAGAAGACATGTAAGGCAACTATGTTATGTTATGTAAATGTTTGTTAATGTTTAAAGTATATAAGGAAGTACAAATTTCAAGGGCTTAATGCCATAAATTTCAAGGGCTTAATGCCACAAGTTTCAAGGGCGTGATGCTATATGTTTCAAGGGCCATTGTGCCAACATGTTTACAAGGGCTTCGCGCCACCTTCCAAGGGCCATAGTGCCAACAAGTTTCAAGGGCCATAGTGCCAACATATCCCAAGGGTTTGGTGCCACCATTTTCAGGGGCTTATAGCCACCAAGTTCATTACAAGATTAGGCTTAAGGCCATTATGTATGTATTGCAGAATCAGACTAATGTATTGTTATGTCATCTGTTCAAGTTACCTAATGTTTCATTTATGTATTACTATTCACCGAGCCCGGCTCACTCTCAGTTTTGTCTGTTTCTGTAGGTCTTCCCCCAGGTGGGCAATCCTAGCTCAGGATGCCGCTTCCTTCGGTCAACCTTTACGGGTCCAGGCACTACCAAGCCACTCATTTTTTTTTGGTGAACTGAATTGATGATAGGAGCAGTTTTGAGTGCCTTTTAAAGTTGTTATACATAACTTTTATGTTGTTTTCTTTTGTATACGCCCAATCACGATTTGGGGGTGTATATGTATGTGCGATGTCGATATCTGAGGACTTAGTTTTACACTTTGTCTATTTTTGTTTGAAGTATATACTGCATGAGATCCTGGCATATTAGAAATAGCTCAATGGTGTATGTTGCATATATGTTATGTTTGTGTTTTATGCTTCCGATAAGGCCCCATCGGCTCGTCCACCAGCTTACATGTCCCGTTATGAATAAGTCATGCCCAAACTTTTAGGCGGAGTTTGGGGTGTGACAAAGACATTTGCATGCTCGCTAGTCTCGTGGAAAATCCTGAAATGGAAAATTCTTTGTCTTTCATTTCAGCATTGTAATAGTTCTTTTTTCTTTGGCATGTGTACAGTCTACAACTGGCTGGTGTTTTGTTTCCCTATCCCTGCGAGTTGTGTTGGGAATTTTATTTTTTACCTTTTGGTTGGGGCTACATGCACGTGCTGCTATGGAAAATTACACAGATAAGTTTGTTTTGGTGTTATAGAAGCTGGATTGTGCAGGCAAACCTGCTATTGTGGAAGAATAGTTCAAGTGCCATCATTTTGCTGTCAAGGGCATGTTTTCCCTGGAACACAATGCTTCTGATTGTACTCGTGCTAAAGGCTGCTGCTGGTTGGTTTATTCTCTTGTTCATTCTCCTATCTCTAGTTATATATGGATGGTGAAGCAGGTTGTAAGGCCCTAGTTTTTTTGTTTGCTTTTAAGTTTTCTGGCTCTCTTTAGCTTTAGTGAGTTTGTAGGTTTGTTTGTTTTTGTTTTGTTTGGTGGTCTTGTTTAGTTGTGGTAGGCTTGGGGCGTTCCCCTTGTAGTTATGTAAATTTTCTTGCTTTATTTATGTCTTATTCAACCACCTCCCCCAAAAAAGAGAAGAGAAAGTTAGAGAAAAGAAAGAAAATTAGGATGAAAATCACAGGGAATTCAAGATCATCCTTTTGGACTTGAGAATTGAACACTTTGCTGATTTAGAAAAACTTAGTTGAGGTACTTAAGTTAAACTAATATCGTTATGCTATAATTACTCAGAAAATTCTCTTTCTTAGAGGCTAAGCAAGGTTAGTTTAATGAAACAATTAACGGCCTAAGCTGTTTAGTTCCTAGAACAGAATAGAGAAGGAAGGAGAAGGACGGAGAAAGTCAGAGAGGAACATTCCTTCTTGAGATCTAGAAGAGAAAGTTTGAAAAAAAGAAAGAGAAATAGGAAGAAAATCGAAAGGAATTCAAATCCATCCATTTGGACTTGAGAACTGAACGCTTATATTCACCCCAAAAATTGAGCAGCTTAGGTGATTTAGATACCTTAAATGAGGTGCTTAAGTTGAACTAATTTCCTTAGCTACAATGACTCGTAAAATTCTCTTTCTTAGAGGCTAAGCAAGGTTAGTTTGACTTAAACTTGGCAGCAAGCAAATGAAACAATTAGCGGTCTAGGCAATTTTGTTCCTAGAACAAAATAGAGAATGATGGAGAAGAATGAGAAAGGTAGAGAGAAACATTCTTCACGGAGGTAGAAGAAAGTTAGAAAAGAAAAAATAATAGGAAAAGAAAATCAAAGGGAATTCAAATTCATCTCTTTGGACTTAAGAATTGAATTAAACTTGGCCACATAAGCAACTGAAACAATTAGCGACCTAAACCAATTGGTTCATTGAACAAAAGCGATTGATGGAGAAGGAAAGAGAAAGGTAGAAAGAAACATTAGTCCTAAGAGGTAGAAGAGAAAGTTAGAAAAAGAAAGCGATAATAGGAAAGAAAGCAATGAGAATTCAAGCTCATCGTTTTGGACTTGTGAATTGAACACTTAAGTGATTTAGAAAACCTTAAATGAGGTGCTTAAGTTAAACTAATATCGTCAAGCGACAATTACTCAGAAATTTCTCTTTCTTAGAGTCTAAGCAAGGTTAGTTTGAGTTAAACTTGGTTGCTTAAGCTAATAAAACAATTAGTAGCCTAAGCTAATTAGCTTCTAGAACAAAATAGAGAAGGATGGAGAAAGTTAGAGAGAAACATTCTTCTTGAGAGGTAGAATAGAAAGTTAGATAAAAGAAAGAGTAATGGGAAGGAAATCAAAGAGAATTCAAATTCATCATTTTGGACTTGGGAATTGACCACTTAGGCAATTTGGAATACCTTAAAAGTACCCTCCTAAAAAAAAAAAAAAAACCAATAAACGAGTTGATTAAGTTTTAAACTAATATCGTTACTCAAAAAATTCTCTTTCTTAGAGGCTAAGCAAGGTTAGTCTGAGTTAAACTTGACCACTTAAGCTAAGGAAACAATTAGTGGCTAAGCTAATTAGTGCCCAAATAGAGAAGGAGGGAGAAAGTTTGTGAGGAACATTCTTCTTGAGAGCTAAAAGAGGAAGTTAGAGAAAAGAAAGAGAAACGGGAAGAAAATTAAGGGGAATTCAAATTCATCCTTTTGTACTTGACAACTGAACACTTAGGTCATTTTGAAAACCTTAAATGAGGTGCTTAAGTTAAACAACTAGCGTTAAGCTACAATTACTCAGAATTTTTATTGTTAGGGGCTAAGTAATGTTAGTTTGAGTTAAACTTGCCCACTTAACCTAATGAAACAATTAGGGGTCTAAGCTAATTTGTTCTCGAACAAAATAGAGAAGGATGGAGAAGGACCAGAAAGTTACAGAGAAACATTCTTCTTGAGAGGTAGAAGAGAAAGTCATACACAAGAAAGAGAAATAGGAAGAAAATCAAAGAGAATTCAAATTCAGCCTTTTAGACTTGAGAATTTAACACTTATGTGACTTAGAAAACCTTAAATGAGGTGCTTACGTTAAACTAATGTGGATAAGATACAATTACATAGAAAATTCTATTTCTTGGTAGAGGCAAGGTTAGTTAGAGTTAAACTGGCCACTCAAGCTAATGAAACCATTAGTGGCTTATTAGTTCCTAGAACAAAATAGAGAAGGATGGAGAAGGACAGAGAAGGTTAGAGAGAAACATTCTTCTTGAGAGCTAGAAGAGAAAGTTAGAGAATAGAAAGAGAAATAGGAAGAAAATCAAAGGGAATTAAAATTCATCTTTTTGGATTTGAGAATTGAACACTTAGGTAATTTAGAAAACCTTAAATGAGATGATTAAGCAAAACTAATATCGTTAAACTAATATTACTTAGAAAATTCTATTTCTTAGAGGCTAAGTAAGGTTAATTTGAGTTAAACTAGGCAACTTAAGCTAATGAAACAATTGGTGGCCTGAGGAAATTAGTTCCTAGAACAAAATAGGGTAGGACGGAGAAAGTTAGACAGCAACATTCTTCTTGAGAGCGAGAAGAAAAAGTTAGAGAAAAGAAAGAGAAATAGGAAGAAAATCATAGGGCATTCAAATTCACCATTTTATACTTGAGAATTGAACACTCAGGTGATTTAGAAAACCTTAAATGAGGTGCTTGCGTTAAACTAATATCGTTATGCAACAATTACTTTGAAAATTCTCTTTCTTAGAGGCTAGGCAAAGTTAGTTTCAGTTAAACTTGGCCACTTGAGCAAATGAAACAATTAGTGCCCTAAGTTAATTAGTTTCTAGAACGGAAAAGATTTATTTATTTATTTATTTTTATTTTTTTTTTGGGTGAATAAGACATAAATAAACGCAAAAAATATACAAGATTACAAGGGGCATGCCCCAGGCCCTATAGAGCTATACACGAGAAGCAAAACAAAACCAGAACACCGCGAAATGTTCAAGACCTATCTAAAAGAGAGATATCACTTGAACACAACGCATAGGAGAACCTCGACCTGTAACAAACAAAATAATAGAAAAGGACCAGCCATCCAATGCACCAAAAAACATAATTAACCAAAGTTCTCCACCCAGGCAACCGAATCAAGAGCCAGCATGGTCTAGAAGTAGTAACCATATATGATGTATGCATCCAGCAACTAGAAAGGTAAAATAAAGTATAGAAACTAGTACAGCCCACTAGCTTAGGCCAAGAAAAGACACCAACAGTATTGTTCACTAATACAGTAGTGATAGAACATGAAAAAATTAAAGACAGCTTATGATCGGTCTGCACTTTCCAGTAGGCGCATGCAGCAGCCATACCCTAAGACCCAACCCTCACATGAGACAGTTTCGGAGACTCCATCGGCTGATTGCAATAACAGTCCCTGGCAGTGCAATGCTGTGTTATTTGTCCTGTAAGCAAAGACTCCAACAGCAGCACGCACAACGCAGCATTCTCTATACCCAATAGAATTTCCTGCCAAATAGATGATACCAAAACCCAAATCAGTGGAGCCCAAAAAGACCCAATAAAAAGGATGGTACACACTTTATTTAAACTCGCATCACTCGGCCCACAATATAGGACCTCACCACTCTCGGAAATTGCTTCCTTAACTTGCAAATAAAGAGGTAATATATATATATATATATATAATGATTAGCACATAAAACATGTATAGGCTAGCTTCACTCGACCCACACACACTTCCAAAGATGCTGCTCGGATGCCAGACAATGTTGCAGATTTTATAACTCACATCACTCAACCCTCTATCAGTGGAATTACAAACAGTACCAGCTGCACAAGTCACAAACATTCGGAAAACCCACAGTAAATGGCTCCCCAAACTCAACTCTCAATTTAGAAACTCCCATCACTCAGCAGCCCTCCCAATACTAATAGTACGGGGCTTCAATATGGAATTAGTCAAATTCCATTGCTTTAAGAACCATTCATCACCTACATTTCTAGGTAAATTGTACATAGACATTAGCCTGCCGCTAATCATTTGAACAATTGTTTTGATAACAACTTCTTCAGGTTTCATTTCCTTATTAAAAATTCTGTTGTTTCTTTCAATCCAAATTTGATAAACAGAACACAGAAGAGATAATCTTGTAATAATGGCTTTCAAAGACTTACCTTTACTCTCCTTAATGGCAACATGAGCAACATCAGGCCAAAAAATGTCAGGCCACTTAACATTACATTTTGCTTTAATAGCATCCCAGACCTTAAGAGAGAAGATACAATTAAAGAAAAGGTGGGAGTGGGTTTCTGTGTGGTGATTGCAAAAAGAACACTTAAAGTCAGCACTGATACCAAAGGATACAAGTCTGTCCCCAGTGTTAAGCCTACCATGCAAAGCATTCCAAACAATGAAGCTAACCCTAGGTATATTGAAAGGCCCCCAAAACAGCTTATACCAAGCAACCTTATCATGTTTGACTCTCCAATGGTTCCAAGCAGATTGGATGGAGAATTGACCATCAGAAGTGAGACTCCAGACAGGGATCTCATTGCTCGAAGCTTTAGGTTTGAAAGACAAAGAAAGTTATAGAGAAACATTCTTCTGGAGAGCTGGAAGAGAAAGTTAGAGAATAGAAAGAGAAATAGGAAGAAAATCAAAGGGAATTCAAATTCATCTTTTTGGACTTGAGAATTGAACACTTAGGTGATTTAGAAAACCTTAAATGAGGTGATTAAGCTAAACTAATATCATTAAAGTAATATTACTTAGAAAATTCCATCTCTGAGAGGCTAAGCATGGTTCATTTGAGCTAAACTAGGCAACTTCAGCTAATGAAACAATTAGTGGCCTAAGTTAATTAGTTCCCAGAACAATGTAGAGAAGGATAGAGAAGGACGGAGAAAGTTAGATAGAAGCTTTCTTCTTGAAAGCTAGATGAGAAAGTTGGAGCACAGAAAGAGTAATAGGAAGAAAATTAAAGCGAATTCAAATTCAACCATTTGGACTTGACTTTTGAAAACATAGGTGATTAACAAAACCTTAAATTAGGTGCTTAAATTGAACAAATATTGTTATGCTACAATTACTCAGAAAATTCTAATTCTTAGAGGCTAAGCAAGGTTAGTTTGAGTTAAAAACATGGCCACTTAAACTAATAAAACAATTAGTGGCCTAAGCTAATTATTTCCTATATAACTAAATAGAGAAAGACAGAGAAAGTTAGAGAGAAACATTGTTCTTGAGAGCTAGAAGAGAAAGTCAGAGAAAGAGGAAGAAGATTAGAGAGAATTCAAATTCAACCTTTTAGACTTGAGAATTGAACAATTAGGTGATTTAAAAAGAGCTTAAATGAGGTGCCTAAGTTAAACTAATATCGTTAAGCCATAATTACTTTGAAAATTCCCTTTCTTAGAGGCTAAGCAAGGTTAGTTTGAGTTAAACTTGGCCACTTAAGCTGATGAAATAATTAGTGGCCTAAGGTAATTAGTTCCTAGAACAACATATAGTGTTAGTTAGGTCCTGGGGTATGCCCCTTGTAGCTGTGTATTCTCTGTTTTTTATCTTATGTCTTATTCACCCAAAAAAAAGTTAGAGAGAAACATTCTTGTTGAGAGCTACAAAAGAAAGTTAGAGAAAAGAGAGAGAAATAGGAAGAAAATCCAATGGGATTCAAATTCTTCATTTTGGATTTGAGTATTGAAGACTTAGGTCATTTAGAAAAACCTTACGTGGGGTGTTTAAGTTAAACTAATATTGTTACGCTACAATTACTCAGAAAATTCTCTTTCTTAGAGGCTAAGCATGGTTAGTTTGAGTTAAACTTGGCCACATAAGCTAATGAAACAATTAGTGGTCTAGGCAATTTAGTTCCTATAACAAAATGGAGAAGTATGGAGAAAGTTAGAGAGAAACATTCTTCTTGACAAAGCAAAGTGCCAAAATTGGAGCTTTCTTTTGGTCTGGTACTGATCTTAAAAAACATAGTTCCAAAATTGCTTGGGATAAGGTTTGCAGCCCTAAAAATGAGGGTGGCCTTGGCTTTAAATCTTTAGACATTTGGAATAGGGCTGCCATTTCTAAGCATATCTGGTTCCTGTTTTCTGGAGTTGAGAAATCTACGTGGCGCCAATGGGTGAAATCCTACTTACTTAAAGGCAAGAGTTTCTGGAAAGTCAAGGCCCCCAATGACGCTTCTTGGGTCTGGAGGAAGATATTATCTCTTAGGGATGCTGGGTCGCCTCTTATCCTGCAAAAGATTGGTAGAGGTAACTCTACTTTTTTATGGCATGATAATTGGCATCCCCTTGGTCCCCTTTGGATAAGTATGGTGATAGAGTCTTGTATGATTCCTGTCTCAACAGTGAGGCTAAAGTCAGTCAGATTGTTGATGGGAATTCCTAGAAATGGCCTATTCCTAATTCTTCGGAAATAGGAAGATTTGATCTCAGCTACCCCCAGTAGCTGCACCCCTAATTCCTCTGGGTATGACCAACCTTTTTGACAATTAAGCTCTGATGGTGATTTTTGCATTAACTCAGCCTGGAATCACTGGTGGAGCAAATTTGATGTTGTGGCCTGGCACACACTGCTTTGGGGGCCTCATATGATCCCTAGGGTTAGTTTTATTGTTTGGATGGCTATTCATGAAAGATTAAATACTGGGGATCGTTTGCAATTGTTTGGCTTGTCCCCTAATCCAAGCTTCCCTTTCTGTCAATACCATGCTGAGAGCCATTCCCATTTATTCTTTAACTGCATCTTTGCTTCTAGAATTTGGGAAGCTCTTAAAACTAATTGCAATGTAAATTGGGCCTAATCTCCAATGGCCTCATGTTCTAACCTTTGTCACCAAAGAGACCAAGGGCAAATCATTGCGTTCTATAATCCTTAAGCTTACTTTACTTTGCTCTATTTACCAAATTTGGCTTGAAAGGAATAATAGAATCTTTAATAAGGAACACAAACTTGAAGAGGTGGTTACTAACTCAATTGTTCATATGATTAGAGGTAGACTTCTATCTATCACCAATTTGCCTAGATCTACAGGGGATAGCTGGTACATTGCTCAGTGGAATCTGCCCAACACAATCTTGAAGCCCCAATCTCCACGAATGGGAAGGCTGCCGAGTGGTGTGAGTTCACCTTTTTTTTTTTTTTGGATGAATAAGACATCAGATAAAAGATAGAGAATTACACAGCTACAAGGGGCATACCCCAGGACCTAACTAAAAACTATACAAGAATGAACGGAGGAACCAAAAAAGCACCAGCCCAGCTAAAACAAAACCCGAGCAAACAAGGAACAAAAACAGCTGAGTTGGTGTGAGTGGTGTGAGTTCACCATAAGAGGGTTGAGTGAATGAGAGCAATTCAGAGTGTTTATCTACTATTTTTTACTTTGTGCAGTGGCAAGTGGAGCTAAATAGAGTGCCTAAGTTGAGGGTTGAGTGTTGTGAGAAAATATTCGAAGATTGACTGGTGAGAGAATAGAGTGTGAAATAAACTTCTTATGTTCGAGCTAATGAATATCTTAGCCTGCAAATACAAATGTAAGATATATTGTATGTTTTCTTTACATGCTAAAGTGTGGTTTCAATTACAAAATGGTGTGTAATATTTGCATTTTCATTCTCTGGTGGCAGATTCTCCTGAACAACAACCAATTGGCCTTCATTTGGGACGATGGCTGTCAAAAGTTTATCTTCATGGAAGAATCTGCTGTGCTGGACAACTATCACTGGTTGTTGTGTACATTGGTTCCGATGATCTATGCTGGGATAAGAGTTTTGGAGACACAAAGACCAGGCTGCATGCTGCGCCAGTCTACGTGGAAAATCCTGAAATGGAAAATTCTTTGTCTTTCATTTCAGCATTGTAATAGTTCTTTTTTCTTTGGCATGTGTACAGTCTACAACTGGCTGGTGTTTTGTTTCCCTATCCCTGCGTGTTGTGTTGGGAATTTTATTTTTTAACTTTATTTTACCTTTTCGTTAGGGCTACATGCACGTGCTACTATGGAAAATTACACAGATAAGTTTGTTTTGGTGTTATAGAAGCTGGATTGTGCAGGCAAACCTGCTATTGTGGAAGAATAGCTCAAGTGCCATCATTTTGCTGTCAAGGACATGTTTTCCCTGGAACCCAATGCTTCTGATTGTACTCGTGCTAGGCTGCTGCTGGTTGGTTTATTCTCTTGTTCATTCTCCTTATCTCTAGTTATATATGGATGGTGAACAGGTTGTAAGGCCCTAGTTTTTTTGTTTGGTTTTAAGTTTTCTGGCTCTCTTTAGCTTTAGCGAGTTTGTAGGTTTGTTTGTTTTTATTTTGTTTGGTGGTCTTGTTTAGTTGTGGTAGGCCTGGGGCGTTCCCCTTGTAGTTATGTAAATTTTCTTGCATTATTTATGTCTTATTCAACCACCCCCCCCCCCAAAAAAAAAAACAAAAGAAAAAGAGAAGAGAAAGTTAGATAAAAGAAAGAAAATTAGGATGAAAATCACAGGGAATTAAAGATCATCCTTTGGACTTGAGAATTGAACACTTTGCTGATTTAGAAAAACTTAGATGAGGTACTTAAGTTAAACTAATATCGTTATGCTATAATTACTCAGAAAATTCTCTTTCTTAGAGGCTAAGCAAGGTTAGTTTAATGAAACACTTAACGGCCTAAGCTATTTAGTTCCTAGAACAGAATAGAGAAGGAAGGCGAAGGACGAAGAAAGTCAGTGAGGTACATTCCTTCTTGAGATCCAGAAGAGAAAGTTTGAAGAAAAGAAAGAGAAATAGGAAGAAAATCAAAAGGAATTCAAGTTCATCATTTTGGATTTGAGAATTGAACGCTTATATTCACCCCAAAAAATTGAACGCTTAGGTGATTTAGATACCTTAAATGAGGTGCTTAAGTTGAACTAATTTCCTTAAGCTACAATGACTCGTAAAATTCTCTTTCTTAGAGGCTAAGCAAGGTTAGTTTGACTTAAACTTGGCCGCTTAAGCAAATGAAACAATTAGCGGTCTAGGCAATTTTGTTCCTAGAACAAAATAGAGAATGATGGAGAAGGACTGAGAAAGGAAGAGAGAAACATTCTTCATCAGAGGTAGAAGAGAAAGTTAGTAAAAGAAAAAATAATAGAAAAGAAAATCAAAGGGAATTCAAATTCATCCCTTTGGACTTAAGAATTGAACACTTAGTTGATTTAAAAAACCTTAAATGAGGTGCTTAAGTTTAACTAATATCCTTATGCTACAATTACTCAGAAACTTCTATTTCTTAGAGGCTATGCAAGGATAGTTTGAATTAAACTTGGCCACATAAGCAACTGAAACAATAGGCGGCCTAAACCAATTGGTTCATTGAACAAAATAGTTGATGGAGAAGGAAAGAGAAAGGTAGAGAGAAACATTTGTCTTGAGAGGTAGAAGAGAAAGTTAGATAAAAGAAACAGTAATAGGAAAGAAAGCAATGAGAATTCAAGCTCATCGTTTTGGACTTGTGAATTGAACACTTAAGTGAATTAGAAAACCTTAAATGAGGTGCTTAAGTTAAACTAATATCGTTAAGTGACAATTACTCAGAAAATTCTCTTTCTTAGAGTCTAAGCAAGGTTAGTTTGAGTTAAACTTGGTTGCTTAAGCTAATAAAACAATTAGTGGCCTAAGCTAATTAGCTTCTGGAACAAAATAGAGAAGGATGGAGAAAGTTAGAGAGAAACATTCTTCTTGAGAGGTAGAATAGAAAGTTAGATAAAAGAAATAGTAATGGGAAGGAAATCAAAGAGAATTCAAATTTATCATTTTGGGCTTGGGAATTAAACACTTAGGCGATTTAGAATACCTTAAAAGTACCCTCCAAAAAAAAAAAAACACTAAACGAGTTAATTAAGTTTTAAACTAATATCGTTACTCAAAAAATTCTCTTTCTTAGAAGCTAAGCAAGGTTAGTCTGAGTTAAACTTGACCACTTAAGCTAAGGCAACAAGTAATGGCTAAGCTAATTAGTGCCTAAATAGAGAAGGAGGGAGAAAGCTTGTGAGGAACATTCTTCTTGAGAGCTAAAAGAGGAAGTTAGAGAAAAGAAAGACAAACGGGAAGAAAATTAAGGGGAATTCAAATTCATCCTTTTGTAATTGAGAATTGAACACTTGGGTCATTTTGAAAACCTTAAATGAGGTGCTTATTGTGACCGTGGATTATGGTTTGCATGCTTGCATAAGTGTCTTGTATTGCCATGTTGCATCCTTAGCTTGTATGCCTAGGTTGCATTGCATCTTGCATGCATATCTTGTCCCTTGATTTAGTGATAGGAATTGGGCCTTTGATTGTTTGTGTGCATTGCATTACATTTGAAATCAAAGTTGCACACTTGATTCTTTGGGCCATCACGCATGGAAATGCGTGATTGGTGGTCCGAGAATCGAGGTACATCCTCCTTTGAGTCCTTAACATGATAAGGGGCTTGTTTGGTGCATATATTGCTTGAATTACATTGCCATGCAAGTTCTGTCCTCTGCTGCTGTAAGTTGCAGGTTCTGCAGGCACTTTTGGCCGACCGGCAACATATAGTGCCGACCGGCCATCCATTGGTAGCCGATGGATGCATCTTGTGCCGATGGCCATATCTAGCAGCCGGTGGTAATTCTACTCAGCCGGTGGTATTCCCCAGTGTCCAGGGAAGCAATTCAGAGACTTTGGCAGTCTCAGAGGAGCAGAGTAGGGAAAACAGAGGCAGTCTATGCATGGCAGTGCAATTATGAGCAAGATCGAACATGCATCGCATCGGACCCGCTTCCCGAGGACTTTACTGCTTTCCTTAGCTTAGTTAAATTTGTAAACTAATTAGGTAATTTGTAATAATTAATTAGCTCATAGTTAATTAATTTGTATTATTCTTTTGGTCCCTCCGAGCGAGGGCGAATCTGTAATAAGTGTGGGTGCGTGTGTGTGCATGTCTTCCAATCCCCACTTCTTTCTTCCCTTTTATTTACCTGCTTATGATGGTAGATTAGGGCATGTTTAAATTAGCATACCTTATGCTATGCATGTGTGCATTCATACACTTGTCTCGCATGCACCGGGCTCGGCGCATCATGCTAACTACATTTGTACTTCAATTCCAAATTGAATACGTGCATCAATTGACTGCATTTCACATGACATGTTTAGGTTAGCCGAGCCTACCCTAATTGCATTATGCATGTGTTGCATTAGTCAATTTGACATAAACTAGGACCATGCATATCTGCTAACTAGTTTATTGTTTTGGCATGGAGTAACATGTAAGATTTTCATGCTTTAGCATACCGCATGCGCGTGAGTGCTACCATGACAGCATGCTTACCATGTGGCTAGATGCTTATGTGATAAACTGTTTGATTGCCTGTGGGTGAAGGTTAGATTGTCTGAGTTGGAAAAACTTGTTGAAATCCGTATTTTAGCCTACTTGCGAGTAGCAAATTCCAAAGCATTTTCAAAACAAATGGATATGCAATGCTTGTTTCCAAATTAGGCAATCTAGTCTATACTTGTTTGCTGTGCGCATAACATAATAATTCTAGGCTAATAACCGGAATAAGAACATGTAATGCTTTCAAAATCGGATATCATGGTTAGTAGTGGCCGGTCTTCGGACCGAGCGAGAGGGGGTGCTCATAGCTGACCTTCCCCAATCGTACCCAAGCTCCCGAGCCGAGGCAACTTTGGTGATGACGGACACGTGGCCTTTGGCACCGAGTCAGGGTTTCCTAAATTTCCCAATTAAAAAATATTTAGGTGGCAACTCTGTATCTGGCAAAGCAGTCCATGTTTGGCACTTCTTTCAAAATCTGTTTTTTTCTCAAAACGATTTGCCAGATTTGGACTCTTTGGTTCAGATTTAGAACCGTGACAAATCGAGTCTGAACTATAGTAAGCCCAATATGAACAGAACCGGGGGGGAGGGGACTCACCCTCCCGGGGCGTTCGGGGACGTCTACAGTTTCTGGCAACTCTACTAGGGAGTTTTAGAGAGCTTGACTCGAACTCGTGATATCCTGTTTTGATTTCATTTATGTGTCTCTTTGCATTGCATGTGCATTGGTGCGCCTTGGACACCGTGTTGGCCATCTGCTATTCCTGAGCGGTTTGCCAGAGGCTTGACTTTGTCAAAGCATGCCATAAGGCTGACCGGTTGCGGGCTCTGCCAGTATGGAAGCACAAACCCCGATTTTACCGGGGCACCCTTTTCGACCATTCGACCTAGTGCATATTCGGAATCTATAGTGACCATTCCAAACTAGGACAAGTTGCTTACCCGATGTGAGGTTGTCTGAAACCGCTGTGTGCGTAGTGAAATCCTAGCTCCTGACAAAATAGGATAGGGAAACCCTACCCCAACATAGGGGTGTTTTTGCTCTCTCTACTTGTTATCTGCTTTTAGAGTGTATCTCTGCAGGAACGCACATATCAGTTTGCAAAGTTTGAGTATCAGGCCCGAGGGCACCAATGTCAGTATTTGATAGAATCAGTTATATCTGAGGGTATCCGATTCAGTGTTTTGGACAGTAATTTCTGGGGGACAGTGATCAGTAGTAGGGTATAGTTGTTCGGCTGCACCTGTGTTTGATCCGCTTTGGGCTGAAATGCTGCTTGTTTTTCCTTTCAGTCCAAAAAGTTCCAGAATAGTCAGTGTTCCCTCTTGCCGAGGCAAGACCTATGACGACGCAGAATTCAGAAGAGATCGTGGTTATGACAGCCGCGTTAGGTCAAGGAATCACCCCACAAAGTGAGACCAATATTGATATGCCGCATCCACCTAGGTCGCCTGCTGCGCACCCGGTTTGGACCCTTCAACTATATCAGGCTCGCGAGCCTACTACATTTGAACTGATGGGGATGATAGGTGATCTTCAGAGATCCGTGGCGGATCTCGCCTATGGAATGTCTGCTTTGCCACTAGCCGCACCATATGCCGGAGGCTTTGTACCCCAGGAGCCCCCGCTGTTGGGACGGATCGTGATTGAACTCAGTCAACCAGAGATGGCCTCCAACTATAACAATGATATGTCAACGTCGACCCAAACCCTTGATCAGGCCGAGGCCAGAGGTAAAGACAAAATGAAGGTAGATGCCGATCCTATCGAACAACTGCTGTGGGCAGTCGAGGCTTTGAAAGCCGGAGGGATGAACAAGCAACAGATATCTGCAGTTGCGACAAAAGTTGTGGAGGATGCTTTTCCCACTCCACCTGCGGGTAGTTCGAGCCAATCAGAAAACCGGGACAAGCCCCGTCATGCTAAAACAGTTTCTTCTGCTCCCAACCCTGCACCCGGGAAGGACCAGAAAGTTAAGGCAGTGCCTGCCGACCCGTTCGCTAGTGCGTCTAGCAAAAATGCTCAGACTTCAAAGTACCTGCCCCGAGGGCGCAGAGTCTTTCATGCTCTCTACATGCCATTGTCCAAGGCACTTCAGATCCTTGCCGAGAGGGGACACCTTAAACCCCAAGAGCCTCGGCCTCTCCCGAAAAACCTCTCTGCTACACATGATGCTGCTTTGTACTGTGCGTACCACCAGCAAACCGGTCATGCTACCGATAATTGCTTCCGCCTCCGTCATGAGGTATAGGATTTGATTGACAACGAGGTTATCCTCCCACCCACCTCAGCCAAGTCCGTTACTACTCAGCTGTTGGAATTTGAGGACACTGATACTGCAAGTATGTAATCAGAGAGTGAACCACCTGCGGGTGGCGCTTGGTATGTTTTTGATGCGGCGTCTGGCACGCGTTTTTTAGCATCTGCAAATATTAATTTTGTAAATTCTGGCTTGGGTGTCGAGTCAGTCTTTTGTTTTGTTTTGAGTCTGTCTCATTGTCTTGAGTCAGTCCTTTTGCTTACAGGTTTGTCTTGTTGTAGCAAGTCAACCCCCCTCCTTTTGTATAGAATGCCAGGTGATTCCGGGGTTGTTGCCTCGAACACCGTTTTGTCTTGTAATTACCCTTTTTTTGGTTTTTGAGTCTGTCTCAGCCGAAGGGCCAGTTATACCAACAAATCTGAATGAAACAGCTGTGGCTATCTCATTTTCATGCTTGCTTTCAGTGTGAGTTAGTTGTGCCAGAGGAGGCGAATGGAACGGCAGTACATTCTACCTACTCTCTTGTGCCTTGAACATCGTTGTAATGACCTAAGTTTTTCAAAAAAAAAAAACTTTTTGAACACTGCGGTGAAAACAAAGGGGAAGGAATTCCTCGGGATTTGCAAAACTTTGATCAACTGAGAGAAAGAGAGCCGTGCTAAGCCTTTTTATGAATGAAATCATGCTTGTCAGCGTGAGTACTGAGAAGGACCCTGGCTTGATCCAGATTGGTTCCACACTATCTTCAGCGCGGGCGATTTGTCGCTTTCTTAAAAACTTTCAAAAATAAAATGTTTTGCGCGGTCCTGTGAAGACTTGTGTGGAATTGCTCTTGAGATTGTGCAGCCTAGGATCGCTCTCAGCCTCGAGATTCAACCTATCAGTTTCGAACCTGGAATCCATTCAAAACGTTCAACGGTTAATTGCCATGAAAGGCCTGTGTGGCCCAATTTGAAGCTGCCCTCAAGCAGGAGGTATCAAATTCAGATCAAGAAGGTTAGATCTCACTGGCAGAGGCTCGTGAAGCGACCGTGATGGATCCTTCCGCAAATCAGTACAACAGCCATTCTCCTGGACTCAGGTGACGTCAGGATCTCAAAACCATTTGGCATGGACTATGCTACACTTTTACCCTTTGAGAGGCTCGCTGGGCCGAAAACCCGGAAGGGCGACCCAGGCAAAAGTTAGGGCAAGAAAAGAACAAAAGAGCAAAAAAAAGAAGAAAATGCAAAAAGAAATGAAAAAGAAAAAAATTGAAAAAGCAAAAAAAATTAATTTAAAAAAAAGAGTTGAAAAAGAAAAGAAAGAACAAAGCTCGCAAGGTCGAAAACCTGCAACAGGCGCCTTGGCAAAAATTAGAGCCTAAAAAGTGAAGGTTAAAATACCCGAGTGTACCTTAACCGGAACTACGTAAGGCTTGATTCCCATGTTTGGGATACGTAGGCAACTTCATCTTGAAGTCCAGCCCCCAACGCTTTCACAGCGCCCCAGTCCATGTAATGGTTTTGATCATCCTTGCTTCCTCTGCATCCGACAATCCAGTTGTAACAACCTGAACTACGTAGGCTTGATTCCCATGTTTGGGATACGTAGGCAACTTCATCCTGAAGTCCAGCCACCTTTGCTCTTCTGATGGATCGTGTCCATATATTGGTTCGACTGCCACGGAGTTCGCCAGAAGATATCTTTGCGGCACCATCCACTTGGGAAAGGGAAGATGACATGGCGAAAAGATATCCTGATTTGTTTCCACTGGATCCTGTTTTCTTCCAGACTGAAGGTAACTCGAGTTTAGAGGACTAAACTCCTTATAAGGAGGGGAGACTGTAACAACCCTCTTCGATTAGATTAACCACATTCGTTAAAACCGAATCGATAACGACTGATAATTGGATTAACGGAAGTACTGAATGGATCGATTGAAATTGAAACTGAAATTGAATAAGTTTATCTATTGAATTGCATTCTATCTGTTTGATTGAATGACTATCTGTTTGAATTCGTATGTTTAAACTGCTAATTGAAGGCCTTATCGACGGCCGATTTAGAAACCGTTTGATGTTTTAGAATCAGTAGAATATTTGTGATTTAATGGTATATTTATCTGAAAATTGATTAGGTATGGTTAAATTAGATTAAATATTGATTAATTGAAGAATTAGTTTATTTACCAAAATGCCATTGTGAGTGGGGCCTTTGTTTATTCAATTCTATTGTGCCTTAGACACCTAGAGATACATTTTGATCAGCCATTTCCTTCCCCATAACCGACCTTAGAAGAGAAGTAGGGAGAATTGAGGGAGAGTTGGGTTCTTCTTGGAAATTGCTTGGAATTGGGGTATAACTTGGCATAATTTAGCCTCCAAACCTTGAAATTGAAACACTAGGTAAGAAATCCATCTCCTTCTTGTTGAGTTTAAACTTGTTCTTGCATGCTTCATGCTAAATTGATGAACTAAGTCATGTTTTAAGCTTAGCATATTAGATTGAAGTCAAATTGTTGCATGCATGGCCATTTTGGTGCATTTGGAAGTTGAATTCATGGTAGGTTGTGCATGCATGCTCATGTCTATATTATAGTCCATGTTTTCACTTCATTTTCCAACTATTGAGCTCATTTGAGCATGATTTGAAGCTTAAAATTGTTTTGAATGCATGCATGTCATGTTTTGAAAGTATTCATGAAATTGACTTCGAATTGGGTTTGAATTAAACACCCTTGGGCCTTGATTTCTTAAATGGAAGTTTGAAACATGATATATTATGTGTTTGCAAAGGTTTTCCAGAAAATGGGCCCAAGAGGATCGATTTTGGTATCCCAAACTTGAGTTTCGAACTCAGAACACAATTCTGGGTTTTCCAGATTTTTTAGGTCCGCTCGAGCGGGGGAAGTGCCGCTCGAGCGAGGAATTCATGCTCCCAGCATTTCTTCGACATGTTTTACAGTCCGCTCGACGAAGATTTTAACGCTCGAGCGGGAAAATCGCGCATCCAAAGATCTTGCATCATCAGCCGCTCGGCGTAGAAGTTGGCCTTCGGCGGGACCTTGTTTGCTTGTCCGCTCGGCGGAAACTGCGCCGGAGCGGAGGCCCTGTTTTCTGAAAATTCCGAAACTGATTTCTGTGCACATCTTTGCATCCTCATCCCATCCTAGGCATTCTTAGGCCTAGTTTAAGGCATCTTAATGAGGATATAGATGTAGAACACACCGAGGCATATTAGGAAGTTAATTACTGTACTTCCCCAACTGTTAAACTTAGAGTGTGTTCAACTTGTTACTGTTTAGGGTTGGCTCTCGGGGACGCGCTCTAGCCGCTATTAGCCCAGAACACTGTGAGTAACAGATTGTGTAAAGATATGTTCAAATGATTACATTTTGAATACTGAATTGAACTGTTTATTGAATTGATATTGTCTATTGAATGAATGTATGTCCTGTATTTCGAACTGTATTGTGGCATCCTTAGCACCCACTGATATTGACTGTTACAGAGCTCTGTCGGTTTCCTTGTGGAACCATATTGTTTATCGATTGATGGCCATCATTATTGTTGGGTCTGTTAAGGCCCGGTCCTTTTGGACCTACTGTTTATAGGCTAATGGATGTACCACATATGACTGATTGATTGAAATACTGATTGACTGAAATACTGAAAGATTGAAATACTGTATAATGAATTGATTTCATTACTGTAAGGACATTCATTCATAACCTCTTTACACATTATGTTATTCACTGGGCTTTAGCTCACTGTTTATATATATATATGTAGGTTCTCAGCAACCAGACCGGAGCTAGGAGCGTGGGATTGGTCCCCAGTTTTGTCAAGCCAGCCTATGTGCCTCACTGCGAGGTTCCGAGTTGCCATGCTATGGCTTGGGGTGTTTTTGTGTCCCCCGTCGGTCTCCTCACTGTTTTGTACATTTGTATAGACGCATCTCTTTGTTATCAGTCTTGTTGTCTAGGGACTTGATCCTGTCTTGTTACCGTGAATGATTGTATAGATCAGATATGGATTGTATCTTGTTTGCAGTATGAATGCATAAAAATGTTTTTGACATACGATTTTCACTCTACGGACACTAGTTATTTATCATTGGCTTCCGCCAGTTACTACTGTTTAAGCGTATTCGTTCAAGAGGCCTTGGTAATCTCGGATTCTTGGCGATTCTGATGCTAAACCCATAGGGCCGGGTTTGGGTCGTGACATCCGAGTGTGTTTCAACTGCAACCGTTTCAGCTTTCGTAGTCCGTCTTGTCAGATTGGGGTTGTTTGTTCAAGGTTTACTGTGTGTAGAATGAACCAAATACTGTGTTATGGGCTGTATGCAAATTAGTTCCCAGTGGAGTATGGGCTGCGTGTTCAGGTTAAGCAGTGGTTTGCTTGGGTTGTTTTGCTATTTGCTGGATGGTCATCTGATTATTACAATACAAGTGCTCAATTTTCAGACAATAGGCCAATTTCATTTACATTGAGATGTAATATGATATGATGTAATGCGATGCAATGCATGAGATACACAAATATAACAACTTTTAGACAAAAAGTTTGTTTCATTTCATATAATCTTTTTCAAGTAAAAAGTTTTGAGGAAAACAAAAATCTGCCTGCGGCAGTACAAGGTAATCTAGCTACCAAAAAGAGAAAAAGGAAAGAAAAGCAGCCAAAATCTGAAGCAGCATCAGTGGTCTCACGCCTAGGGATCCGTCCTCGCCCTCTTCCTGGGCAGAAGTCCAGGGGCATCACCAGGAGCATCATCGTCTGAGCCCGAACCCGAGCTGTCCCCGGTCTCCTCCTCAGATGACTCCGCCTCCGCCTCTGCCTCTACCTCTAACTCATCGTCTGGGATTGGGGCCCACAAGCTACTCCCGACATGAATGCGCCTCCCCCTGGTGCGAGGGTATGCTCTGCCATCCCAAGTAGAAACAGAAGGCCCAGCTGGAGCGCCACCCACTGGAGGAATCTGAAAGGGTGGCTGAAAAAGCATGAAAGGCAAATGCATCGATTCAAGTGAGCAGCGGTTTATCGGTCTGAATCATGTATGAGTACAGTGTGTGGATGCCGTGAGCAGTTTATCAGTACAAAACGTAGTGTATGAGTACAGTGTGTGGATGCCGTGAGCAGTTTATCAGTACAGAATGCAGTGTATGAGTACAGTATGTGGATACCGTGAGCAGTTTATCAATGCAGAATGTAGGGTATAAGTACAGTATGTGAATACAGTGTATGAATGCTATGAACAGTTTATCAGGTATTGTGTTGTGTATCAGATTATGTGAAGCAGTTTATGTAGGGTTTAAGACTGTGGTCAGGAAGAACATACCGGAATACTGTAAAGGGCCAGGAGGTCGAAGGTCCTCTGAAGCATCCCCATCATGGAGGCATTCAGCCCCAATGACTGCCGGGTGTACTCGGAGGACGCCTGCAAAGGTATTAACAGCATCAATATTCTGCGGAATATCAAACAAATTGAAATGGCAATGCAAAATGAAAAATGAAGTAATACATACCGAAGGCAAGTCAGGGACATTAACCAACTCATGATCAGCCGGGGCAGGAGCAAAGGGGATCTGGTAGGTCGCCCCACCCTGCCCTCTGCATGACAGTGAAGTGGGCAGAGCAGGCCAGCCGGTCCCCCGTCCTCTCTGAACTCCGCCCCTGCCACGGACTCGAGCTCTCCTCGACGCTCCCCCTCCAGCCCCTGCTCCTGCTCACTGTCCAGTGCAAACCGCTAGCCTCTCTCTCTCAGCTCCGTGGCGGGCACCCAGAGGTCGCATGATGTAGGTCCGGACGTACTCAAATGTCGCCCTCAGAATCGCCGCCTCGGCCAATGGTGTAGTCCGCCATCTGCTTTCGTGGTGAATCTCTCGATATCCCTCATATGCTCAGGAGGGTACACTGGGACTATCTGCTTGGGTAAACCTAGGGTGCAGCATAGAAAGCGCCGCCCAGTACCAAGCGACAAAGCGGGCCCTCCAAGTAGAATCCAGCGAGGTCTCCTCGGCAAACCGATCCCGATAAATCGCTGGGAGTGGAGCCCACGGCTGCCAAGTGATCTGGAATTGAAATACAGTTTGTTATTTACTGTTATCGAAACATACAGTGGAAAGACGAAGCTTAAATGAACTGCAAGTAAAACATACCTCGGCAGGGGTGATAGTGTCGAAGTAGCGGCGGAAGAAGCTAAATGTCTCTCGGAGCCTCCGCACGCACCTCCCGTTGAAGCGGCGCGAGAAAGGGACTACCAGAGGAGTCTTCGTGTCGGGCACTGGCTCCAATCTGGGAAAGTAGGCATAGACCCACAGCTGTAGAGCAAATACCAGTATGCTTATCAGATAAAGCAGAATGCAGGATAAAGAAGAAATAACAGAGCCGTGTATTGTGCAGTGTATTGTGCAAAGTGTACAAGCAGAGCAGGCTAACAAGAGGGGGCGTAGTATGTGTGTGTCAGTATCATACACAACAAGCAAACTATAGAGTACAGTACAGAGTACAGAAAATGTAGAGTAGAAATGTAAAGCAGAGAAGAAGACGTACCTCCCAAGCTCGCCAGTAACCTCCAAGCAACTGCCCGCTGCCACGGGAGACTGAGCTCATGTAACCATATAAAGTGGCCAAGCCTGCGCCGCCCCAGTCATAATGCAAGATCTGCCTAACATCCACTAGTGTCTTTGGCGAAGCGGCGAGAGCCTGATGTTCGCCGGTCGGCCGAAAGGGTGGTCCCAGCGAAACATCGAAGCCGCCGCATCTTGCTCCAGCCTCCTCGATCGGAGCCTTCTCCCTAACGCTGGACCTCGAATCGCACCTCAAACCAGAGTATCAGACGAAACACAGGCGGGGACGAGCGGCGCCGCGCAGCAGATAAACTGGCCGGTCCACTCGTCCATATCAATGTCAAGGGATCGGATCACCTACCCGATGCTGTCGAGATCGAGAAATCATAGGGAGTCATCGTCATGTCTCCCGTAGCAGAAAGATGGAACGAGTCAGTGGTGTCCCACCATCTCTCCGCTAGAGCAGCGAGGAGAGGCCTACACGTAGTGAGCCGGGATAGCCCCCTGCAAAATGCGCCAAAGCCGGCCTGGTCCACAATGTGGCGAACCGCCTCGGGTAGCTCTGCATACCAGTCTTGAGCGGCGATGTTCCCATACCCACGGACGGTATGGGAGTCCCCCTGTTTTCAAGAACACAGTTGCGAAGCAATGCTAAATATACCAGTTCTGTAGGGCGTGAAGAATTGAAATAAATACAGCATGTGTGCATGTTTTCAAGTTCAAGCAGATACCGGGTGCCGGTGTGTTTACAGTGGACTACAACGTGTGACGCGTCAACGTGTCTGAGTGGTTCACGACAAATGTGGCATGTGTGCATATTTTCAAGTTCAAGCAGATACCGGATGCCGGTGTGTTTTCAGTGGACTACAACGTGTGATGCGTCAGCGTGTTTGAGTGGTTCAGTATAAATGTAGCATGCGTGCAAGTGTCTTAGATTCAAACAGGTACCAGGTGTCGGTGAGTTTGCACTAAAATACGGTGTGTGTCGTGTGTTTGGGTGATTAAGGCTAGTGCAGTGCGTGTGCATGTGTCAATCCTAAACGGATATCAGTTGCAAGTTTGTTTGCGATCGACTACAATACACAGTGTATCAAAGCATCTGAGCTAAAGCAATTAAAGAATGTAATCAGCTAGGGCAGTTGACAGTTAAAAGTTCTACATTGCAAAAAGTAAAACAGAGAAAAAATGTTACCTTGGAAGCGCCTAAGGATAGGTGAGAGGCAGGCTCACGTAGTAGAAGCTCGGCAGGCGTTGCCCTGTCAAAGGTCCGAAACTGGCGAAGTCCATCGAGAGGCAAGATATGAATCGCCGGCCGGTAGGTCGCCGGGTCGAACGGGCGCTCGCTCAAAGGTAGGAGCTCGACCCCGAGATCCATCTCGTGATCCGAGGGAGTCCCACCGCGTGGAATATCGTCGGCCATATCAAGAGTGTTGAGGAAATAGCCGGAAGAAGGAAAACTGGGCTAGGATATGAAATGTCAACCGAAAAGTCAACCCCGAGAGGGTGGAAAATGGCCGAAAAAGCCGGGATGTGAAAAAGGCACGGAAATCAAGAGGAAAGTGAGGGGAACAAACCCCAAAAAGGTGGAAATAGCAAAGGGTGTACCGAAACGAAGTTTCAATCGGTTGAAAACGTCTGAAATGCAAAGGAAATCGCGAATCCGACGACGAAACGGGCGTAGAACGCGAAAAAAATGATGAAATGGGGAGGGGAAAATGCTCTAGAGAGGGAGAGGGCAAGATTTCGGCTAAGGAAGAGTAAGGAAATAGGGTTTGGAACCCTATTTTAAAAGACCCAAGGCGAAAGGACAAGTCTGCCCCCGACTCAGGCACTTTGGCGATCGCAACATATTTTGCCGGTCGGCAGAATATTGTGCCGATGGAACTGTTTTGCGACTGTGGCTTCCTTCGCCGATGAGTCTCCACAATACTGTTCAGGCCATATGTGTAATTTTTGGTCTTCATAGCTCAAGAAAGTGCAAGAAAAGTGCATCTCCGACGCTCAACCGGCCTCCGTTTTGACCTTGGACTGTGTCTTCTGTGCGTGGCACTCAAATTCATGCAATGTTGTATCCTTTTGTCTTTTACAAGATTCAAAAGTTGCCCCGTATGCGTTGCATGCATTCATCATACTGTCTGGTACGTCGCATCGCGCTGTTTTGCGCATCTCATTGCATTTGGCATGCATTCCATCGCGCGATCTTGCGTATCGCACTGTTTTATGCATCGCATCTCCAATTCATGCATTGCCCCAAAATGGGTCCGGCGGGACCGAAAACATGCCACGGTCCAGTAAGGACCAAAAACACGTGCGGTCTGGCAAGACCGTAAGCCCACTCAATCGCATTATCATGCATCTTAAAAGCCGCGCGTTGTCGCGCATCTCGAGATCATACATTTTCATGCATTCTCAATTCATTTGCATTGTCATGCATCTAAAGCTGCGCGTCGCCACGCGTCAAATTTTCGTGCATTGTCATGCATTTCAAGTAAACTTGCGTTGTCATGCATTCCATGCAACATGCATTGTCATGCATACACCTTTTTTGTATCCCGGTCTAGGAGACCTTAAATCCTCTAAAGGTGCAATTCCTTTGGTGTTTGTCGTGCCCGAACGACTTTCGGTGGTCTGGTAAAGCCACCTGACTGTTTTTGTGGTAAGTTCCTAGAAGACCAACTGGGACGGTGAAAACTAGAGTTCGAACGACTTATGCCTAGAACGTAAAGGTTCGCGAGTTCCAAGACTAAAGTCTGGTTTAAATACCCAGGGGTGTATCCTCAGTTTGAAATCTGTATGGAAGCCCCATAGGTTGAGGCGGCATGTCTGCACCTCAATTCTGGATACTGAACCAACCTAGTATATCGCCCCATTGGTAAGATAGAGAAAGTTGCAATCATAGCCATTGCATCATAGTGCATTGTCATGCATCCATTGTAAGTACTGCATTGTCATGCATTTCCATTGTAGATTGCATGCATTCATTGCATCACCTTCCACCTATGGCTTGTGCCTTTCCAGGTTGAGCTTGGTTTGGTATGTGCCCATACTTTTCACGTCGAAACATAGTTCAGTAGACCGTTCTATGTTAGCCGCGGCTTGTTTGCGTACATGCCCTTCCTAGGCAAGATTTGGTTTGGCCCGCGTGCCATATCCATTGTATCCATTTCCATTGCATTTTAGATTGCATGCATTCATTGCATCATCTGCCATCTATGGCTTGCGCCTTTCCATGTTGAGCTTGGTCTGGTATGTGCCCATACTTCTCCTGTCAAAGCATAGTTCAGTAGACCATTCTATGTTAGCCGCGGCTTGTTTGCGTACATGCCCTTCCTAGGGAAGACTTGGTTTGGCTGCATGCCATATCCATTATATATATTACATTGTAGTGTAATTTTGCATCCGGCATTAGGATCATTGTTCTTTCTCTAGCGGGTCATTACCCCACTTATGTCATCCCCCCAATACTCGTTCTTGTGTCCATCTACATTACTCATAGTTCAGTAGACCGTTCTATGGTAGACAGACTTGTTACCCCCATCAATCTTTTTGACATTTGTGTGGTTTCAAACCGCTCATGATTGGATTATGATTCAATTGCTTTGCATATAGTTTGCATTGTTTCAATTGCATTTTATTTTCATTTGCATTATTCATACATTGTTTTATATATATTATATATCATTTTGCATTCATTCTTGCATTGTCATGCATGTTGCTAACAATATCATACCTGTTAAGTTGTTTTCTTTGCAGCGATATTGTATGTGCAGTTCATTTACCCTTTGGTGGAACCGCACGAAAGACAGGTATTGTATCCTCCGAGTGAGACTTATTGAGAATTGCATAATTCTCTTACATCCTTTCTGCATTGTAGTGTAGTTTGGTGTATGCTAGCTTAAAACTGTCACATGTATGCTTCGTTACAGCTTTCTTTGCATGATCATAAGTTATGCTCGGCTTCGTGCATTGTCTTGGATTTTGCCCATGCCTTCGGGCGCATATCTTATTTGCCTTGCATGTTTGTCCAGGTCTTCGGCCTTGTCAAAAATGGGTCGTCTCTGGGCTTTGACATTCACTCCCGTCATTGTTATGACTTTCGAGTTCACATCAAGAGGCAACAGCTATACCCCATTTTTGACCGTCCTCAAGACTTGGACGTCACCGTTTGAACACCCGGTGATTATCCATGTTTGTGTTCGTTTGGAGTTCCCGGAGGTCTCGGCTACATGCCTTGCCTCAGGATCTCCGAACTCGACCGTTTTGTGTCTGGTTTTGCACCAAACACTTGTGTTTTGCCTTGGAAGGGCAGGGGATGCCTTGTGAGGTCTCCCCACACATCACCGGCCGTGGCTTGAGGCCACCGGCTGCTGTTTGTGCCCATCGGCCATATATTTGGCCGACCGGCCATCAATTTTGTCAAAATGGCAATTTTGAGCAGCCGACCACTGTTCATCTGCTTTTGCAGATATTTTAGGACAGCTGTGTGGCATTTTGTTCCCCTCCATACACGCGTATGGAGGGATGCTCCTCTTGTAAGCTTATTAAACAAGTTTTACAAGATTGTTTTCCTATAAGAGGAGGACTCTTATCTTGGCTTTAGGGTTGGAAATTTTGGTTAGAAAAGTGTGGGAGAAGCTCTGGTTTTAGGATTTGAGTTCCATACATAACCTATCTCTATATCTCACTTGTGTGTGTTCTAGGTGTAGTTGTCCTTACTATTGCACACAAACACATAGTCTTTCACCTTCTCTTGGTTCTTGAGGGACCTGAGGCTTGTTATTGCTGTTCTTGGCTGGATTGAAGCTCAAGGAGGCAACAAGATCATCTTTTGTGAAGAGGTCTACAAGGGTGAGACACTAGTCCCTTTTATCCCCATTTTTGCATAGCTTGTTAGCCTATCTTAGAACTATTTTTGTGCTTAGTGTATAATACCAAAAAGTTCTATTTTTGGGCCCTCTAAATTGTTTGTTTAGAGTGTTTTGTGGTTTGGAGGTGTTTAACCACTCTTAGGCCTTGAGAGGCCCCATTTTGTGCCATTTTTGGTGAGCTCCGAGACTTTGGTGCTTGGGCCTCCTCACCACTGAAATCTTGAGGGATTTCAGTGGTGAGGATGGTGCCTTGAAGTCTCAAGAAGGAGAGGGCCACCCCTTCTCCTTGTTGTCCTTGAAAAGGACCAATTTTGGCCTCTTAAGGGAGCATCATGCTTAAGTGTTTGTTGATCATGCCATGGTTGTATTTCATGCTTATATTGCCATGATATAACATTATTGTGTGTTGGTTTTGGTACACCATGCATGCTTAGCATACCTACCTTGTAATGCCATGTTTATGCCTTAATATGCTTTAGGTTGTAAACCCTTGTTCAAGCATGCTTTAGGTTTGGCCTTGTGAAGGTTTTGTGCTTATTTTGCCATGTTCAAGGTCTGTCCATAGTTTTTTGGGTCGATCTTGACATGCATTATGTGGCCTCTTTGTATTTTGGCTTGTTCGCCTTAAGTATGTAAGTGTGTAGCATGCCATTCTTGCATGGATTTAGTGGGTTGGGATCATTTTTCATGCTATTTCAGTCCCTCTAACATGCTTGTATGCTTGCCTTAAATACCTCTTTCATGCCTCATGAGCTTGTGTTATATGCTCCTTGAAAGTGTATTTGTGCATGCCTTCATATTTGAGCCACTTAGATGCCATCTAAGTAGTCTTTTGGCCTTGTTTTAACATGCTAAAAATATTTTTTTTTTCTAATTGTTTAATGCATGCCATGTTGGTCTTGCTAAGTGTGGTCCAATACCCCTTTAGCTTGCCTTGATACTTGGACCATTTGCATGCTAATGTTTGCTTTATTTGAGTTGGTTTGGCACCATATTCTAACATGATTTTCAGAGCTTGTGTTGCATGCTAATTATCCATGTTATGCCTCTTTTAAGTGTGCTTGAGAGTGGCCCCTTTTGATGCATAAGTGCTGGACCATAACATGTGCATGCGTGTATGTGTGTTTGGCCTCACTTCCTTAGCATTATGGCTAATGTTTTGGGCCTAATTAGAGCTACCTAATTCATGTTTAAGTCCACCCTCTATTTGGTTTGCATGCTTGCATAAGTGTCTTGTATTGCCATGTTGCAACCTTAGCTTGTATGCCTAGGTTGCATTGCATCTTGCATGCATGTCTTGTCCCTTGATTTAGTGATAGGGATTGGGCCTTTGATTGTTTGTGTGCATTGCAGTACATTTGAAATCAAAGTTGCACACTTGATTCTTTGGGCCATCACGCGTGGAAATGCATGATTGGTGGTCCGAGAATTGAGGTACATCCTCCTTTGAGTCCTTAACATGATAAGGGGCTTGTTTGGTGCATATATTGCTTGAATTACATTGCCATGCAAGTTCTGTCCTCTGCTGCTGTAACTTGCAGGTTCTGCAGGCACTTTTGGCCGATCGACAACATATAGTGCCGACCGGCCATCCATTGGTAGCCGATGGATGCATCTTGTGCCGATGGCCATATCTAGCAGCCGGTGGTAATTCTACTCAGCCGGTGGTATTCCCGGTGTCGAGAAGCAATTGAGACTTTGGCAATCCTCGAGGAGCGAGCGAGAAAAGCGAAGCGATCTATGCATGGCGGTGCAATTAAAACAAGATCGAACATGCATTGCGTCGGACCCGCTTCCCGAGGACTTTACTGCTTTCCTTAGCTTAGTTAAATTTGTAAACTAATTAGGTAATTTGTAATAATTAATTAGCTCATAGTTAATTAATTTGTATTATTCTTTTGGTCCCTCGGCGAGGCGAATCTGTAATAAGTGTGGGTGCGTGTGTGTGCATGTCTTCCAATCCCACTTCTTTCTTCCTTTTATTTACACCTTATGATGGTAGATTAGGGCATGTTTCAATTAGCATACCTTACGCTATGCATGTGTGCATCCATACACTTGTCTCGCATGCACCGGGCTCGGCGCATCATGCTAACTGCATTTGTACTTCAATTCCAAATTGAATACGTGCATCAATTGATTGCATTTCACATGACATGTTTAGGTTAGCCGAGCCTACCCTAATTGCATTTTGTATATGTTGCATTAGTCAATTTGACATAAACTAGGACCATGCATATCTGCTAACTAGTTTATTGTTTTGGCACGGAGTACGATGTAAGTATTTTCATGCTTTAGCATACTGCATGCGTGTGAGTGCTACTGTAACAGGTTCGCGAGGGAACTCACGCTACAGTTCGGACTCGATTTTTGTCACGGTTCTAAATCTGAACCAAATAGTCCAAATTCGGCAAATCGTTTTGAGAAAAACAGATTTTGAAAGAAGTGCCAAACATGGACTGCTTTGCCAGATACAGAGTCGCCACCTAAATATTTTATTTTGGGAAATTTCGGAAACCCTGACTCGGTGCCAAAGGCCACGTGCCCGTCATCACCAAAGTTGCCTCGGCTCGGGAGCTTCGGTACAATTGGGGAACGTCAGCTATGAGCACCCCCTCTCGCCCGGTTCGAAGACCGGCCTCTACTAACCGTGATATCCAATTTTGAAAATGTTATGTGTTCTTATTCCAGTTATTAGCTTAGAATTACTATGTTATCCACACAGCAAACAAGTATAGACTAGATTGCCTAATTTGGAAATAAGCATTGCATACCCGTTTGTCTTGAAAAATACTTTGGGATTTGCTACTCGCAAGTAGGCTAAAACACGGATTTCAATGAGTTGTTCCAACTCAGGCAATCCAGCCTTCACCCACAGGCATTCAGGCAGTTTATCACATAAGCATTTAGCCACATGGTAAGCATGCTGTCATGGTAGCACTCACACGCATGCGGTATGCTAAAGCATGAAAATACTTACATCGTACTCCGTGCCAAAACAATAAACTAGTTAGCAGATATGCATGGTCCTAGTTTATGTCAAATTGACTAATGCAACACATACAAGATGCAATTAGGGTAGACTCGGCTAACCTAAACATGTCATGTGAAATGTAATCAATCGATGCACGTATTCAATTTGGAATTGAAGTACAAATGCAGTTAGCATGATGCGCCAAGCCCGGTGCATGCGAGACAAGTGTATGGATGCACACATGCATAGCATAAGGTACGCTAATTTAAATATGCCCTAATCTACCATCATAAGCAGGTAAATAAAAGGGAATAAAGAAGTGGGGATCGGAAGACATGCACACACACGCACCCACACTTATTACAGATTTGCCCTCGCTTGGAGGGACCAAATAAATATTACAGATAATTAACCTACTAGCTAATTAAATATTACAAATTACCTAATTAGTTAACAAACTAACTAAGCTAGGAAAGACAATAAACCGCCTCGGGAGGAGAGTCTGGTGCAATGCATGCTCGGGTCCTGCTCGGAAGCGCACTGCCATGCATAGACTGCCTCTGTTTTCCCTGCTCTGCTCCTCTGAGGACTGCCAAAGTCTCTGAATTGCTTCCCTGGACACTGGGGAACACCGTCGGCTGAGTAGAATTACCACCGGCAGTGGGGTGTGGTCACCGGCACAAGATACATCCATCGGCCACCAATGGATGGCCGGTCGGCACTATATGTTGCTGGTCGGCCAAAATACTCAGAACACGCAACTTACAACAGAGGATGAACTTGCATGGCAATGCAATTCAAACCATGTATGCACCAACCATGTCCCTTATCGTGTTAGTGACTCAAAGGGGCATGCTCCTTGGTTCACGGACCATCAATCGCGCATTTCCATGCGTGATGGCCCAAAGAATCAAGTTGTGCACATTGATTTCAAATGCAATGCAAACCAAACAAATAAGAGCCCAATCCCTATCACTAGATCAAGGGACAAGGCATGCATGCTAGATGAAATGCAACCTAGGCATGTTAACTAGTATGCAACATGGCATAAAAGGGAAGCATACAATGCAATGCACATTAGGCACACAACCTTAGAGACAAAGCAAACGAGCATGCCACAATTATGCAAACCATTAGAGCATGCAAGATGGAATGCCTAGCATGCAACATGCTAGGCATTCCACCAAAGGAATGCAAGGCAAATGCAAGTGATTCCAAGCATGCAACATATGCAACCAAAGCATGCAAACATGGTACAATGTAACAACACTTGAATGACATGCAAGGGATAAACTTACACTATTTGGACAGCTCTAGATTAGGTCCAAAACAGTGGCTAATGTGCTCAAGAATGAAGGCAAGATGACATGCAAACATGCATGCACTTATGGTCCAACATTTAGGCACATCAAAGCAACTTTTAAACACACTTAAAAGGCACAAACATGGACATATAACCAACATGTTAGACACTAGAAACATGCTAGAAAAGGTGCCCAATCAAACAAGCCATGCAAGTAAGGCATGCTAGATGGGTTAAAGCTTAAGGCATACAAGAGGTATTGCATGGTGGCTATACAAAGCAAGGCATGAATGACTCCAATGACTTAAAACAGTCCCTTAGCACACCAAATCATGAAAATAAGCTTCACAAAGCTTGGCCAAAACACAAAAGCATGATAGTCTAAATGCTATGCATGTATTGAGGCAAATCATGGCATTACAAGGTAGGTATGCAAGACAAGTATGGTGTATCAAAACCAACATACAATAATGTTATATCATGGCAATATAAGCATGAAATACAGCCATGACATGATCAACAAACACTTAAGCATGATGCTCCCTTAAGAGGCCAAAATTGGTCCTTTTCAAGGACAACAAGGAGAGGGGGTGGCCCTCTCCTTCTTGAGACTTCAAGGCACCATCCTTACTACTGAAATCCCTCAAGATTTCAGTGGTGAGGAGGCCCAAGCACCAAAGTCTCGGAGCTCACCAAAAATGGCACAAAATGAGGCCTCTCAAGGCTTAAGAGGGGTCAAACACCTCCAAACCACAAAACACTCTAAACAAACAATTTAGAGGGCCCAAAAATAGAACTTTTTTATGTTATACACTAAACACAAAAATAGTTACAAGATGGTCAAAAGTAGGATGCAAAAATGGGGTAAAAAGGACTAGTTTCTTACCCTTGAAGCCTTTCTTCAACAATGGTGATCTTGTTGCTCCTTCAAGCTCAAATCCAACCAAGAACACTAAGAACAAACCTCTGGTTCTTTAAAAGCCAAGGAAAGGTGAAAGACAAGGTGTTTATGTGCAATAGTATGGACAAAAGCACCTAGAACATAAAAGAGAGAAAAAGAGAGATAGAATAGTTACAACTTTCTAACCCTAGAACCAGAGCTCTCCTCTGTGTTTTTCTCACAAAATTCTCTAACCCTAAGGCCAAGAGAAGAGCCCTCCTCTTATACGCAAACAATCTTGTAAAGCTTGTTCAATAAGCTTACAAGAGGAGCATGTATGGAGGGGAACCAAATGCCACATAGCTGTCCTAAAATATCTACAAAAGCAGATGAACAGTAGTCGGCTGCTCAAAATTGCCATTTTGACAGAATTGATGGCCGGTCGGCCAAAAAGAGTGCCGGCCGGCAATATATATGGCCGATGGACACAAACAACAGCCGGTGGCCTCAAGCCACGGCCGGTGGAGTGTAGGGAGACCTCACAAGGCATCCCCTGCCCCTCCAAGGCAAAACACAAGTGTTTGGTGCAAAACCAGACACTAAATGGTTGAGTTCGGAGATCCTGAGGCAAGGCGCGTAGCCGAGACCTCCGGGAACTCCAAACGAACACAAACATGGATAATCACCGGGTGTTCAAACGGTGACGTCCAAGTCTTGAGGACAGTCAAAAATGAGGTATCTACAGTTGCCCCTCTTTGACAGAACTCGAAAGTCATAACAATGACGGGAGTGAATGTCAAAGCCCAGAGCTGACCTATTTTTGACAAGGCCAAAGACTTGGACAAACATGTAAGGCAAACAAGGTATGCGCTCGAAGGCAGGGGCAAAATGCAAGACAATGCATGAAGCCGAGCATAACTTATGATCATTCAAAGAAAGCTATAACGAAGCATACATGCGACAGTTTTAAGCTAGCGTACACCAAACTACACTATAATTGTCACGACCCAAACCCGCCCCTATAGGTTTAGCGACGTAACCGGCCAGTAATCCGTGGATTACCTACGGCCTCCAAACAAATTAACAATTATTAAGGGGCTGCGGAAGCAATAATATAAAATAAACAAGGTCCGATGAGCTGTGATGACGTACATGGGACAGAAAATTCAAAACTTATTTATATATATAAACATGCTAGCCAGAAACACCCATATGTACAGAATATTTACACAAGTATGTCCCAAGAACCAACTTTACAAAAACCACAACCAACGACTAGCATGAAACAAAACTGCCTCGGGATTAGGCTTTAACTGGAACCTCCTCGGGAGGCGCAACGGGTGGCTTGACCAAAACAACGAAACAGAGGGCCATCAACTCTGGCCAGGATCTTGTGTCGGCTCACCTACATATGTATAATAAACTGTAAGCGAAAGCCCAGTGAATAATAAACAGAGTAAAGGGGTTAATGAATGATGTCCACTACAGAATTACAACAAAGCCCAGTCTTATCAGAATCAGAGTCTTATGCATAATTAGACGTCAAATCAGAATTAGATTCAGATTCATGTTCATATTCATAATCACATTCCAACTTTGCATAAGATCATATGTGGTACACCCATTAGCTATCAACTCGAGTGCAGTCCGTAGACCTATGACAGTGTCCAGTAGACCACAACAAAGACCTGTGTCCAAAGACCATAACAGGCAGGTCCAAAGACCACAACAGGGTTGGTACCAACGACCACAAGGGTCCATATCTTGCGCGCAAGTAGCCATGGTATTGTTACCCCCAGGCAAGGGCCATCCAGACTAAGGGTGCCACAAATACTTTTTCAGAAAAACTGGACATTCATTCATTCATTTCCAACATATCATAACTGTTCAAAGAATCAATCATTTCGTACCATAGTATACTGAAAATACATAACATTGAACATAACTTTACAAAGTTATTACTCACAGTGGGCGTTGATACTGATAAACGAAGTCAAAGAGGTCAAACCAACTGCGGCACGTGACCTACAATACACATCACGGATACACCCTTGAAATACGCATTTCTAAATGCACAAAACTCACACTAATGATTCTAAGTGTGTATCTAACCCCTTACCCTCAATATGGAGTCCTAATCATGGCCTAGGAATGCCTAGGATGGAATGTGGATGCAAAAATGCTTTAGAACACATTTTACAAAAGTTGCTGAAAACAGGGGTCTCGCTCGAGCGAGCCTTCCTTCGCTCGAGCGAGCTCCCAAAATCAAAGGGTTCGCTCGGGCGGACATTCCCCCGCTCCGGCGGTCTGATGAAACAGTAAAAATACTGGATGTTGAAATTTCCCGCGCGATGCTCGCTCGAGCGAGATTCCAAAATCAAAGGCTTCGCTCGAGCGAGAACTCCGCTCGAGCGAGAACTCCTTCGCTCGAGCGATCTGATGAAAATGCAAAAGTACTGGATGCTGCAATTCCACGCGCGATGGTTGCTCGATTCTTCGCTCGAGCGAGATTGCAAAATAAAAGGGCTCGCTCGAGCGAGGAATCCTTCGCTCGAGCGAGGAAGCAAAATCTGGAATTTCCAGATTTGTCTTCCAGGTTCGAACCAAGCATCCAACAACCCAAAACTCAACCTCTTGAGCCCAAAATCTGGAAAAACACTTTAACACAATGTATAACAAGTTTCAAAAGCCAATTTGCACATGCAAGGGCCAAGAGTGAGCCAATTTGAGCACCATTTACAAACCCATTTCAAGAACAAAGTGAAATCCAACATTCTTGAATTCAAATGCATTTTACAACTTTAAAACATGATCAAATGGTATATTTTCTGGAAAAACATGATGAGTACATGGACTTTAGCAAAAATATGCACATGCATGTGGGAATTTGATACAAAACAACTTCATATGCCAAGAACATGTACATGCATGCATGAACTAGGCTCCAATTCAACCATTCAAGCCACTTCTAGACTCCAATCTCCAAAGGGTCAAGAAGTATGCAAGAGCTAATCTAAATTCTAGTTCAAGAGGATGGATTCTCACCTTAAACTCTTAGTTTCAAGTCTTGGAGCTTAATGCTTGCTATAAACCTTCAAGCCTCCCAATGTCTAGCAAGGATTGTAGTTGAACTCAAGTTTTTCCTCCCCTTTCTCCCTCTGTCGATTTGGTCTAAGGAAGATGGCTGAGGAGATGTTTTGTTTAAGTGTAATAGACCCAAGACATGTTGCCTACAAGACCCACTAACAAGGGCATATAGGTAATTACACTAGATTCATTATTAAAATGTTATTTAATCAGATTTAGACATTCCAAATCAAATTTTAATTGAACCTACCATAAATTCATATAAAATCTAACTAGTCCAAAACAATAATCAATTTCGAAATCGGGCGCCGATAAGGCTTCCAATTCGCAGTTTGAAGTCTAGAATACAAACAGATATTCCGACACCGAACAGATAAAAACACATAAGTCATGCAATGCACATGCAAATAAATTCCAGATTTATCCCTTAATTATTATTAGACATAATTAAGTCCCAATTAGCGCTAATCAGGGTCGGGGTTATTACAATAATGCAGAAAGGATGTAAGAGAATTATGCAATTCTCAATACGTCTCACGCGGAGGATACAATACCTGTCCGGTTCGTCTGGTTCCACCAGTGGTAAATGAACCGTACATACAATATCGTGCCTGCAAAGAAAACAACTTAACAGGTATGATATTGTTAGCAATATGCATGACAATGCAAGAATGAATGCAAAATGATATACAATATATACAAAACAATGTATGAATAATGCAAACACAAATGCAATGCAATTGAAACAATGCGAACTATATGCAAAGCAATTGAATCATGATCCAATCATGAGCGATTCGAAACCACACAAATGTCAAATAGATGGATGGGGGGTAACAAGTCCGTCTACCATAGAATGGTCTACTGAACTATGAGTAATGTAGACAGACACAAGAACGGGTATTGGGAGGATGACATAAGTGGGGTGACGACCCGCTGGAGAAAGAATGATGATCCTAATGCCGGATGCAAAATTACACTACAATGTAATATATATAATGGATATGGCATGCAGCCAAACCAAATCTTGCCTAGGAAGGGCATGTACGCATACGAGCCATGTCTGACGTAGAACGGTCTACTGAACTATGCTTCAACGTGAGAAGTATGGGCACATACCAGACCAAGCTCAACATGGAAAGGCGCAAACCATAGATGGCAGATGATGCAATGAATGCATGCAATCTAAAATGTAATGGAAATGAATACAATGGATATGGCACGCGGGCCAAACCAAATCTTGCCTAGGAAGGGCATGTACGCAAACAAGCCATGTCTGACATAGAACGGTCTACTGAACTATGCTTCGATGTGAAAAGTATGGGCACATACCAGACCAAGCTCAACATGGAAAGGCGCAAGCCACAGATGGAAGGTGATGCAATGGATGCATGCAAACTATGATGCGATGGATACTATGGATATGGCACACAGGCCAAACCAAATCTTGCCTAGGAAAGGCATGTACGCATATGAGTCGCGGCTAACATAGAACGGTCTACTGAACTATGCTTCGACGTGAAAAGTACGGGCATATACTAGACCAAGCTCAATATGGAAAGGCGCAAGCCACAGATGGAAGGTGATGCAATGGATGCATGCAAACTATGATGCGATATTTACAAATATGCAATGAAATGGATATTTACAAAAATGCATGACAATGCATGTTTACTTTCTATGATGCATGACAATGTAATATTTACCATGTATGCATGGCAATGCTCTATTTACAATGAATGCATTACATGTGCATGTGCTTTTTTTGTTTTTGTTTTTGAAAATGCAAATGATGCATGAAATGCATGTTGCATGAAATGCGCGACAACGCAAGTCGCTTGAAATGCATGACAATGCATGGACTTTCTAATGCGCGACAACGCGCGGCTTAAGATGCATGAAAATGCATGAACTGTGCGCAACAATGCCCCAAAGGTCTTGCACCTTCCAAGGATTTAAGGTCTACTAGACCGGGTTACTGGGGAAATGCATGACAATGCATGTGAACTCGAAATGTGCAACAGCGCGCGACTTAAGATGCATGACAATGCATGTTGATGCAAGTGGGAAACAATGCATGTCTAATGCATGTGAACCCGAATGCGCAGCCACACGCGTCATTTGAAATGCATGACAATGCAACTGAGCGGTTTTAAGGTCTCGCCAGACCAACAAACAAGACAATGTGATTGAAAATGCAATGCACAAAACAGTGCGATCGAAATGCGATGTATGTGGGGCAATTTTTGAGTCTTGTAAAAGCCAAAAAGGATACGAGGAGGATACACCTTGCACGAATTCGAGTGCCACGCACAGGAGACACGATCCGAGGCCAAAACGGAAGCCGGTTGAGCATCGGAAATGCACTGTTTTGCACTGTTTTAAGAAATGAAGGCTCTGGACCACTCATATAACCCAAGGAAAGGTGTAGGAGGCTCAAAAACCACTGTGGGAAACCACCGGCTGTCCACCGGCCATCAAACAGTTCCATCGGCACAATATATTGCCAACTGGCAAATAATGTGGCTGACCGGCAAAAAGTCCCTGTGTCGGGGCAGTTTTGACTTTTTGCTTCGGGTCTTTTAAAATAGGGTTTCTAACCCTATTTTCTCACTTCCTCCTTAGCCGAAATCTCTCCCCCTCTCTCTCTAGAGCATTTTCCCCTCCCCATTTCGTCATTTTCTTCGCGTTCTACGCCCGTTTCCTCGTCGGATTCGCAATTTCCTTCGCGTTTCGGACGTTTTCAACTGATTGAAACTTCATTTCGGTACACCCTTTGCTATTTCCACCTTTTTGGGGTTTGTTCCCCTCACTTTCCTCTTGATTTCCATGCCTTTTTCACATCCCGGCTTTTCCGGCCATTTTCCACCCTCCCGGCGGTTGACTTTTCGGTTGACTTTCCATATTCCAGCCTGATTTTCATTTTCCGACCATTTTCCTCGTTATTTTGACATGGCTGACGATATTCCACAGGGCGGGACTCCTTCGAATCACAAGATGGATCCCGGGGCTGAGCTCCTTCCTTTGAGCGTCCGCCCATTCGACCCGACGACCTACCGGCCAGCGATTCACGTTCTACCCCCCGACGGACTGCGCCAGTTCAAGAGTTTTGACAGGGCGCTGGATCCCGAGCTTCTACTATGCGAGCCTGCCTCTCACCTATCCTTCGGCGCTTTCGAGGTAACATTTTTTTCTCTGTTTTACATTCTGCAATGTAGAACTTTTAACTGTCAACCGTCATAGCTGATTACATTCTTTAATTGCTTTAGCTCATATGCTCTGATACACTGTGCATTGTAATTGATCGCAGACACACTTGCAACTGATATTTGTTTAAGACCAACACATGCACACACACTGCACTAGCCTTAATCACCCAAACACACGGCACCTACCGTATTTCACTGCAAACTCACCGACACCCAGTATCTGTTTGAATCTGAAAAACTTGCACGCACGCTAAATTTGCACCGAACCACGCAAACACGCTGACGCATCATACGTTGTAGTTCACTATAAGCATACCGGCACCCGGTATTTGTTTGAATCTGAAAAACTTGCACGCATGCTAAATTTGCACTGAACCACACAAACACGCTGACGCATCATACGTTGTATTTCACTATAAGCACACCGGCACCCGGTATCTGTTTGAATCTGAAAAACTTGTACGCATGCTAAATTTGCACCGAACCACACAAACATGCTGACGCATCATACGTTGTAGTTCACTATGAGCACACCGGCACCCGGTATCTGTTTGAATCTGAAAAACTTGCACGCATGCTAAATTTGCACCGAACCACACAAACACGCTGACGCATCATACGTTGTAGTTCACTATGAGCACACCGGCACCCGATATCTGTTTGAATCTGAAAAACTTGCACGCATGCTAAATTTGCACCGAACCACACAAACATGCTGACGCATCATACGTTGTAGTTCACTATGAGCACACCGGCACCCGGTATCTGTTTGAATCTGAAAAACTTGCACGTATGCTAAATTTGCACCGATTTTGACTGTTTCTTCAAAACTGTACATTTTATATTACTTCACAACTACTTGTTTGAAAACAGGGAGATTCCCATACCATCCGCGGGTATGGGAACACTGTCGCTCGTGATTAGTGCAAGAGCTACCCGATGCGATTCGCCACATCGTGGACGCGGCTTTGGCGCGCGTGCGAAGGACTCTCTAGACTCACTACATGCAGACCTCTCCTTGCCGCTCTGGTGGATAGGTGGTGGGACACCACCGATTCATTCCATTTCTCTGCGACGGGGACATGGCGATGACTCCTATGATTTCTCGATGCTCACGAGCATCGGGGTGATCCGATCCCCTTTGATACTGATATGGATGAGTGGGAGGCCGCTCAGATCTACTTGCTCGGCGAGCTGCCGCCTCTGGCGCGTCCCGGCTTCGTCCGATATTCCTGGTTTGAGGTGCAGTTCAGGGTCCAACCCACCCTTGTCGAGGCAGCCCCGATGACTCAGGAGGCCGTGGAGAGATATGCATGCGGCTTTCTCATGTTCCTGTTTGGGACGACCATTTTCGCCAACCGAGCGAACACCGTGCCTCTCTGCCTGCTCAGCGCACTGGTGGACGTCAGGGATATCTTACATTACGACTGGGGTGGCGCCGCTCTGGCCACTCTCTACGGATATATGAGCTCAGCTTCCCGCGGCAGTGGACAGTTGCTCGGGAGCTACTGGCGTGTTTGGGAGGTACATTTCTTTTTCTGCCTTTCATTTTTGTTCTATATTTTCTGTACTTTACTTTGCACTGCTTGTAGTCTACTTTATACTTCTTTGTATCTTGTACACAGCACACACATACTACGCTTTACCTTGACTATACTTTGCTCTGCTGTACACTCTGCACAATACACTGCACAACACATGGCTCTGCTATTTACTTTTATTCTATATTCTGCTTTATCTGATAAATACACTGGTATTTACCTTGCAGTTGTGGGTTTATGCCTACTTTCCTAGGCTGGCTCCCATACCAGCGAGACCCTCTCGTCGTCCCGTTCTCGCGTCGGCCGACGAAGATGCTTCTGAGGCCATGAGTCATTCATCTTCTTCCACCGCTACTTCGACACCATCACCCCCGTAGAGGTATGTTTTACTTGCAGTTTATTTAAGCTTCGTTTTTCCACTGCATGCTTCAATAACAGTAGATAACAAACTGTATTTCATTTTTAGATCACCTGGCAGCCTTGGGCTCCTTTGCCAGCCGTGATGCGAGATCGGTTTGCCGGTGCCGATGAGACCTCGCGTTTAGGATTTCTTTGGAGGCCCGATCTATCGGGCTTAGTACTGGGTGGCGTTTCTTACGTCGGACCACAGGTTTCTGGGAAGCGAATAGTCGATGCACCCTCCCGAGCATATGAGGATCTGAGATTCACCATCGAGCAGATGGCAGACTATACCATTGGCTAGGAGGCAAACGGCTTCAGAGGTGAGGGCGATTACTTGGAGTACTTCCAGACCTTCATCATGCGACCTCTGAGCGGCGGCCGTCGAACGGAGAGAGAGAGATTGCGCCCGGTGGAGCGAGGCGGTGGAGAGTGTCGGCGAGCTCGAGTCCATGTGGCGGAGTTCAGCGAGGCGGTGGATCGGTCGACTGCTCTGCCGCTTCCTTGACTTCGAGAGGCGGTGGGGCGACCTACCAGATCTCCTTTGCTCCTCCGCTGGCTGATCACGAGTTTGTTGGTGTCCCCGACTTGCCTCCGGTATGTATTACTTCATTTCGCATCTTGTACTGTTATTTCATTTCAGTTTATTTGATATTCCACAGAATATTGATGCATCTGATACTTTTGCAGGCATCTTCTGAGTACACCCGACAGTCATTGGAGATGAATGCCTCTATGATGGGGATGCTACAGTGGACCTTCGACCTCCTGGCCCTTTACAGTATCCCGGTATGTTCTTTCCAACCACAGCCTCAAACCATACACAAACTGTTTCACACGATCTGATGCACAACACAACACCTGATAAACTGTTCACAGCATTCATACACTATATTCACACACTGCATTCTGCACTGATTCACTGCTCATGGCACTCACAAACTGTACTCATACACTGTATTCTGCACTGATTTACTGCTCATGGCACTCACAAACTGTACTCATACACTGTATTCTGCACTGATTCACTGCTCACAGCACTCACAGATTGTACTCATATCTTGTATTCTGCACTGATTCACTGCTCACAGTATTCTGATGTATTCGCCTTTCATGCTTTTTCAGCCTCCCTTCCAGATTCCTCCGGTGGGTGGTGCTCCGGCTGGACCTCCCATTTCTACCCGGGATGGCAGAGTATATCCCCGCACCAGAGGGGGGGGCACTCATGTCGGGAGCAGCTCGCGGGCTCCAGTTCCAGATGACGAGTCTGAGGCAGAGACAGAGGCGGAGGCAGAGTCGTCGTCAGAGGAGACCGGTGATGCTCCTGGTGATGCTCCTGGACTTCTACCCAGGAAGAGGGCGAGGACGGATCCCCAGGCGTGAGACCATTGATGCTACTTCAGATTTTTGCTGCTTTTTCCTTCTTTTTGTACTTTTTCTCTTTTTGGTTGGATTCCCTTGTACTGCGGCAGGCAGGTTTTTGTCCCAAAACTTTGTACTTGAAAAAGATTATATGAAATGAAACAAACTCTTTTTTGTCTAAAAAAGTGTTATATCTGTACATTCCATACTTTGTACTTCATTACATCATATTACGTCCCAAATGCAAATGAAATCGATCTGTTGTCTGAAAATTGAGCACTTGCACTATGATAATCGGATAACCAATCAACTAACAGCAAACAACTCATACAAACCACTACTCAACCTGGACACACAGCCCATACTCTGTTGAGGATTAGTCTGCATACGGCCCATAACACAGCACTCGGTTCATTCTGCACACAGCAAACCCTGAACAAATAGCCCAATCTGACAAGACAGACCACAAAACTGAAACGGTTGAAGTTGAAACACGCTTGGATGTCCCAAATTTCCTTTTCTTCTCTTGCTTCGCATGAATGTAGAGAATGGCACAGCATTCTGAGCACAAACGATTAATCTTTGGAAAAGGGTTTCACAACCGGGGTATCGAGCCTACGACTAAACACAGCGGAGGGACTCAAGTGGAGAAAACAAAAGGCGCACGTCCTGAACACAATGAGACGCGCTCGGAAAAGACTCAAAACAAAAGTTGAGACCGACAAATCAAAAGACACGACATACAGACGTGTTTATGGAAACAAAAGACCTCGAATCTCAAGGAGCCAGTTCCTCCGGGTATTATTCCCACCCTTTCTAATTTGGGATTCTCACGACACTCGGCCGTCAGGCTCGGTTTTCTCTCGAAACCTTTTTCTCATTTTTCTCTCAACTTACACCTCTCTATTCTTCAATCTCTCATTTTTTTATTCCTCCCCAGGGTGATTGATGGATGAATAGGAAGTCGCGGATTCATGCCCAACACCGTTAGCCCACAGCTATTTCTCCCGGTGGATAGAGTGCCCTTCTGGTAAGTATGTTGACGGCGGGGAAAAGACAGAAGACCTGACTCGAATGCGCCCCTAGTCCGTCACTTTGACCATTTTTTTGTTTTCTAAAACGGTTTTGACCAAAATGAGAGTTGGATCAACATACTTGTTTGATTTGAAAATCATGCAAGTCAGGCTGCGAGCACTGAAAATTTTCCTATCTGGGTCCAAGAAGATGGTCCGGTTTTGGAAAATGAAATAGTTTTCGAGAAAATAGTCAACTTCAGTAAAAATTTTCAAAAACTATTTTTGCAAACAATCAATGCTCGACGAGCGCGGAGCTTACCCCCGAGATACGCAACCTCGGATCGGAGGCAATGGAAAATTGCCCCTTGCTTAAAGGGGGCACATGGCAATGGAAAGTTGCCCCTGGTTTGGACGGCAACTCAGGGCAACTTATGGCAATGCATGGCAACGGAAAGTTGCCCTTATGCAGATGATGTCGCGGACATGCTATAAAGCTTTTATCAATGACGGTGAACTCCGAAGATGATGGTACGAACCAATATATGGACACGATCCTTTGTAAGAGCAATGGTGGTGGACTTGAGGATGAAGTTGCCTCGTATCCCAAACATGGGAATCAAGCCTCGTAGTTCGGGTTACAACCGGATTGTCGGATCTTGAGAGGAAGCAAGGATGATCAAAACCATTACATGGACTAGGTATTGTGAAAGCGTTGGGGGCTAGACTTCAAGATGAAGTTGCCTACGTATCCCAAACATGGGAATCAAGCCTTACGTAGTTCCGGTTAAGGTACACTCGGGTATTGACCTTCACTTTTAGCCTTTAACTTTTGCCAAGGTGCCCAATGCGGGTTTTCGACCTTGCGAGCTTCTTTTATTTTTTTCTCTTCATTTTTTCTTTTGCTTTCTCTTTTTCTTCTCTCTCTTTTTCTTTTTCTTCAATTTTTTTTCTTTCTTTTTTCTTTTTTTTTTTGCATTTTTTCTCTTTTTTTTCTTTTGTATTCTATTTTGCCTTGCTCTAACTTTTGCCTGGGTCGCCCTTTCGGGTTTTCGGCCCAACGAGCCTCTCAAAGGGTAAAAGTGTAACAAGTCCATGCCAAATGGTTTTGAAATTGAAGCCCTCTGTATTCGGAAGAGTGACTACTGTGTTGATTTGCAGAAGAATCCATCACGGTTGCTTCACGAGCTTTTTCCAGTGAGATCTGACCTTCTTGATCTGACTTTGATGCCTCTTGCTTTCGTTGCTTCAAATTGGGCCACAGGCCTTACAGCGATTAAGCGTTGAGCGTTTTGAGCAGTTCGAGGTTATAGCAGATAGATTGAATCACGAGGCTGAGAGCGATCCTAGGCTGCACAATCTCAAGAGCAATTCCACACAAGTCTTCACAGGACCGCACAAAACATTTTGTTTTTGAAAGTTTTTAAGAAAGCGACAAATCGCTCGCGCTGAAGATAGTGTGGAACCAGTCTGGATCAAACCAGGATCCTTCTCGATTACTCCGTTGTGAGCATGATTTCATTCATAAAAAGGCTTAGCATGCCTATCTTTCTCTCAAAAATGATCAAAGTTTTGCAAAACCCGAGGAATTGCTTCCTCTTCGTTTTTATCACCGCAGTGTTTGAAAAGGGTTTTTTGAAAAGCCTAGGTCATTACAACGACGTTTAAGGCACAAGAGAGTAGGTGGTATGTAATGTCGTTCCATTCACATCCTCTAGCACAACTAGCTTAAACAGCAACAAGTATGGAAATGTGATAGCATGTTGTTTCATTGATTCACGATTGTGACTAGCTCCTCGGTAAAGACAGACTCAAAAGGAAAAACAAAAGGATAATTACAAAACGGTGCTCGAGGCAACAACCCCGGAATCACCTGACATTCTATACAAAGGGGACTGACTTGCTACAACAAGACAGACCCGTGAGCAAAAAGGACTGACTCAAGACAACGAGACAGACTCAAAATAAAACAAAGACTGACTCGACACCCAAGCCAGATTTTACAAAACTAGCATTCGAGATGCTCAAAAAGCGTGCAGACGCCACATCAAAAACAGGCCCGCTCACAAGTGGTCCTACCACGATCACATACTCACGATGTATCCGCACCCTCAAAATCCAATAAGCTGGGTAACGGACTTGGCTGTGGTGGCCGGGAGGATAACCTCGTTGTCAATCAAATCTTGCACCTCATGACGGAGCCGGCCACAATTGTCGGTAGCATGCCCCGTCGGTGGTGATCTGTGATCTTGGCGAGGTCATGAGTAGCAGGGAGATTCTTCGGGAGAGGCCGAGGCTCCAGGGGTTTAAGGTGTCCCCTCTCAGCAAGGATCTGAAGTGCCTTGGACAATGGCATGTAGAGAGCATGGAAGACCCTGCGCCCTCGGGGTAGGTACTTTGAAGTCTGAGCATTTTTGCTAGATGCACTAGCGAACGGGTCGGCAGGCACTACCTTAACTTTCTGGTCCTTTCCGGGTGCAGGGTTGGGAGCAGAAGAAACTGTTTTGGCATGACGGGGCTTGTCTTGGTTCCCTGACTGGCTTGAATTACCCGCAGGTGGAGTGGGAAAAGCATCCTCAACAGCCTTTATCGCAACTGCAGATATCTGTTGTTTGTTCATTCCCCCGGCTTTCAAAGCCTCGACTGCCCACAGCAGTTGTTCGATAGGATCGGCATCTGCCTTCATTTTGCCTTTGTCTTGGGCCTCAGCCTGATCTAGGATTTGAGTTGGTACGTCGTTGCCATAGCTGGAGGCCATCTCCGGTTGGCTAAGCTCAATCACAATCCGTCCCAATAGCGGGGGCTCCTGGGTACAAAGCCTCCGGCATATGGTGTGGCTGGTGGCGAAGTAGACATTCCATAGGCGAGATCGGCCACGGATCTTTGAAGATCACCTATCATCCCCATTAGTGCAAATGTGGTGGGCTCGCGAGCCTGATATAGCTGGGGGGTCCAAACCGGGTGCGCAATCGGCGATCTGGGTGGATGCGGCACATTGACATTGGTCTCACTTTGCAGAGTGATCCCTTGATCTAATGCAGCTGTCATAACCACTATCTCTTCTGAATTTTGCATCATCGTAAGTCCTGCCACAGCAAGGGGAAACACTGACTATTCTGGAACTCTCTGAACTGAAAGGAAAAACAAGCAGCATTTCAGCCCAAACGGATCAAACACAGGTGCAGCCGAACAACTGTACTCGACTACTGATCACTGTTCCCCAGAAATCACTGTCCAAAACACACTGAATCGGATACCCTCAGATATAACTGATTCTATCAAATACTGACACTGGTGCCCTCGGGCCAGATACTCAAACTTTGCAAACTGATATGTGCGTTCCCTGCAGAGATACACTCTAAAAGCACATAACAAGTAGAGAGAGCCAAAACACCCCTATGTTGGGGTAGGGTTTCCCTGTCCTATTCTGTCAGGAGCTAGGGTTTCACTACGCACGCAGCGATTTCAAACAACCTAACATCGGGTAAACAACTTGTCCTAGTTTGGAATGGTCACTATGGATTCCGAATATGCACTAGATCGAATGGTCGAAAAGGGTGCCCCGGAAAAATCGGGGTTTGTGTTCCCATACTGGCAGAGCCCGCAACCGGTTAGCCTTATGGCATGCTTTGACAAAGTCATGCCTCCGGCAAACCGCTCAGGAATAGCCGATGGCCAACACGGTGTCCTAGGCGCACCAATGCACATGCAATGCAAAGAGACACATAAATGAAATCAAAACAGGATATCACGAGTTCGAGACAAGCTCTCTAAACATCCCCAGCAGAGTCGCGAAGCGTATGAGTTCGCGAGGAACTCACGCTTCTGATTCGGACTCGATTTTTGTCACGGTTCTAAATATGAACCAAAGAGTCCAAATCCGGCAAATTGTTTTGAGAAAAGCAGATTTTGAAAGAAGTGCCAAACATGGACGCTTTGCGGAATCTGATCGCCACCTAAATATTTTATTTTGGGAAATTTAGAAACCGACTCGGTGCCAAAGGCCGCGTGCCGTCATCACCAAAGTTGCCTCGGCTCGGAGCTTAGATGCGATTGGGAAGGTCGACTATGAGCACCCCTCTCGCCGGTTCGAAGAGACCTCTACTAACGTGATATCCAATTTTGAAAACGTTATGTGTTCTTATTCCGATTATTAGCTTAGAATTACTATGTTATGCTGACAAACAAGTATAGACTAGATTGCCTAATTTGGAAATAAGCATTGCATACCCGTTTGTCTTGAAAAATACTTTGGGATTTGCTACTCACAAGTAGGCTAAAACACGGATTTCAACGAGTTGTTCCAACTCAGGCAATCCAGCCTTCACCCACAGGCATTCAGGCAGTTTATCACATAAGCATTTAGCCACATGGTAAGCATATTGTCATGGTAGCACTCACACGCATGCGGTATGCTAAAGCATGAAAATACTTACATCGTACTCCGTGCCAAAAATATAAACTAGTTAGCAGATATGCATGGTCCTAGTTTATGTCAAATTGACTAATGCAACACATACAAGATGCAATTAGGGTAGACTCGGCTAACCTAAACATGTCATGTGAAATGTAATCAATCGATGCTCGTATTCAATTTGGAATTGAAGTACAAATGCAGTTAGCATGATGCGCCGAGCCCGGTGCATGCGAGACAAGTGTATGGATGCACACATGCATACCATAAGGTATGCTAATTTAAATATGCCCTAATCTACCATCATAAGCAGGTAAATAAAAGGGAAGAAAGAAGTGGGGATTGGAAGACATGCACACACGCACCCACACTTATGCAGATTAGCCCTCGCTTGGAGGGACCAAATAAATATTACAGATAATTACCTACCAGCTAATTAAATATTACAAATTACCTAATTAGTTAACAAACTAACTAAGCTAGGAAAGACAGTAAACCGCCTCGGGAGGAGAGTCTGGTGCAATGCATGCTCGGGTCCTGCTCGGAAGCGCACTACCATGCATAGACTGCCTCTGTTTTCCCTGCTCTGCTCCTCTGAGGACTGCCAAAGTCTCTGAATTGCTTCCACAGACCTTTGGGGAACACACTTGGTGAGTAAAATTACCACCGGCAGTGGGGTGTGGTCACTGGCACAAGATACATCCATCGGCCACCAATGGATGGCCGGTCGGCACTATATGTTGCCGGTCGGCCAAAAATGCCTGCAGAACCTGCAACTTACAGCAGCAGAGGATAGAACTTGCATGGCAATGCAATTCAAACCATGTATGCACCAACCATGTCCCTTATCGTGTTAGTGACTCAAAGGGGCATGCTCCTTGGTTCACGGACCATCAATCGCGCATTTCCATGCGTGATGGCCCAAAGAATCAAGTTGTGCACATTGATTTCAAATGCAATGCAAACCAAACAAATAAGAGCCCAATCCCTATCACTAGATCAAGGGACAAGGCATGCATGCTAGATGAAATGCAACCTAGGCATGTTAACTAGTATGCAACATGGCATAAAAGGGAAGCATACAATGCAATGCACATTAGGCACACAACCTTAGAGACAAAGCAAATGAGCATGCCACAATTATGCAAACCATTAGAGCATGCAAGATGGAATGCCTAGCATGCAACATGCTAGGCATTCCACCAAAGGAATGCAAGGCAAATGCAAGTGATTCCAAGCATGCAACATATGCAACCAAAGCATGAAAACATGGTACAATGTAACAACACTTGAATGACATGCAAGGGATAAACTTACACTATTTGGACAGCTCTAGATTAGGTCCAAAACAGTGGCTAATGTGCTCAAGAATGAAGGCAAGATGACATGCAAACATGCATGCACTTATGGTCCAACATTTAGGCACATCAAAGCAACTTTTAAACACACTTAAAAGGCACAAACATGGACATATAACCAACATGTTAGACGCTAGAAACATGCTAGAAAAGGTTCCCAATCAAACAAGCCATGCAAGTAAGGCATGCTAGATGGGTTAAAGCTTAAGGCATACAAGAGGTATTGCATGGTGGCTATACAAAGCAAGGCATGAATGACTCCAATGACTTAAAATAGTCCCTTAGCACACCAAATCATGCAAATAAGCTTCACAAAGCTTGACCAAAACACAAAAGCATGATAGTCTAAATGCTATGCATGTATTGAGGCAAATCATGGCGTTACAAGGTAGGTATGCAAGACAAGCATGGTGTACCAAAACCAACATACAATAATGTTATATCATGGCAATATAAGCATGAAATACAGCCAGGACATGATCAACAAACACTTAAGCATGATGCTCCCTTAAGAGGCCAAAATTGGTCCTTTTCAAGGACAACAAGGAGAGGGGGTGGCCCTCTCCTTCTTGAGACTTCAAGGCACCATCCTTACCACTAAAAGCCCTCAATATTTCAGTGGTGAGGAGGACCAAGCACAAAAGTCTCAGAGCTCACCAAAAATGGCACAAAATGAGGCCTCTCAAGGCTTAAGAGGGGTCAAACACCTCCAAACCACAAAACACTCTGAACAAACAATTTAGAGGGCCCAAAAATAGAACTTTTTTATGTTATACACTAAACACAAAAATAGTTACAAGATGGTCAAAAGTAGGATGCAAAAATGGGGTAAAAAGGACTAGTTTCTTACCCTTGAAGCCTTTCTTCAACAATGGTGATCTTGTTGCTCCTTCAAGCTCAAATCCAGCCAAGAACACTAAGAACAAACCTCTGGTTCTTCAAAAGCCAAGGAAAGGTGAAAGACTAGGTGTTTATGTGCAATAGTATGGACAAAAGCACCTAGAAAATAAAAGAGAGAAAAAGAGAGATAGAATAGTTACAACTTTCTAACCCTAGAACCAGAGCTCTCCTCTGTGTTTTTCTCACAAAATTCTCTAACCCTAAGGCCAAGAGAAGAGCCCTCCTCTTATAGGCAAACAATCTTGTAAAGCTTGTTCAATAAGCTTACAAGAGGAGCATCCCTCCATACACGTACACGTGTATGGAGGGGAACCAAATGCCACACAGCTGTCCTAAAATATCTGCAAAAGCAGATGAACAGTAGTCGGCTGCTCAAAATTGCCATTTTGACAGAATTGATGGCCGGTCGGCCAAAAAGAGTGCTGGCCGGCAATATATATGGCCGATGGACACAAACAACAGCCGGTGGCCTCAAGCCACAGCCGGTGGAGTGTGGGGAGACCTCACAAGGCATCCCCTGCCCCTCCAAGGCAAAACACAAGTGTTTGGTGCAAAACCAAACACTAAACGGTCGAGTTCGGAGATCCTGAGGCAAAGGCGTGGCCGAGACCTCCGGGAACTCCAAGCGAACACAAACATGGATAATCACCGGTGTTCAAGCGGTGGCGTCAAGTCTTGAGGGCGGTCAAAAATGGGGTGTCTGACTACCATGACAAAGATGCTTACCATGTGGCTAGATGCTTATGTGATAAATTGTTTGATTGCCTGTGGGTGAAGATTAGATTATGCGAGTTGGAAAAACTTGTTGAAATTTGTATTTTAGCCTACTTGCAAATAGCAAATTCAAAGCATTTTCAAAACAAGCGGATATGCAATGCTTGTTTCCAAATTAGGCAATCTAGTCTATACTTGTTCTTTGTCTGCATAACATAGTAATTCTAGGCTAATAACCGAATAAGAACATGTAATGCTTTCAAAATCGGATATCATGGTTAGTAGAGGCCGGTCTTGAGGCAGGCGGTGGGGGTGCTCATAGCTGACCTTCCCCAATCGTACCCAAGCTCCCGAGCCGAGGCAACTTTGGCGATGACGGACACGTGGCCTTTGGCACCGAGTCAGGGTTTCCTAAATTTCTCCATTAAAAAATATTTAGGTGGCGACTCTGTATCTGCCAAAGCAGTCCATGTTTGGCACTTCTTTCAAAATCTATTTTTTTCTCAAAACGATTTGCCGGATTTGGACTCTTTGGTTCAGATTTAGAACCATGACAAATCGAGTCCGAACTGTAGTAAGCCCAATATGAACAGAACGGGGGGGACTCACCCTCCCGGGGCGTTCGAGGACGTCTACAACAGCACGGTCATGACACTGATCTATGCTTCCGATTACGTCATGAGATTCAAGATCTCATTGATAACGGGGTGATTCTGCCGCCCGAAAAGCCCAATGTTACTACAAACCCTCTCCCCACACATAACCAAGCTCCACCACCCAAAAGACTCAATTTCATCCATACTAGGGTCGTGTCCCTGATCCTAGTATCTATATCACCTTCCCCTGCCTAAGCGGAGGTGTTCCTTCAGGTGCACCAATTTGTGCATGATGGACATCTCCATAACCCAACCTAAGCGGCGGTGGTATTTGTCGAAGATAGGAGAAAAGTGATCCCAAAGAAGAAGAGGATTGTTGAACCAGAGTCTGTGGAATCTGGAAGTTGCGCTGAGAAGACATATAGTCCGGATGACTACATTTCACCAATAGGCCAGGATAGGCCATATATGAAACTACCAATAGAGGGAGAGTTGTGTGTGATCCAAGGAGACAGTCTGGGACAGGGAACAGGTGATTTAACGGCTATGGGGGAGGACCTTGCCAATCTCTAGTTTTACAGTGACCAAGACCCAGGGGACATGGCAGTCAGCTGGTATGATTATGAGGAGTCGGCAGAGGCTACGGGATGGTTAGACGATCAACCAAATGTGGTAGAAGGGTTTTAGCTAGAACGGTGCCCGGTAGAGGCAAGAATGTTAGTGACAGCCGGAAAGGTCGAAGAACAGAGTGCATCGCCGGAGAGCACCGGTGTCAAGAATTTTGCTCAGGATTGGAGCATTTCGAATACGGGAATTACTGAACAATCGGTTGTATTGACACACCTAGAACAAGAAAAATTCGAAGACTCCGAGAGAATCAGAAAAGCAAAGGCCCATATGGGGAATTTGGCTAGCGTAATGCCTGGCGAGAATCTGCGAGCATCTGGATGGAAAGCGCTCTGAGTACAAAACGACCATACCAGAGCCGGACGGATGTTTGTCATTCTTGATGGAATGTGGTGGGAAGATGAGGACTTGTGTCTTGCCCACACAGATGAAGATTGGGGAAACAACTAACCCGATAACACCTGGTACCTTGGAGAGGTCGACCATATGACGCGGAGTGGGCGGTACTTCAAACCTCCACACCTAGATCAACCAGAGGCCTCGGGAAAGTATAGAGAGGTTGAGAAGCAAAAGGAGAAGCAACTTGAGGAGGAGGCTGTACTCAAACAGCTAAAAAAGATACAAGCAGACATCTCTATCTGGGGACTGCTCATGGCGTCGCGGGTGCATAGACAGGCTGTTTTATCAGCCATGGACAAAGCAAAGCTTTCAATAGAAACCACGCCAGAGCAGCTGGTGGGATTAGTCTTTCCGGGAGGAGCTACCCCGACGCTAACTTTTTCTGACAAGGAATTGCCACCCGAGGGGGCAGATCATAACAAACCCCTCTACATTTCTGTGGAATGTAAGAATAAATGGATATTGGTGGTTCTCGTCAATACCGGATCCACCATCAACGTCTGCCCGGCAAGGACGGCATTTCCAATCGGCTTGAAAGTCGCAGATTTTGTACCAATAGCCCAAGTCATCCGGGCATATGACAATACAAGTAGGGAAGTGATGGGAACAGTTAAAGTTTAGACTAAAGTTGGGCCAGGACAGCATGAGATAGATTTCCATGTCTTGGAGGTGCCTCCAACTTTCAACTTGCTTTTAGGGCGGCCGTGGCTACATCAGGTGAAGACGGTGTCATCCACTTTGCATCAAATGGTGAAATACCCCTGTAGGAAGGGAGTAGCCATTGTTTTTGGGAATTCATCAATCCATCTGCCACCGGAGGTATCCACGCCTGTTCTAGAAATCGAGCATGGCATGGAGGATGTGTTCATATCAGGGTTTACGCTAGCTGAGGCTCAAGTTGTACAAAACATCATGGCTACTAACGAGGGGATATATGTCAGTGCCCAAGTAGTGTATCTCATGAACAAACTCCAACATATCCCCGGGATAGGATTAGGAAAAAGCGGCCGCAAGGGCGTCGCAACATTGGCCGAAGTGCCACACAACCCCCATACCTTTGGCTTGGGTTATCTGCCCACCAAGGAGGATTGGGTAAGAAAAGGAAAGGAGATGGCTGGGAGAGCCAGGGCGAAACAGATAGGGAAGCCCTTTGAGTTGATGCACCGGCTCATCCAAGGTACCCTAAACGGACGCTTCGTCCGGGAGGGGAAGGATTTTCCATTCTGTGGTTTTCCAGAGCCGTGGTTGAACGCAGAGTGGAAGCGCGTACCAGGGTTCGAGATTTTCTTTGACCTATAGTTACCTGGGGATGATGTTCTTTGAAGAAGCGAGCCAGACCTTGATTGAGGTTGAGCGAGCAGGAAGTGGAGTCTGAGGACACCGAACTTGAAATGGGGGTAGGCTTGGCATGTCTACTTTCAGATCCTTGATCGACCCGGTTGTGCTTGGGGGATACCTTCCCGGTGTCCATGATGGGGAATGAAACGGCTGTGGGCCCACCGTCGATTATTTTGGACGCATCTATCGCACCCTCCCTTGTTTAGCGATCTGAGGAGGATTTTTATTTAGCGACGGGTCAGTAGTGAGCGAATCGATTCCTCGAATCTTTTGAGTCGAATCGGGTTCAGCTCAATCGAGTCTGATCCGTATTCTTAGGGGTGATAACGGATGCCTGATCTGTCGGTCGTCTTTTTCTTTCTCTTTTGAGTCTGTTATATGAAGAATCGGACGGTTTGGAAGTACATAATGAGAATGATATGAATGTGGTTTCGAGTACTTTTATGTGCCTTTGATTTATTGCTTAAATCGGGACTTTCAAAATTTTGATGAAAATGAGGACAAAATTCCTCGGTTTTAACGTTTAATTGAACAAGAGCGGAAAGGTTTGTCAAACCTTTAGTTGATGAAATCATTCTGTAAATGTTAGTCTTGAGAAGGACCCGCTGGTCGGATCGGGTCCACGTTGTCTTCAGAGACGCGAGCGCTTAGTCGCTTTATTAAAAGATTTCAAAGATGTTTTCGCGTGGTCCTACGAAGACATGCACAGAATCGATCTGAGATTATGCAAGACCGGATCCTCTCGATCCGAGGCCGACACATCAAGCGAAACTCAGGAGGATCCGCCTTGATTGGGCCATTAAAATCAAGGAAGAGGTCACCAAGCAAATCGTCGCAGGCTTCCTGCTGGTATCCGAATACCCGACTTGGTTGGCGAACATTGTTCCAGTACCAAAGAAGGATGGCAGCATTCGGGTATGTGTAAACTTGAGGATTTGAGCAGGCGGTCCGAAGGACGACTTTCCCTTGCCACACATTGATGAGTTGGTAGACTTCACAGTGGGGCATGCTTTGCTTTCGTTTATGGATGGCTTCTTAGGCTATAATCAGATAGTAACGGCACCCGAAGACCGGGAGAAGACTGCATTTTTTTTTTTTTTTTTGGGTAAGTAAGTCATAAAATAAAGACAGTAAAATGTACAAGTTTACAAGGGGCATACCCCAGGTACGCCCTACAACAAATAAAAAACAACTACAAATAGCAATAGAAACAACCACTGAACTCCCTAAAACCACCCCCGCAGAAGCGAGACAACACCCGTAGAAACAAGTGACCCCACTTTGCCCATATATCCTATTTGTCCCCAAGTAACCTCTACCATCAGAGATAAAAGATGGAAACTTGGGGTCGATATATGGGCAATAAACAAAAACACAAAACAAAGCTAAAAACACAACAAACACTCACAAAGCTACAACCCTCAAGCCGAATCAAAGATGATAACCAACCCCACAAACTCCCAGTCTTTGTTGTAGATAAACGCATGGAATCCAATAAGCATCCCACTCCTCACAACCGTGACATCCAAGCCACTTAGCTAAAGTCGTGATAGAGGAAAAAATCTACCCCACGAGAAATCACAACAAAGTCACATGAAGCTAGCACGCTCAGTAACCATAATCAACGATCTTGGGAGTTGTAGTGACAAACAATAGCCCCACAGCAACAGACCAGTACATAGCCAACAAAATCATGAGAGCAACCATCACATCCCCCAGTCCCTACCTTAGTAGATCACAAGCCTCAAACCCCACGGCAGTGTGCCCTTCACTCCATGTCAGGCGTGGCAATACGATCAATTAGGATGGGTCACATGAAGACAAGAAGCGACCAGAAAACCAGTAGCTATCCTCCCGCTCATCTCCCAGTCTCTAACTCGGATAGTTATCAAACCACTATTCCCCATAGCAGTGACTCCCCAATCACTCTTGGCGGAGATGGCTCAAAACCACCCTCATATCGAGTCACATGAGGATCACACGATCAATCAACATAAAATGTCGACTATAAATGACCCCGCAAAGAGACTAAACAAAGAGAATTTCCACAAAAAGAACCCAATAAGCACTGGCCAAAACAGCCGCCCACTTTTCTTAATACAGCAGCATCAACGGCCCAAACAGCCCAAGTTTTGCCCAAAAATGGGCACCACTAATTTTCCACAAAACCCAAATTAGCCGTGGGCCCAAACTGAGCAAAATGCCCACGGCCTAGTTCAAAGATACCAGCCCAAATACTAAATAAAATCGTAAGTTCATGGGCCCCACTTCAACCAACACTCACAAAGACAACAGGTGGATTCCACTAAATAATATATATAAATATTTCATAAAAATGGACCCACCGATCTCTTTATATAAACAACTGGAGCACTAGGATATTTACTCACAAAAATCAACTGGAGCACGTGGATACACACCTCCCCAGATGCACAAATCACCATTATATATTGAGAACCATGGGCTCCTACAAAACCGGCGGGAAATTAGAAACAAAATTGAAACCAACCCCCACTATCACCTTTCACGAGGTCGGTGTTACCCATGATGATGATTACAACTCTGCAGGACCCCAATATTGCACATACGCGTCTACCAGACTGTGAGACAAACGCGCCAACTGCAGAACCGACTCCACCACTGAACCAATCAATGCCGGTGCAAGACACCTCCGGTGAAGACACCACCTGCACAACCCACATCCATTGCAACCTAGGAACAAACCCAGATAACATCCTCTTTGAAAAACATCCACTGGAACATAGCGTAGCAGAAACAGCTCCTCTAACCACGCCAAACACTCAGTATAAATCCTCCTGAGCTCCGGCAATGGATAACCAGAGTACAAGATACCAACAAAAGAAACAAAACCAGGGGAGGATCACACAACTGCCATGAACGGCTAGCTAGCAAGCCTTCACCCTAGCATCTTTATTATCACGGCTAGAGCTCCTAGAAACATGGTAGATAAATGCCATTTCCATCAAACTTGCCATAAAAACGAATAACGACGGTAGCACCAAGGATACCACCGGAAAGCAGAGAGCACCGGCGATGAAAACAACACCTCCAGCACTCATAACACATAACACGACGCTCGGATCACCTTGCATCAGTGCACACTGAACAACACCCATTTTAACGCCCGTGAGCACGCGGCGTCAATAAACACAGATCAACCCACTCTTCTGATGGTACAAACTTCACACCACGTTAGGACTTACAGATAGCTTAACTCAGACCAATGGCAGAGCCACAGAACCAAATAAGACTGTAGTTTTTCAGCATACAAAAATGCTTCCTCACACACAAAGATGGTGCAGAGGAGCTAACAATCTGGCCGGACCTGCACCAGAACCAAAATGGGAGGAGCTTTCACCACCCCGTGGGGTACATACTGCTACAGAGTAATGCCATTTGGGTTGAAGAATGCCGGGGCTACTTATCAACGGGTAGCGACCACAATATTGCACGATATGATCCACAAAGAGGTTGAGGCCCAATCTTATGCAAAGGGATCGAATGGGCATGAGTTCATCCTCGTCGCGATAGATTATTTTACAAAATGGGTTGAGGCCCAATCTTATGCGGTATTGAAGGCTTCACATGTCGCGAAGTTTATCAGGAATAACATCATTTGTCGCTTTGGGGTTTTGAACGAGATTATTTCAGATAACGGTTCCCACTTCAAGAAAGAGGTGATTGATTTGTTGGAGAAGTACAATGTGGCTTTTCATAAGTCTTCCACATACTGGCCCCAGACCAACGGAGTAGTTGAGGCCGCCAACAAGAACATCAAACACATATTGCAGAAGATGGTGGAAACCTACCGGGATTGGCCAGATAAGTTGCCGTTCGCTCTGTGGGGCTACCGGACTTCGATTAAAACTTCTACTGGGGCTACCCCGTATTCATTAGTCTATGGGATGGAGGTCGTCCTACTTATCGAGATCGAGGTTCCGTCGTTATGAGTATTGGCTGAGTGCCAAATAGCCAAAGCAGATTGGCAGCAGAGCAGGTTCGAGGAACTCATGCTTTTCGATGAGAGAAGACTGAAAGCACAGTACCATGTTCAGGGTTATCAGCGCAGAATTGCCCGGGCTTTCAACAAGAAGGTTAAGTCCAGGATCCTAAAGGAAGGAGATTTGGTGCTCAAAGACAATAGAGCTCCCATCCATGACCCAAGGGGCAAGTTCAGACCCAATTGGACTGGTCCCTACATCATCAAAGCTATCTGGTCGGGTGGAGCTGTGGTTCTGATGGACCTAGATGGCCTGGAGTTCTCACAACCGATCAATATGGACAAGTTGAAGAAATATTACCCTTGAGAGGCTCGCTAGGCCGAAAACCCGAAAGGGCGACCTAGGCAAAAGTTAGAGCACAAAAATTAGAAAATAGAAAAACTGAGCTCGCAAGGTTGAAAACCCGCAAAGGGCGGCCTTGGCAAAAGTTAGAGCGTAAAAGGAGAGTGAAAATACTCGAGTGAACCGAAGCCGAACTACGTAAGGCTTGATTCCCATTTTCGGGATACGTAGGCAGCTTCATCCTGAAGTTCAGCCACAAACTTTTCCCCGATCAACTTTGTCCATTTGATCACCTCAGTCATCTTTGTCCATCAGCATTTATCGTGATCTCCGGTGCAGTGCTTTTCAGACTAGGGGCAACTTTCCGTTGCCGTGCAGTGCTGCGGTGCTATTCAGACTAGGGGCAACTTTCTAGTTGCCGGGATTCGGGATTGTGCATCTCAGTGACAAATTTCAGGCATGTTCAATTCTGATCCATATCGAAAATGGTTTTGAAAAGTTTTAATAAAAGTTGACTTTGTTCAAATTAATCTTTTTACAAGTAAGACCATTTTTTGACCAAAGCGAAAAAATTTTAGTACCACAATCTCCAATTTCATTGATTTCAATACAGAGTTCTTCTGCTCTTGCATACAATTGAAGTTGCTTTTTATTACAATCATAAGGAAAACTTGAAAGTTCTAATAAAGCAATAAACCCAGGGCATAGTCAAGTCAGGTGCCCCTGCGCCCCCTTCCAGAGCTGGACGAAGTCTCTGATACCAATCTAGGCCCATTCTGCGCCTCTTCATTGAGCCAATCCCAACACTCATCAGACAAAGTGCAATTGAAAATGGGAGCGGGGGCTAGGAGCTCTCTGGTTCTCCATGCTGTAGCATATCGGGCAAGCTATGCGCCTCGGATAGGGAATGCAGCTGGGTACTCTATCTCTTCTGGTGGACAAGTCTGGTCATGACCGAATTGACGACGGATCCGGAACGGAAAATAGAAGACACAGTGAGTCAAGCTAATCAGCTGAATCCCAGGTTGGCGAGTCATACTGTAGCTCATTGCCGGTAGATTGAGCCAAGGACATCGCCAAGCAATGCAATCCGCGAACAAGCTACACATCCAGTCGAACCACCAACCCTCATCAAGGGCATCGACTAGGCGTTGCCTGAAGAAGTAACCACGGGCTGAGTATGTTGGGCAAGAGTCCACAACCTGCAACTTGTCCATCAACCATATTTGGGGAAGGATGAAAAATGAGAGAATGAAGAATAGAGAGATGTACGATAAGGGAAAAGTAAGAAAAGGGTTTTGTGAGAAAACTGAGCTTGAGAGCCAACCGACGTGAGCAATACATATGAGAGATTGGGTGGGAAACTTTACTTGCAGTAGTAGTGGACTCCCCGCAAATTTGGTTGCTTCGCGACGATAGAAAGCATCCAAACCCGTCAACGCCTCAGCCAAAGTCATGATAATGCAACTCTTACCCTCTTTCAAACATTGGGTAACTTCAATCAATCGGACGCTAGATCCTCCAGAACTCGAGGCAAGTAAGAAATGAGATAGCATACACAAACAAAGTGCGTGTTGCCGAAAACCTTGCCAATGACGGTCACCGCGGTCACTCGTGTCAGAAAAACGGCAAACCAAACTCGGAATATCCAGCATTCCGTCACAAATCAGAGATCGAGCATCAGGTACGGAGAACCCACACATTCGTCCTAAGGCTTGGCCATGGCCAAAAAGGGGTTGGGGCAGGATCTCTTCATTTCGCTCAGACTCCATTAAGACTCGAAAATCTTCAAAGGTGGGAGATACCTCTTGCCCGCCAAAACTAAAAACATGCGTCACCGGATTCCAAAACCTTGCCGCGGCATGGAGAAACAGAAAGTGCAGCGGGGTACGACCCAAAGTGAATAGTGCGTTTATGCCGAAACCCCAGAAATTTAGCTTTTTCGAGCCATCCAAGTTGTTAATCCAAGCTGCAAGATTTTGGGCAAGAAATTCTTCCATTTGGAGTAAATCAGTGTGGAAATGAGAAAAACTACGAAGCTGGGGCCTTTTGTAGAGGATAAGGTAGAATGGAGGACAAGTGTCAACATTCTGCTGGTTTCTCCCATTTTTGGCCGGCCGGCCAAATATAGTGCCGACCGGCCATTACTGTTGGCCGGTGGAGTCCTCTCATGGCCGGTGGCCTTTCCATGGGGCCGGTGGTCTTCCCTTTGGTTCCCTGAGTTGTTTATGCTCAGAGGTTGAGGAATCCCACCATTTCCAATGCCCTCCAATGATCAATTCTTGCAGGGCCGCGCCCATTTGCTTATCGAGTTGTTGTACATTTGTTTATCGAATTGTATTTCACTCTCTTTAAGTCTTTGTGTTGATTATCGAGTTGTACTCGCACCTAGTTAGCTTACCGAGTTTCCTCGTTTTTGCTTATCAAGTTGTAAGTCAGTTCGCTACCTGATTATTACGATGCAAATGCCTAAATTTCAAATGAATTTCAGTTTCATTCACATTGTTATGTGATGCCTTGCGATGTGATGTATAGAACGTGTAAATGTAACATCTTTTGAATCAAATAGCAATTTCATTTCCGTCATGCGTTTTGCAAAGAAATACACAGTTTTGAAAAACAATGATAAACAAACCTGCCTGAGGCAGTGCAATGTGCTTGAACTACCAGTAAAAAAGAAAAAGCAAAAAGGAAGAGTAGGGCAACAGAGTATCGGGATGGATACTAGTAACCCCTCCCCTTGCAGTCGATGAACCACCTGCACCCTTATTCAGGGTCAACTACATGGTTTGGCACCTTCATTATTCAAGATATCGCAAGAAAGCGCGCTTTTTTTTTGGTAGGCTTTCGAGTTGACCTCAGGCAATATCTTTTTGAGCGACGCTCCGTATGTGCGAGGAACATCCCTTCCCGTATCCTTCTGCATCTTGTGAGCTTCACAACATGCCTCAATTGTATTGTGTTGCAGTGCTTTGCATTACACGCCTCAAGTTTCTATACACATTGCCTGCGTAGACCGCATGCTTTACTTACATGTATTCAAGTTCTTTTCGTATATGCCTTGCTTGCATAGACCGCATGTTTTACTTGCGTAGACCGCATGTCTGCTTGCGTAGACCGCGTGTTTTCTCATTACTTGCGTAGACCGCATGCCTTACTTGCGTAGACCGCATGCTTTACTTGCGTAGACCGCATGTTTTCTCATTACTTGCGTAGACCGCATGTTTTGTTTGCGTAGACCGCATGTTTTACTTGCGTAGATCGCATGCTTTACTTGCGTAGACTGCATGTTTTACTTGCATAGACCGCATGTCTCGTTTGCGTAGATCGCATGTTTTGTTTGCGTAGACCACATGTTTTACTTGCGTAGACCGCGTGTTTATAATCAAATTTCATTACTTGCGTAGACCGCATGTTTTGTTTGCGTAGACCGCATGTTTTGCTTGTGTAGACCACATATTTGTAATCAAATCCATTACTTGCGTAGACCGCATGTTTTGCTTGCGTAGACCGCATGTTTTGCTTGCGTAGACCGCATGCTTGTGTTCAATTTCATTGCCTGCGAAGACCGCATACTTATGTTCAAATCCATCGATTGCGTGGACCGCATACTTCACTTACACGTGTTCAATATTCGTTGCTTGCGTAGACTGCATGCTTTACGTACATATGTTTGTACCTTCATGGCATTGTCATGCCTCCCACTTGATTTGCGTTGTCCCGCATTTTCAATTGCATTATGTGCATGTTGCTAATAAAATCGTACCTGTTAAGTTTGTTTCCTTTGCAGGCACGATATTGTATGTACGGTTCATTTGCGACTGGTGGAACCAGACGAACCAGACAGGTATTGTATCCTCCGCGTGAGACGTCTCGAGAATTGCATAATTCTCTCACATCCTTTTTGCATTGTAGTGTAGTTTGGTGTATGCTAGCTTAAAACTATCGCATGTGTGCTTCGTTACAGTTTTTCTTTGCATGATCATAAGTTACGCTCGGCTTCGTGTATTGTCTTGCATTTTGCCCCTGCCTTCGGGCGCATACCTTGTTTGTCTTGCATGTTTGTCTAAGTCTTCGGCCTTGTCAAAAATGGGTCGTCTCTGGGCTTTGACATTCAGTCCCGTCATTGTTATGACTTCCGAGTTCTGTCAAAGAGGGGCAACTGTAGACACCCCATTTTTGACCGTCCTCAAGACTTCGACGTCATCGTTTGAACACCCAGTGATCATCCATGTTTGTGTTCATTTGGAGTTCCCGGAGGTCTCGGCTACGCGCCTTGCCTCAGAATCTCTGAACTCGACTATTCCGTGTTTGGTTTTGGCACCAAACACTTGTGTTTTTGCCTTGAAGGGCAGGGAATGGCTTATTGGCCATCCCCACACTCCACCGACTGCCCCCACCCATCACCGGCTGTTTGTGGGTGCCACCGGCAGTGGTTTCTTAAAACCAATGGCCGGTCGGCACTATATTTTGCCGATCGGCACTTTGTTGTGGCCGATGACCTCTTTTGCCAGCCGACCTGCACCCTTTGCACTCCTCAGGCATGGTGCATGCCAGCTGTGCCAGCTGGAATGCACCATCACCACTCCCCATGCACGGGGATGAACCCTTTGCACCCTTGACCCCCCTTGGTTCCTTCTATCACCACTCCCCATGCACGGGGATGAACCCTTTGCACCCTTGACCCCCCTTGGTTCCTTCTAGAAGGATGAACCCTTGGCCAAGCTTCTTGGAGAAGCTTGGCCAGCTGTCTTAGCTTCCTCTAGAAGCCAAGACTCCTTTGCACCCTTTGCCCCTTTCACTTGGCTTCTTGGAGAAGCCAAGAACCATTTGCTTAGTCTATATATAGAGCCATCCTCCTCCATTGTTAAAGGTTGGAGTTTTAAACATAAGAACCAGAGCTTATATACATATATATCTGCTAGATATATCATCTCTCTCTATATTTCCCTCTCTCTCCTCCCTTAGTGTGTGTTTGGAAGCCCTAAAGTGCCATCTTACCTTACTGATGTACTAATATACACACCATTACACCTTATTCCGAGATCGAGAGGCTTTGAGGGTTGATTCTTGAGCTTTTGGACTGATTTTGATCAAAAGAGGAGGGCTGCATTGACTTTCTTGAGGTGTTCTTCAAGGGTAATCACTTTGCTTTAGTTTCCCCAAACTTGCACTAGTTTTTTACCTATCTTGCTTGTTGATTTAGGCTTTGTGCATAACATAAAAAAAAATCTTATATTTTCATGCTTAAGAACTTTCATTAAGGGTGTTTTGTGGTTTGAGTTCAAACTCACCCTCGTAGGCCTTATTTGGCCTTTTTGGTACTTCCTTTGTGAGGCTTTGTTTGCTTGAGTGTTTTAGTCTTCTCACCACTGAAAACCAGTGAATTTTCAGTGGTAAGGAAGGTGGTTTGAAGTCTTGTATAGGGGAGGGACACCCCTCTCCCTTCATTGCCTCATTTCCTTGCCTTTTGGCTTAAAGGGCAACATGCATGCTTGACTGATTTTGGCCCTATTTCAGAGGTTTTTGGGTGTCTTCAGGTCACATGTTATCTCTATTTTTGGTCGGATTTGTGCCATTTTGCATGCTTAACATACTTGCTTTGCATTCCTCTATTTGGCATAGAAATGCATCTTGTGTTTAGGCCATGATTCTTGCATGTGTTAGCCTAATTTCATGAAGGTATTGGCATTACTTCACCATGTTTAAGGCCTGTTGGCCATCTGTTTCAGTCGTGCTTGCCATGTTTGGTGCCATCTCTTTGTGTTTTCGCTTGTAAGCCTTGAGTATATTGGCCTCTAGCATGCTTAGCTTAGACCATCCTCATGATTTGGCATCATTTGGGATCGTATTTCAGTCCATAAATCATGTTTGTATGTTTGCATATGTGACCTCTTTCATGCTTTGAGGATGTGCCCTTTTATGCCTAGAAATGAGCCTTGGTGCATGCATCTCATTGAAGCCACTTAAGCTGCCATATCAGTGGGTTTTGGAGCCCATTTTTGCATGCTAGAATTATGTTTTTGCTTGTCTAATTCATGCCATGAGTGGTCGTGTTAGTGGAAGTAAAGTGCTCCCTTTTGTGCCTTAGCTTTAGGCCCATTGACTTGCATGTTGGCATGAGTGTTTGTTCACCATTTTGGGCACTTTTGGCCACTGTTTTGGGGTGGATTGAGGTCTGCCCCTTTATGGTTTAAGTTTACCATTGCATGTTTTCCTCATGTTTGTTGCATGATTGCTTCATTAGGTGTTGTAACATGATGATCCTATTGCTTAAATTGTCCATGTTTGCATTGCATTTGCATCTTGCATGCCTAGCATTGCATACTTGCCATGATAATTGCATGGCATTTGGCATGCCTTACATCCAAATCTCATGTTGTATCTTTGAGCCATGTTTGCATAACATGCATTGCATTACTTGGTTTGGGGTGTCAAACCAAGTGTGAGGGTTAAGGAGTGTTCATACTACAAGTGATGTAACGCGTCTCAACTCCCGGTCACCGGGGCCCTTGACTTCGACATGATAGGGTCTTGGTCCTCATTTGTGTGTTGCATGCATTTTCACATCAAATGGCAAGCTTGATCTCTTAGGCTATCATGCACAATTGATGGCTCGAGGATCGAGGGCCATGCTTCCCTGAGTTCAATACATGATGGGGAACATGACCATGCTCACATGTGCCTGAAATCCCAAGCCATATACTGCCTGTCCTCTGTTGCTGTCAAAATTGTCTTCTGCAGGAAGTTTGCACCGACCGGCAACATTCAGTGCCGACCGACCATTGGTGAATGGCTGATAACTTCATCAGCAGCCGATGGAAATTCTCTATGGCCGGTGGGTGTTTCCTCCAGCCGATGGTATTCTCTCTGATTGTGCAAGGAACTGTCCCGAACTTTGGCAATTTTCGGAAGCAAAGCGGTAAGCAGAGGCAACAATGGTATGGCACGGGCTTTCCGGATGAGACGGGTTCGAGCATGCATCATTCACGCATCCTGAGGCAGGAGTTGTGGCCACCTTTCTTGTTTTGGCATTCATTCTGTTAATTAATTAGAAATTCTGTAATAATTAATGTATTTATTATTCGGACTGTAATATTTATTTGGTTCCTCCGAGTGAGGGCGCAATTGTGTAATAAGTGTGTGTGAGTATGTGCATGTCTTCCAACCCCACGTCTTTCCTCCCTTTCATTTACCTGCTTATGATGGTAGATTAGGGCATATTTAAATTAGCATACCTTATGCAATGCATGCGTGCATCCATTCATTTGTTTTACATGCACCAGGGCTCGGTACATCATGCAAACCGCATTGTACTTCAATTCCCAAATTGAATACGTGTTATTTGTAACATCTCACATGCCATTGTAGGATAGCCGAGCCTATTGTAAATTACATTTTGTATGCGTTGCATTAGCCATTTTAACATGAGCTAGGATCACGCATTAATTGCTAACTAGCTTTTGTTTTGGCTTGGAGTACTAGGTAAGCTTTTATGCTTTAGCATGTCGCATGCGTGTGAATGTTATCATGACAGCATGCTTACCATGTGGCTAGATGCTTATGTGATAAACTGTTTGAATGCCTGTGGGTGAAGGTTGGACTGTCTGAGTTGGAAAAACTCGTTGAAATCCGTATTTTAGCCTACTTGCGAGTAGCAAATTCCAAAGTGTTTTTCAAGACAAACGGATATGCAATGCTTATTTCCAAATTAGGCAATCTAGTCTATACTTGTTTGCTGCGTGCATAACATAGTAATTCTAGGATAATAACCGAATAAGAACACATAACGTTTTCAAAATCGGATATCACGATTAGTAGAGGCCGGTCTTCGGACCGGGCGAGAGGGGGTGCTCATAGTTGACCTTCCCCAATCGTACCCAAGCTCCCGAGCCGAGGCAACTTTGGTGATGACGGACACGTAGCCTTTGGCACCGAGTCAGGGTTTCCTAAATTCTCCCATTTTAAAAAATATTTAGGTGGCGACTCTGTATCTGGCAAAGCAGTCCATGTTTGGCACTTCTTTTCAAAAATCTGTTTTCTCAAAACGATTTGCCGGATTTAGACTCTTTGGTTCAGATTTAGAACTGAGACACAAAACGAGTCCGAACTGTAACCCGTGAGTTCCCTCGCAGGCATGTTACACATGCTTTTGTCTAAGTCTTCGGCCTTGTCAAAAATGGGTCGTCTCCGGGCTTTGACATTCACTCCCATCACTTATGACTTTCGAGTTCTGTCAAAGAGGGGCAACTGTAGACACCCCATTTTTGACCGACCTTACGACTCAGACGTCATTGATTGAGCGCTCAGTGATTGCACATGTTGTGCTCGTTCTGAGGTTACAGAGTTTCGGCTGAGAGCCTTACCTCCGGACCTCGAGACTCTTTTGTGCTTTGCATTGATTTACGAACCAGGTTCTGTTCTCTCTTCCCGAAGGGAAGGAGAGGTCTCGTAGACCATCTCTCAGTGGCCGTAGGCTACTTTCTGTGGTCGTAGACCACTGTTCCCGTTTGGAGACCAGTTTCCAATATTCGGAGCCATCGACCGTGTGCCTCAGTTTGGGACCGCTTAACTTTCTCCGTTAGGCATGGTTTTTGGACAGCTTGAACCTTTTGAACCTTCGTTTTAGCTGCTTGAGGGAGCTTGAACCTTTTGAACCTTCATTTTAGCTTCTTGAGGAGGCTTGAACCTTTTGAACCTTCGTTTTAGCTTCTTGAGGAAGCTTAAACCCTTTGAACCCTGGTTTTAGCTTCTTGAGGAAGTTGAACCTTCTGAACCTTCGTTTTAGCTTCCTGAGGGAGCTTGAACCTTTTGAACCTTTCTTTTAGCTTCTTGAGGGAGCTTGAACCTTTTGAACATTCGTTTTAGCTTCTTGAGGGAGCTTGAACCTTTTGAACCCTTGTTTTCGCTTCTTGAGGAAGCTTGAACCTTCTGAACCTTCGTTTTAGCTTCTTGAGGAACTTTAAACCTTCTGAACCTTCGTTTCAGCTTCTTAAGGAAGCTTGAACCTTTTGAACCTTTGCTCTAGCTTCTCCAGGAAGCTTCAACCTTTGCTGTAGCTTCTCCAAGAAGCTTGAACCTTTTGAACCTTTGCTCTAGCTTCTCCAAGAAGCTTGAACCTTTTGCTATAGCCTTACTTGCAAGCATATTTGAGCTTCCGTGTAAACTGAAAAAAGTCTTATTTTGAGGCCCTTAACATGTTTGTTTAAGATCATTTTTCTGTTGGGGGTCATCTACCCCCTTGCATGCATCATTTTACCTTGTTTTGAGCCATGCTTTAGAGCCCTTGTGTTGGCCTTTGTTTGGCCTTTTAGCCACTGAAATCCAGTGGATTTTCAATGGCTAGCATGCTGTTTTGAGTGCCAAAATCAGAGAGGGGTGACCCTCTCTCTCATTGTTTTGTTTTCTAGCATTTTTGGCCTTACAAAGGAGCCCTTATTTGCATGCTTCCAAGTCATGTTTCAGGCCATTTTTGGTGAGTTTTAGGACCTGCATAGGCTCATTGTGCTTGCATTTTGCCCCTACCTTCGAGCACCTATCTTCGTTAACTTGCATGCTTTTGTCTAAGTCTCCGGCCTTGTAAAAAATGGGTCGTCTCCGGGCTTTGACATTCACTCCCGTCACTTATGACTTTCGAGTTCTTTCAAAGAAGGGCAACTGTAGACACCCCATTTTTGACCAACCTTACGACTCAAACGTAATCGATTGAGTGCTCGGTGATTGTGCATGTTGTGCTCGTTCTGAGGTTACGGAGTTTCGGCTGAGAGCCTTACCTCCGGACCTCGGGACTCTTTGTGCGTTGCCTCGATTTGCAAACAAGGTTTTTTTTCTATTCCCGAAGGGAGGGAGTGGTCTCGTAGACCATCTCTCAATAGCCGTAGGCTACTTTTTGTGGTCGTAGGCCACTATTCTCGTTTGGAGACCAATTTCCAGTTTTCGGAGCCGTCGGCCGTGCGCCTCAGTTCGGGACCGCTTAGCTTTCTTCGTTTGCCACGGTTTTTGGAGAGCTTGAACCTTTTGAACCTTCGTTTTAGCTTCTTGTGGGAGCTTGAACCTTTTGAACCATCATTTTAGCTTCTTGAGGAAGCTTGAAACTTTTGAACCTTCGTTTTACCTTCTTGAGGAAGCTTGAACCTTTTAAACCCTTGTTTTAGCTTCTTGAGGAAGTTGAACCTTCTGAACCTTCGTTTTAACTTCTTGAGAGAGCTTGAACCTTTTGAACCTTCATTTTAGCTCCTTGAGGGAGCTTGAACCTTTTGAACCCTTGTTTTGACCTCTTGAAGAAGCTTGAACCTTCTGAACCTTCGTTTTAGCTTCTTGAGAAAGCGTGAACCTTTTGAACATTCGTTTTAGCTTCTTATGGAAGCTTGAACCTTTTGAACCTTTGCTCTAGCTTCTCCAAGAAGCTTGAACCCTTTGCTCTAGCTTCTCCAAGAAGCTTGAACCTTTTGAACCTTTGCTCTAGCTTCTCCAAGAAGCTTGAACCCTCTTGTTTCTCTATAAGAGTGGGCCTCCCTCTCCTTTAGAGAGGTTGAAAAAAATTTGTCTAAGGAAAAGCACATATATCTCTCTATATCTCTACATTCTAGGCTTAGAGAGGGTGTTTGTTCTTGGCCTTTAACACCACACCTCATAGCCACACACCTCCACCATTGATCTAAGGTTCTTCGAGTGTCTTGAGAGGTCTCAAAGAGCTGGTTTTTGGTCCAAGAAGTCTTTGGTTTCTTGAACCTACAAGGGTAACACACTATTCCCTCTTTTTAGCATTCTTTTGATCCATCTCTTAGCCTTACTTGCAAGCAAATTTGAGCTTCGGTGTAAACTCATAAAAAAAGTCATATTTTGAGGCCCTTAACATGTTTGTTAAAGATCATTTTTCTGTTGGGGGTCATCTACCCCCTTGCATGCTTCATTTTACCTTGTTTTGAGCCATGCCTTAGAGCATATGTGTGGGCCTTTGTTTGGCCTTTTAGCCACTGAAATCCAGTGGATTTTCAGTGGCTAGCATCCTATTTTGAGTGCCAAAATCAGAGAGGGGCGACCCTCGTTCTCCTTGTTTTGTTTTCTAGCATTTTTTGCCTTACAAAGGAGCCCTTATTTGCATGCTTCCAAGCCATGATTCAGGCCATTTTTGATGAGTTTTATGAACTGCATAGGCTTAATGCTCTTGCATTTTGCCGTCGCCTTCAAGCACATATCTTCGTTATCTTGCATGCTTTTGTCTAAGTCTTCGGCCTTGTCAAAAATGGGTCCTCTTCGGGCTTTGACATTCACTCCCGTCACTTATGACTTTCGAGTTCTGTGAAAGAGGGGCAACTGTAGACACCCCATTTCTGATCGACCTTAAGACTCAGACATCATCAATTGAGCGCTCGGTGATTGCGCATGTTGTGCTCGTTCTGAGGTTACGGAATTTCGGCTGAGAGCCTTACCTCCGGATCTTGGGACTCTTTTGTGCTTTGCCTAGATTTGCGAACCAGGTTCTGTTTTCTCTTCCCGAAGGGAGGGAGAGGTCTCATAGACCATCCCTCAGTGGCCGTAGGCTACTTTTCGTGGTCGTAGAACACTGTTCCTATTTGGAGACCAGTTTCCGATTTTCGGAGCCATCGACCGGGCGTCTCGGCTCGGGACCGCTTAACTTTCTCCGTTTGGCACGGATTTTGGACAGCTTGAAGCTTTTAAACCTTTGTTTTAGCTTCTTGAGGGAGCTTGAATTTTTTGAACCTTCGTTTTAGCTTTTTGAGGAAGCTTGAACCTTTTGAACCCTTGTTTTAGCTTCTTGAGGAAGTTGAACCTTCTTAACCTTCGTTTTAGCTTCTTGAGGGAGCTTGAACCTTTTGAACCTTCGTTTTAGCTTCTTGAGGGAGCTTGAACCTTTTGAACCTTGGATTTAGCTTCTTGAGGGAGCTTGAACCTTTTGAACCTTCGTTTTAGGTTCTTGAGGAGGCTTGAACCTTTTGAACCCTTGTTTTAGCTTCTTGAGGAAGTTGAACCTTCTGAACCTTCATTTTAGCTTCTTGACGGAGCTTGAACCTTTTGAACCTTTGTTTTAGCTTCTTGAGGGAGCTTGAACCTTTTGAACCTTTGTTTTAGCTTCTTAAGGAAGCTTCAACCTTTTGAACCCTTGTTTTGGCTTCTTGAGGATGCTTGAACCCTCTAAACCTTCATTTTAGCTTCTTGAGGAAGCTTGAACATTTTGAACCTTCGTTTTAGGTTCTTGAGGAAGCTTGAACATTTTGAACCTTTGCTCTAGCTTCTCCAAGAAGCTTGAACCTTTTGAACCTTTGCTCTAGCATCTCCAAGAAGCTTGAACCGTTTGCTCTAGCTTCTCCAAGAAGCTTGAACTCTCTTGTTTCTCTATAAGAGAGGGCCTCCATCTCCTTTAGAGAGGTTGAAAAAATTTGTCTAAGGAAAAGCACATATATCTCTCTATATCTCTCTATATCTCTACATTCTAGGCTTAGAGAGGGTGTTTGTTCTTGGCCTTTAACACCACACCTTATAGCCACACACCTCCACCATTGATCTAAGGTTCTTGGAGGGTCTTGAGAGGTCTCAAAGAGCTTGTTTTTGGTCCAAGAAGCTGCTGGTTTTGCTGAAGCTACAAGGGTAACACACTATTCCCTCTTTTTAGCATTATTTTGATCCATCTCTTAGCCTTACTTGCAAGCATATTTGAGCTTCGATGTAAACTGAAAAAAGTTTTATTTTAAGGCCATTAACTTGTTTGTTTAAGATCATTTTTCTGTTGGGGGTCATCTACCCCCTTGCATGCCTCATTTTACCTTGTTTTGAGCCATGCCTTAGTGCATTTGTGTTGGCCTTCGTTTGGCCTTTTAGCCACTGAAATCTAGTGGATTTTCAGTGGCTAGCATGCTGTTTTGAGTGCCAAAATCAGAGAGGGGTGACCCTCTCTCTCATTGTTTTGTTTTCTAGCATTTTTGGCCTTACAAAGGAGCCCTTATTTGCATGCTTCCAAGCCATGTTTCAGGCCATTTTTTATGAGTTTTAGGACCTGCATAGGCTCATTATTCTTGCATTTTGCCCCTGCCTTCGAGCACATATCTTCGTTAACTTGCACGCTTTTGTCTAAGTCTCCGGCCTTGTCAAAAATGGGTCGTCTCTGGGCTTTGACATTCACTCCCGTCACTTATGACTTTCGAGTTCTTTCAAAGAGGGGCAACCGTAGACACCCCATTTTTTACCGACCTTAAGACACAAACGTCATCGATTGAGCGCTCTGTGATTGTGCATGTTGTGCTTGTTCTGAGGTTACAGAGTTTCGGCTGAGAGCTTTACCTCCGGACCTCGGGACTCTTTTGTGCGTTGCCTCGATTTGCGAACAAGATTTTGTTTTCTCTTCCCAAAGGGAGGGAAAGGTCTCATAGACCATCTCTCAGTAGCCGTAGGCTACTTTTTGTGGTCGTAGACCACTGTTCTCGTTTGGAGACCAGTTTCTGATTTTCGGAGCCGTCGGCCGTACGCCTCAGTTCGGGACCGCTTAGCTTTCTCCGTTTGTCGCGGTTTCTGGACAGCTTGAACCTTTTGAACCTTCGTTTTAGCTTCTTGTGGGAGCTTGAACCTTTTGAACCATCATTTTAGCTTCTTGAGGAAGCTTGAACCTTTTGAACCTTCGTTTTACCTTCTTGAGGAAGCTTGAACCTTTTAAACCCGTGTTTTAGCTTCTTGAGCAAGTTGAACCTTCTGAACCTTCGTTTTAGCTTCTTGAGAGAGCTTGAACCTTTTGACCCTTCGTTTTAGCTCCTTGAAAGAGCTTGAACCTTTTGAACCCTTGTTTTGACCTCTTGAGGAAGCTTGAACCTTCTGAACCTTCGTTTTAGCTTCTTGAGAGAGCTTGAACCTTTTGACCCTTCGTTTTAGCTCCTTGAAGGAGCTTGAACCTTTTGAACCCTTGTTTTGACCTCTTGAGGAAGCTTGAACCTTCTGAACCTTCGTTTTAGCTTCTTGAGGAAGCGTGAACCTTTTGGACCTTCGTTTTAGCTTCTTGTGGAAGGTTGAACCTTTTGAACCATTGCTCTAGCTTCTCCAAGAAGCTTGAACCCTCTTGTTTCTCTATGAGAGTGGGCCTCCCTCTCCTTTAGAGAGGTTGAAAAAAATTTGTCTAAGGAAAAGCACATATATCTCTCTATATCTCTACATTCTAGGCTTAGAGAGGGTGTTTGTTCTTGGCCTTTAACACCACACCTCATAGCCACACACCTCCATCATTGATTTAAGGTTCTTCGAGGGTCTTGAGAGGTCTCAAAGAGCTGGTTTTTGGTCCATGAACCTGCTGGTTTTACTGAATCTACAAGGGTAACACACTATTCCCTCTTTTTAGCATTTTTTTGATCCATCTCTTAGCCTTACTTGCAAGCAAATTTGAGCTTCGGTGTAAACTGAAAAAAAAGACTTATTTTGAGGCCCTTAACATGTTTGTTAAAGATCATTTTTCTGTTGTGGGTCATCTATCCCCTTGCATGCTTCATTTTACCTTGTTTTGAGCCATGCCTTAGAGCATATGTGTTGGCCTTTGTTTGGCCTTTTAGCCACTGAAATCCAGTGGATTTTCAGTGGCTAGCATCCTATTTTGAGTGCCAAAATCAGAGAGGGGTGACCCTCGTTCTCCTTGTTTTGTTTTCTAGCATTTTTGGCCTTACAAAGGAGCCCTTATTTGCATGCTTCCAAGCCTTGTTTCAGGCTATTTTTGATGAGTTTTAGGAACTACATAGGGTCATTGCTCTTGAATTTTTCCCTCGCCTTCGAGCACATATCTTCGTTATCTTGCATGCTTTTGTCTAAGTCTTCGGCCTTGTCAAAAATGGGTCGTCTCCGGGCTTTGACATTCACTCCCGTCACTTATGACTTTCGAGTTCTGTCAAAGAGGGGCAACTGTAGATACCCCATTTCTGACCGACCTTAAGACTTAGACGTCATCGATTAAGCGCTCGGTGATGGCGCATGTTGTGCTCGTTCTGAGGTTACGGAGTTTCGGCTGAGAGCCTTACCTCCGGATCTCGGGACACTTTTGTGCTTTGCCTCGATTTGCAAACCAAGTTCTGTGTCTTCCCGAAGGGAGGGGAAGGTCTCGTAGACCATCTCTCAGTGGCCGTAGGCTATTTTTTAAATGGTGAACCCATTCCGTTGGAGACTTGTTTTTGATTTTCGAAGCCGTCAGTTGGGCGCCTCGGTTCAGGAAATGCGAATTCTGGCTATATGAGGTGGCGTTTTTGGGGCATGTGATAACAAAGGAGGGAATTTCTGTCGACCCACACAAGGTTGAGGCAATCGTGAATTGGCCTACTCCTACGAATGTCAGTGAAATACGCAGCTTTATGGGGTTAGCCGGATATTATAGGCGATCTGTCTAGGATTTTTCTAAGATTGCAATACCGCTCACACAATTGACTAAAAAGGGAGTTGCGTTTGAATGGTCTGAACAACGAGAATCTGCTTTCCAAGAATTAAAAAGGAAGTTGACTATAGCTCCGGTCCTTGCTCTATCGTCTGGTACTGAAGGATTTGTGATTTACAGTGACGCCTCACACAAGAGACTTGGTTGTGTGCTCACGCAAGGTGGAAGACTAATAGCTTATGCCTCCCGACAGCTTAAGCCCCATGAAAAGAGTTATCCCACACATGATCTGGAATTAGCTGCGGTAGTTTTTGCTTTGAAGATATGGCGGCACTATCTTTATGGAACTACCTGCGAAGTTTATACCGATCATAAAAGCCTTAAGTACCTTTTTACCCAGAAGGAGTTAAACATGCGCCAGCGACGGTGGTTGGAACTTATTAAAGATTATGATTTGCAAATCTATTATCATCCTAGTAAAGCTAACACGGTGGCCGATGCCCTTAGTCAGAAAAATATGGGAGGTTTAGCCAGCCTAATTACGAAACAAAGAGAATTGATAGGTGAATTGAATAAACTGAGTGTGGAGCTTGTACTACATGGACAAGAAGTATTGGTAGCAGCAGTGACGGCCCAACCAACCTTACTTGAAGAAATCAAGCTACATCAGCTAGAAGATGAAACCATGAGAAAGATATGTGATGATATGGAAACGAAACCAAAACCAGGGTTTAATGTGGAGAATTCAGTGCTCAAGTTCGAGCCAGTGTGTGTTCCCAATGTGTTGGAGCTTAAACGGAAGTTGATGGAAGAAGCTCATGCCTCAAAATTCTCTATGCATCCGGGAAGTACTAAAATGTATCGGGATTTGAAACAAAACTTTTGGTGGCCAAACATGAAGAAGGAGATTGCAGAATTCGTTTCCAAGTGTTTGCAATGTCAGCAAGTGAAAGTGGAACATCAAAGACCAGCGGGATTATTACAACCCCTTCCAATCCCGGAATGGAAGTGGGAACATCTAACCATGGATTTTGTTGTGGGGCTACCACGGACTCCTCAGGGTATGAATTCGATATGGGTCATTGTAGACCGACTAACTAAGTCCGCCCATTTCCTACCTATGAAAACTCAGTATAATGCAGATAAACTGGCGACATTGTATGTAAATGAAATTGTAAGGCTTCATGGGGTTCCGGTCTCGATTGTGTCAGATAGGGATCCGAAGTTTGTTTCACGGTTCTGGCAAAGTCTACAGACTACTTTGGAGTGCAATTAAAGTTTGTCTTGCCTTTCATCCTCAGACAGACGGACAATCCCAGAGGACAATACAGACATTAGAGGATATGCTTTGAATGTGTGTGTTGGATTTTCAAGGACGTTGGGAAACTCATTTGCCGTTGAGAGAGTTTGCATATAATAACAGTTACCATTCGAGTATTGAGATGGCACCTTATGAGGCTCTATATAGAAGACCGTGCCGTTCTCCCATGTGTTAGGCCAAAGTTGGAGATAGATCCTTACTAGGGCCTGAAATTATTCAAATGGCGACGAAAAAGGTCAGAATTATTCGGGAAAGATTGAAAGCGCTCCAAGCGGCGAGAAGAGTTATCACGGACAAGCGAAGAGATTTGGAATTCGAAGTGGGTAGTTATGTATTTGTGAAAGTCACCCCCATGAAAGGACATTCGAGATTTGGGAAGAAGGGTAAGTTAACACCCCGATTTGTTGGTCCCTTCCAAATTTTGGAAAAAGTAGGTTTGGTGGCGTATCGAGTTGCCCTTCCTCCAAATATGAGTCAAGTTCATAACGTGTTTCATATTTCCATGCTTCGAAAATACCTACCAGATCCATCACATGTGATAGATTATCACAGTTGTGTTAGACGACAAGTTGACGTATGAAGAGAAACCAATTACGGAATCGGGAGATTCCAATGGTGAAGGTCGAATGGCAAGAACATTACGGAACCGAAGCAACTTGGGAAAAAGAGGAGGATATGCAACATCAGTATCCGCATCTGTTTCCGTCTTGAGATAAAAACAAGTTTGAGGGACCAAACTTATTTAAGGGGGGGAGAGTGTAATAACCCGACCCTCGTATACAATTTTAGCATATTTTTAATCCCTTATTCTGTACTTTTGAATGTTCATTAAGAAATGCTATGTGAAATTTCATTGACCTACGTGAAACTTAGAAATAGGGATTTCTATCTGTTTGATAAGAATATTATCTATCATATTTAGAATGCTTAAATCTGAAATTAGAAGCTTTAGAGGCTTAGTTGTCTGAAATTGATTTAAGATTTGAACTTGGCATGATTTTTAAGCCATGATGAGATTTTCTGTTAAATTTTAATTTCGGATAATTAAGCGATTGATTTTTGTCCTTATTCATTTTTTTTATAAGTCCATAGTCTCCATGATGTTTGACTTAGAGCTCTAGACCAAAAATATCTTGAGGGAGAGGGAGGAGAAGAGGTCTTCAAGGAAAGAATTGGGAGCATCTAGGAGGAGGTAGAAAACATGATTCAAGGTATGCTTAATCACTTCTTTTATACTCCTCTCTTTGAATAGAGGAGGAATTCCCCCATAGTATTATGTTCGATGTGTAATTGAATTATATGTCTTGTATTGAAGTAAATTGGAATGGCTTTGGGCCATCTATTGAGGTATCCAATAGAAGGGTTATTTTCTTTTTTTCCCCAACTATCAAACTTGAAGCCATCTCCATGGTTACATAGTTATATTTGTGTGAGTGTATGTGTATATGTTGATGTGTGAAGGAAGAAAATCTCACAAGTTGAATTATGTTTTTGGCTATGGAATTATATTGAGATCATCATATGTTGTGCCTCCTAATTACATGATTTTTGGACCATGTTTCAGCAATTAAAAGATCTATTTTAGACCTTGATGATACCACCAAAGAGTTGGATTTTGTATAAATTTGAGCAGAAATTTGCGAGAATCGCCCTGCGTCTTGAGTCATGGCCGCGTCTGAGAAACCTCTACCGTACATCACGGGAGTCCGGCCGCCGCAGGCGAGAAATGGAGCAAAAATGGAGTTGGGTTCTGCCTAAAAAGCACGTTGTAACACGTCCCGCGAGGGGACCTTGCGCGCTACAGTTCGGACTCAATTCGTGTCGGTTCTAAATCTGAACCAAAGAGTCCAAATCCGGCAAATCGTTTTGAAGAAAAACATATTTTAAAAAAATTAGTGCCAAACATGGACTGCTTTGCCAGATTACAGAGTCGCCACCTAAATATTTTAAAATGGGAAATTTAGGAAACCCTGACTCGGTGCCGAAGGCCACGTGTCTGTCATCACCAAAGTGGTCTTGGCTCGGGAGCTTGGGTATGATCGGGGAAGGTCAGCTATGAGCACCCCCTTTCGCCCGGTCCGAAGACCGGCCTCTACTAACCGTGATATCCGTTTTTGAAAACTTTATGCGTTCTTATTCTGGTTATTAACCTAGAATTACTATGTGACGCGCACAACACAAAAGTATAGACTAGATTGCCTAACTTGGAAATAAACATTGCATATCCGTTTTGTCTCGAAAAACGTGTTAGATTTTGCTACTCGCAAGTAGGCTAAAATACGGATTTCAACAAGTTGTTCCAACTCAGGCAATCCAACCTCCACCCACAGGCATTCAAACAGTTTATCATGTAAGCATTTAGCCGCATGGCAAGCATACTGTCATGTCAACATTCACACGCATGCGATATGCTAAAGCATAAAAAACTTACATCGTACTCCGTGCCAAAACAAGAAACTAGTTAGCAAACATGCATGACCTAGTTCATGTTAAGTGGCTAGTGCACTACATACAAAATGCAATTAGACAGGCTCGGCTATCCTAAGCTTGGCATGTGAAATGCGACAAATAGCATGTATTCAATTTGGAATTGGAAGTGCAATGCAGTTTGTATGATGTACCGAGCCTGGTGCATGTAAACAAATGCATGAATGCACGCATGCATTGCATAAGGTATGCTAAGATAGAAATGCCCTAATCTACCAACATAAGCAGGTAAATAAAAGGGATAGAAAGAAATGGGGATTGGAAGACATACACCCACTCACACACCCTTATTACAAATTTGCCCTCGCTCGGAGGGATCGAAAGAATATACAAATTAATTAACTACGCAAGCTAATTAAAATATTACAAATCAACTAAATTAATTAAATAACATAATTAATCTAATTAAAGCGATAAATCGCCTCGGGATGAGGGCCCAATCTGTGGCCTTCGGGACTTGCTCGGAATCGCACTGTCATGCATGATTTGCCTCTGTTTCCTCTGCTCTCCTCCTCAGAAAATTACCAAAGTCTCAGGAGTGCCTCTCAGGGCACTGGGGAGTACCACCGGCTGGGGTAGAGCACCACCGGCTGAAGAAGCAGGCCACCGGCACTAGATGAAGTTATCGGCTGGAAATTGACTGCCGGTCAGCACTAAATAGTGCCGGCCGGCACTTAACACCTACAGAACCTGCAACCCACAGCAGCAGAGGACAACAACATGCAAGGCAATGTGATTCAAGGTATTTATGCACTATACACACCCCTTATCATGTTATTGACTCAAAGGGGCATGTGCCTCGATTCCCGGACCACCAATCGCGCATTTCCATGCATGATGGCCCTAAGAACCAAGAATGCAACTTTGATTTCAAATGCATGCAATGCAAACAAGCAAACAAGGGTGCTCAACCTCCATCATACTTCACTTCAAGAGGCCAAACATGCACAATGCAAATGCAACCCTAAACATGTCAACTAGGCATGCAACATGGACTATGCAATATGTTCATGCAAAGGGTTCAAGCAAGCATGCAAGGTAAGCATGCAAACCAATGGAAGGATGGTCTTATACATGAATTAGGCAACTCAAATAGTCCTAAAATCAGTGGCCAAAATGCCTAGAAATGGAGACTAAACACACACACACATGCACAAGTTAAGGCACCAACACTTAAGCATAATTAGGCAACCCTTAAGCACACTTAAAGGGGCATAACAATGGACAACTAGCATGTAATTTAGGCTCTGAAAATCGTGCTATGAAATGATGCCACATCATGTTAAGCAAGATAAACAAATGCATGCAACATAGGTTCAACACTTGAGGCAAGTCATGGAAGCATTGAACTACACTTATGCAAAACAAATATGGCATGCATTGAACAACCTAAAATAGAGTTTTAGCATGTTAAAACAAAGCCAAAAGGCTACTTAGATGGCATCTAAGAGGCTTGAAATCAAAGGCATGCAAAATGGCCAAAACATGGGGGCATTCAAGACATGCTTTCAAAGCATTAAAGAGGCGACTAAGGTAAGCATACAAGCACACCAAAGGGACTGAAATAGCATGCTAGGTGGTTCCAAACCATCAAAACGAGGTAAGCAACACATGCTACACATGTATACTCAAAGGCTAGCAAGCCTAAAATGCAAAGGGGCTATATGATGCATGCCAAGATCAACCCAAATGGCTATGGACAGAGCTAAAACATGTCAAAATAAGCGTAAAACATTCATAAGTCTAAGCCTAAAACATGCTCAAACTAGGGCATACAACCTAGGCACGTTAAGGGACCAAAGAGGCATTACAAAGCAACCATGCAAAACATGCAAGGAGTGCTAAAACCAACTTAGAAACATGTTATATCATGGCAATATAAGCATGAAAAACAAACCAAACATGCTCAACACACACTTAAGCACAAGCTCCCTCAAGAAGCCAAATCTTGCCCTTTTCAAGGACATCAAGGAGAGGGGGTGGTCCTCTCCTTCTTGAGACTCTAAGGCATCATCTTCACCACTGAAATCCCTCAAGATTTCAGTGGTGAAGAGATCCTAACACCAAAGTCTCGGATCTCTCACAAAATGGCACAAAATGAGCCCTTTTCAAGGCCTAAGGGTGGTCAAACCTACCCAAATCACCAAGCACTCTTAATAAACAATAAAGAGGCTTAAAAAACAGAACTTTTATGTGTTATAGATTAAGCACAAAAACTGTTTTAAACTAGGCAAAAATGGAGTGCAAAAATGGGGGAAATAAAGTAAGTTTCTCACCGTTGTTGACCCTCTTCGCAAATGTTGAAGTTGTTGGTTCCTTGAGCTGCAAACCAGTCAAGAACTTCAAGAACAAGCCCTTAGCACCTCAGTTCCAAGAGGAAGGTGAAACACTAGGTGTTGATGTGCAATAGTAAGGCACAAAAAACCTAGACTAACAAGAAAGGGATAGAGATAGAATAGCTATAGGATTTCTAACCTAAACCAGAGCTTCTCTCCTGTCTAAAAATGGCTAAGTCTCTCAAGAATTTCAACCCTTGAGCCAAGAGAAGAGGCTTCTCTTGTATAGGCACAAAACTTACAAGTTAAGCAAGCCTAAAGGCTCATCCCTCCATACACATGTATGGAGGGGAGCAAAAAGTGATACAGCTGTAATAAAATATCTGATAAAGCAGTTTACGATTGCAAGCTAAGGATGCCATTTTGGCAAAACTTAGTGCCGGTCGGCACAAAAGAGTGCCGATAGCAATACCAGCCAGCCGGTGGCCTCTAGCCACAGCTGGTGGTGTGTGGGGATGCCTCACAAGGCATTCCCTGCCCTTCCAAGGCAAAACACAAGTGTTTGGTGCAAAACCAGACACAAAGCGGTCGAGTTCGGAGGTCCTGAGGCAAGGCGCGCGAGCCGAGAACTCCGGGAACTCCGAACGAACACTAACATGGATAATCACCGAGTGTTCCAGCGGTGACGTCCAAGTCTTGAGGACGGTCAAAAATGGGGTGTCTACAATTTCCCTTCTTTGACAGAACTCGGAAGTCATAAGCATGACAGGAGTGAATGTTAAAGTCCAGAGACGACCCATTTTTGACAAGGCCGAAGACTTGGACAAACATGCAAGACAAAACAAGGTATGCACCCGAAGGCAGGGGCAAAATGCAACTGAAGATGCACAAAGCCAAGCATAACTTATGATCATGCAAAGAAAGCTGTAATGAAGCACACATGCGACAGTTATAAGCTAGAATATGCCAATCTACACTACAATGCAGAAATGATGTAAGAGAATTATGCAATTCTCAAAACGTCTCACGCGGAGGATACAATACCTGTGCGGCTCGTCCGGTTGCGCCGGCCTCAAATGAGCCGTACATACAATATCGATGCACAAAGAAAGTAAACTTAACAGGTACAATATTGTTAGCCATATGCATGGCAATGCGAAATGCAAAATGATATGCAATATATACAAAATGATGTATGAATAATGCAAATGATAATGCAATGCAATTGAAACTATGCAAACTACATGCGAAGCAATTGAATCATGATTCAATCATGAGCAGTTCGAAACCACACATATGTCAAATAGATTGATGGAAGTAGCAAGTCCGTCTACCATAGAACGATGTCTGAACTATGAGTGATGCAGACGGACACAAGAACAAGTATTGGGTGGAATGACATAAGTGGGGTGACGACCCGCTGGAGAGAGAATAATGATCCTAATGCTGGATGCAACGATTATACTATAATGCAATATGTGATTATGGCACGCAGGCCAAACCGTATCTCGCTTAGGAAAGGCATGCACACATACAAGCCATGTCTAACACAGAAAAGGTGCCGCAACCTCAAACCAAGTTCATCAAGGAATAGGCGCGATGCACATGAACCATGCTTTGACGTGAAAAGTAGGGGCACATACCTGACCAAGCTCAACAAGGAAAGACGCAAGCCATAGATGGAAGACGATGCAGTGGATGCATGCAACTATAATGAAATAGAAATGGATATTTACAGAAAATGCATGACATATGCACTATACTACAATGATGATGCATGAAATATGCATGTTTTTTTTTTTGTTTTTGGTTTTGAATTTTTGAAAATGCATGACATATGCAATATTTACAATAATGCATGACAAATGCAGTATAATGCAATGGCTGTGATTGCAGCTTTCCCTATCCTCCCAACGGGGCGATATACTAGGTTGGTTCGGTATCTAGAATTGAGGCGTAAACATGCTACCTCAACCTATGGGGCTTCCATACAGATTTCAAGCCGAGGGTACACCCCCTGGGTATTTAAACCAGACTTTAGTCTCGGAAATCTCAAACCTTTGCGTTCTAGGCATAAGCCATTCAAACTCTAGTTTTGACCGTCTCCATTGGTCTCTTAGGAACTCACCGCAAACACAGACAGGTGGCTTTACCAGACCACCAAAAGTCGTTCGGGCACGACAAACACCGAAGGAGTTGCACCTTCAGAGGATTTAAGGTCTCCTAGACCGGGATGCGAAATGCATGACAATGCATGTCGTTTTTTTCAAATGCACATGATGCATGACGTTTCTTTTGAAATGCGCGCCAACGCGCAACTTTTGAATGCATGACAATGCATGAATTGAGATGCGGTGCACAAGACAGTGCGATGTATGGAATTGCGCGATGCGATGCATGCCAAATGCAATGAGGTGCACCTTAATGCACCGAAGGTTTTGCACCTCCCGAGGATTTAAGGTCTCCTAGACCGCGCGTGTTTAAGGTCTCGCCCGGACCACAGGGGAACAGCGATGAGGTCTTGTGAAACAACGCTATGGAATGCATGCCAAATGCAATGAGGTACGCAAAACAACGCTATGGAATGCATGCCAAATGCAATGAGGTGCACCTTAATGCACCGAAGGTCTTGCACCTCCCGAGGATTTAAGGTCTCCTAGACCGTGCGTGTTTAAGGTCTCGCCAGACCCGGCGGGGCAACTGTTACAACACTTTAAGTGCATGCGATGCAAATGAGACATGCACGTGGATGCAAATGGGGCAAATGAGACATGCGTGCAATGAGGTACGCGTGCCTCAAAAGATGGAAAATGAAGTGCAATGAGGTACGCCAAATGGCGCGATGCGTTTAGACAACGCGAGTGCACAAGACAGTGCGATACGAATGCATGCCAAATGCGATGAGGCGCACACCTTAATGCACCGAAGGTTTTGCACCTCCCGAGGATTTATGGTCTCCTAGACCGTGCGTGTATGGTGAAGGTTTCGCACCCTCCAAGGATTTAAGGTCTCCTAGACCGTACGTGTTTAAGGTCTCGCCAGACCAGGGGGGCGTGGTTTCAAAATGCGCGGCTGCTGAGATGATGATACATGGCAATGCATGCGCCAAAGGTTTTGCACCTTTGAAGGATTTATGGTCTCCTAGACCGTACGTGTTTAAGGTCTCACCAGACCGGTGGAACAAAGAGGTAACGCGCATGGGATGCGTACGCCAATACAAATGAGAAATGGAGTGCAAAACGAGGCACACGTACCTCGAAATGCAATGAAATGCAAAATGAGGTACGCATACCTCATCGAATGGAAAATGGAGTGCAAAACGAGGCACACGTACCTCGAGATGCAATGAAATGAAAAATGAGGCACGCATACCTCATCGAATGGAAAATGGAATGCAAAACGAGGCACACGTACCTCGAGATGCAATGAAATGCAAAATGAGGAACGCATACCTCATTGAATGGAAAATGGAATGCAAAACGAGGCACACGTACCTCGAGATGCAATGAAATGCAAAATGAGGCACGCATACCTCATTTAATGGAAAATGGAATGCAAAACGGGGCACACGTACCTCGAGATGCAATGAAATGCAAAATGAGGCACGCATACCTCATTGAATGGAAAATGGAATGCAAAACGAGGCACACGTACCTCGAGATGCAATGAAATGCAAAATGAAGCACGCATACCTCATTGAATGGAAAATGATGCAAGTGTGACACGCATGTCACACGAAAAATGCAAGACAGTGCAAGTCACAAGGGACGTGCAAGACGGCACGACGCGACGCACTAGACAATGCGATGGATGCGTGTAATGCACACGGGGCAACTTTTGAATCTTATAAAAGACAAAAGGATACAAAAAGGATATAGTCTTTGCTTGAATTTGAGTGTTACGCACAGTAGACACGGTCCGAGGTCAAAACGGAGGCCGGTTGAGCGTCGGGGGTGCATTTTCTTGCACTTTCTTGAGCTATGAAGACTAAAATTCCTCAATTTGCCAAAACAAGGCCTTGGGAACACCACCGGCTGGGTGGAAAGGCTGCCGGCTGCCACCGGCACAAAATAGTGCCGACCGGCCAAAAGTTGCTGATCGGGGGCAGATTCGGCATTTCGCTATGGGTCCTTTAAAATAGGGCTTGAAACCCTATTTTCCTCACTTTGCCTCCGCCAAAAATCTTTGCTCTTTCTCTCCAAAGTGTTTTTCTCTCACTTTTCCGCCGTTTCTTTGCATTCCCGCGTGTTTTCTGTCGTTCGATTCGCGAAGTTCATCGCGTTTCGGACATTTCCAACCGATCGAAATCTCATTTCGGTGTCTCTTCTCGGTTTTCGTCTTTTCGGGACTTGTTCCCCTCGATTTCCTCTACATTTCCGTGTATTTTCATCTCCCAGCCTTTCCGGCCATTTTCGACCCGCTCGGGGTCGACTTTTCCAGTTGACTTTTCACATTCCGGCTTTTCCGGCCATTTTCTCACCACCATTACTATGGCAGACGATGTTCCATATGTCGGGACTCCTCCGGACCATGAGATGGACCCCGGGGTCGAGCTCCTCCCATTGAGCGAGCGTCCCTTCGATCCGGCGACTTATCGCCCGGCGATTCACGTGCTACCACCCGATGGACTTCGCCACTTCCGCGGTTTTGACAAGGCTCTGGACCCGGAGCTTCTTCTACGCGAGCCGACCTCGCACCTCTCATTCGGCGCTTCCGAGGTAACCCTTCTGCTCTGCTTTACTTTCTGCAATGTAGAACTGTAAATTGTCAACTGCCATAGCTGATTACAACCCTTAATTGCTTACTGTACTGTAGTTGATTGTAGACGAACTCACAACTAATATCTGTTTGAGACGAACACATGCACACACACTGCACTAGCCTCAAGCACTCAAACACGTGGCACACCGTATTTCACTGCAAACTCACCGATACCTGGTACTTGTTTGAATATGAAAACCCGCACGCATGCTAGACGCGCACTGAATCACATAGACATGCTGTGACATCACTTATTGGTAATTCACTGAAACATACCGGCACCCGGTACCCATTTGAATTTTGGAAACTTGCACGCATGCTAGATTTACACTGATCCTCACAGGAGCACTGACATATCACAGGCCGTAGTCCACCTACTGGTACACTGAAACCTGACATTTGCTTGCATCCGAAAAACGTACACACGTGCACCATGTCTGTATGCTGACCCTCACAAACATACTGACACATCACAGGCCGTAGTCCACCGCAGTACACTGAATCCTGACATTTGCTTGCATCTGAAAAACGTACACACGTGCACCATGTTTACACTGCACCACTCAAAAACACACTGACGCATCACATATTGTAGTTTACTGTAAGCACACCGGCACCCGATTTCTGTTCGAATCTGAAAAACGTGCACGCATGCTAGATTTGTATCAACTTTAACATATTTCCTCAGAATCGTACATTTCATATTGCTTTGCAACCATTTGTTTGTAAACAGGGAGATTCCCATACCATCCGCGGGTATGGGAATGTTTGACTTCGAATTGGTACTCGGAGCTTCGGCGGTTCGACACATCGTGGATGAGGCGAGCCGGTTCTTTCTGCGAAGTCGACCCGACTCACGCCTCTGGAGCCTCTTTAGCTGCCCTAGCGAGAGGTGGTGGGACACCACCGATTCATTTCACCTATCCATGGCGGGGACATGACGATGACTCCCTCGATTTCTCGGTGCTCACGGCATCGGGGTAGGGGTGATCCGATTCGCCGACAACGACATGGATGAGTGGACCGCTCGAGATCCACTTACTTGGCGCGGCTCCGCCTCTTGCGTCGAGCTTTGTCCGCTATTCTTGGTTCGAGTGCGATTCGTGCGACCTCTTCTTGTTGACCAGACTCCGATGGCAAAGCGGCGTGGAGCGATATCTTGCGGCTTCTTGATGTTTTTGCTGGGGACCACCCTATTCGCCGACCGGGAGAACACCGTGCCTCTCTGCCTACTCAGCGCACTGGTGGACGTCCGGGACATCTTGCGCTATGACTGGGGTGGCGCGGCTTTGGCCACTCTCTACGGCTATATGAGCTCAGTTTCCCGCGGCAGCGGACAGTTGCTTGGGGGTTACTGGCGAGCTTGGGAGGTATGTTTTCTTTTCCGCTTTACATTTCTGTTCTGTACTTTCCGTACTCTGCTGCCTGCACTGTAGTAGTTTGCTTTACACTTCTTTGTATCTTGTACACAGCACACATACTCTTGCTTTACTTGTACTGCATTATTCTGCTTGTACACTCTGCTCAATACACTGCACAACACACGGCTCTGCTATTTCTACTTTACTCTGTATCCTGCTTTTTCTGATAAATGTTCTGACATTTGTCTTGCGATTAATGAGTTTCGCCTACTTTCCCAGTGGAGCAGTCTTGGGAGGCGGAACTCATTGGTCGTTCTCTTTTCACGCCGTTATGACGGGAGGTGCACACGACGGCCACGAGAGACTTTCAGCTTCTTCCGTCGCTACTTTGACACCATCACCCCCGCCGAGGTATGTTTTACTTACAGTTCATTTAAGCTTCACTTTTCCACTGTATATTTGCAATACCAGTAGGTAATAAACTGTATTTCAATTTCAGATCACCTGGCAGCCATGGGCTCCTCTGCCAGCGATGGTGCGGGATCGGTTTGCCGGCGCGATCGAGACCTCGCGTTACCGGATTTTGCTAGAGGGCCCGATGCAGCCGGGCTTGGTACTGGGTGGCGCTTCTTGCGTCGGACCTCGGGGTTACTGGCGAATAGTCCCGGAGCATCCTCCCCGAGCATATGAGGACCGCGGCATTTCACCGGCGGATGGCGAACTACACCATCGGTGGGAGGCGGGCAACGGCCAGGCGAGGCGATTACTCGGAGTACGTCCGGACCTTCATCATGCGGCCTTTGGCGGTGGTCGCGAGTGAGCCGAAGACCTTGCGCCGGCTAGAGGCGGAGCGGGAGCGGATAAATCCTGAGAGGCTCGAGCTCGTGGCGGGAGAAGTCTGAGAGGGGCGAGGGCTGGCCGCTTGCCTACCTGTTGACGTCTGAGGCAGAGTGGGGAGACCTACCAGATCCCTTTTGCCCCTCCCCCGGCTGGTCATGAGTTGGCTGGCATTCCTGACTTGCCTCCGGTATGTATTACCGCATTTCCGTACAGTCATTTCATTTTAGTTTATTTGATATTCCACAGAATATTTGATGCATCCGATACTTTTGCAGGCTTCCTCTGAGTACACCCGGCAGTCATTGGAGCTGAATGCCTCCATGGCGGGGATGTTGCAGCGGACCTTCGAGTTCTTAGCCTTCTACGGCCTTCCGGTATGTTTTCTCTGACATAGTTCCAAACTATATACAAACCGCTTCGCATAATCTGATGCACGACACAACATCTGATAAACTGTTCACGGCATTCACACATCATATTCGCCTGCGCATTACGCAGCGATAAAGCGCTCCACGGCATTCAAACACTTTGTACTCATACTGCTGCATTACGATCGATAAAGCGCTCACGGCATTCACACCTTGTACTCATACTGCTGCATTACCGATTAAGCGCTCACGGCATTACGCACTTGTACTCTCTGTACTGATAAACTGCTTCATGTGTACTGATGCATTTGCCTTTTGTACTTTTCAGCTTCCCTTCCCGATTCCTCCCTTGGGTGGCGGCGCTCCATATAGACCTCCCATTTCTACTCGGGATGGCAGGATATTCCCCCGCACCAGAGGGGGGCGTGGCCATGTGGGGAGTAGCTCATGAGCTCGGTTGCGAGGATGGTGAGTCGGGCGGAGGCCTCAGGAGGAGGCCGAGGCGGCTCGGGCTCGAGCTCCGGCAATGACACTTCAGCGATGCTCTGTGCTTACTTGGGGAAGAGGCGAGGCGGATCCCGGCCATGAGCCATTGATGATGATTCTGAGACCTGCTGTTTTTCTTTCATTTTCTTTTCTTGTACTTTTCTCTTTTTGGTAGATAGAGTACTATGTACTGCCGCAGGCAGGTTTTGTTTTCCTTAAAACTTATGTACTTGAAAAGATTATGAAATGGAACAAACTTTTATATGGAAAAGAATGTTATATCTGCACATTTCAAACTTTGCACCGCATGGCGTCATATTACACCTCAACTGTAAATGATATTGATCTGTTGTTTGACAATTGAACACTTGCACTGTAATAATCAGATAACCAACCGACTAAACAGCAACACAACACATACGAACCACTGCTCAAAACTGGGTTCACAGCCCATACTCTGCTAGGGACTAATCTGCTGGGGATTGATCTGCATATAGCCCATAACACAGCATTTGGTTCATTCTGCACACAGCAGACTCTGAACAAATAGCCCCAATCTGACGAGACGGATCACAAAACTGACACGGTTGCAGTTGAAACACACTCGGATGTCCCAAATTTTCCCTTTTCTTCTCTTGCTTTGCCCGGATGTAGAGAATGGCACAGCATTCTGAGCACAAGCGATTACCTTTTGGAAGAAGATGGGTTTTCAACCAGGGTGTCGAGCCTACCACAGAACACGACGAGACAGACTCAAACAAGGAAACAAAAGGCGCACGACCTAACACAACGAGACACACTCGGAAAAGACTCAAAGCCAAAATTGAGACCGACAAATCAAAGGACACGACACACGGACATGTTTACAAAAAGTACCTCAAATTTCGAGGAGCCAATTCCTCCGGATATTACTCCCACCCTTTCTGATTTGTGATACTCACATCACTCGGCCATCAGGCTCATTTTTCTCTCAAAGCCCTTTTCTTCACTTTTCTCTCAACTTACTCCTCTCTATTCTTTATTCTCTCATTTTTCAATCCCTCCCCAGGGTGATGAATGACAAATGAATAGGAAGTCGCGGGTTCACACCCATCACTTTTAGCTCACGGTCGTTCCTTCTGGTGGATAGAGCGCCCTGTTGGCAAGCATATTAACGGGGGAAGACAGAGGACGCGACTCAATCGTGCCCCTAGTTCGTTATTTTGACCATTTTTTGTTGTGTTTTCTAAAACGGTTTTGATAAAAAATAAGAGTTGGATTAACATACTTATTCAATTTTTGATTTGAAAATCATGCGAATCAAGCTGTGAGCACTGAAAATTCTCCTTTTTGGGTCCAAACATGGTCTAATTTTGAAAATGAAACAGTTTTCGAGAAAATAAGTCAACCTCAGTGAAAATTTTCAAAAACTATTTTTGCAAACAATCAACGCTCAACGAGCGCGGAACTTACCCTCGAGATATGCAACCTCGGATCGGAGGTAATGGGAAATTGCCCCTGGCTTAAAAAGGGGGGGTAAGGAAACGGAAAGTTGCCCCTGGTTTGGACGGTAACTCAGGGCAACTTCTGGCAATACATGGCAACGGAAAGTTGCCCCTTGTTTGGATGATGCCGCGGCGTGTTGTAGGCCAGTCCTTGTTGACGACTGTCGGATCCTCGGGCGTGGAGGAGGCGAAGACGGCTTGAATCAATATGTGGACACAGTCATCTGGAAGGTGTTGGTGGTTTGGCTTCAAGAGGAAGTTAATCACGTAGTTCCGAGTTGCTGCAATCGAGACATTGGATTCGGAGAGGGCAAAAGTGATCAAAACCATGACATGGACTGAGACCCTATGGAAGCGTTGGGGGCTGGACTTCAAGATGAAGTTGCCTACATATCCCAAACATGGGAATCAAGCCTTACGTAGTTCCGATTAAGGTACACTCGGGTATTTTAACCTTCACTATTTAGGCTCTAATTTTTGCCAAGGCGCCTGTTGCAGGTTTTCGACCTTGCGAGCTTTGTTTTTCTTTCTTTTTCTCTTTTTTTTTTATATATATATATATTTTTTTCTTTTTCTTTTTTGCATTTTTCTTTTCTTTTCTTTTTTTGCTTCTTTTGTATTTTTCTTTTTTTTCTTTTCTTTGCTCTAACTTTTGCACCGCCCTTACGGTTTTCGGTCAATGAGCCTCTCAAAGGGTAAAAGTGTAGCAAGCCTATGCCAAATGGTTTTGAGATTGAAGCCCCCCCACATCCAGGAGAACGACTGTTGTGTTGATTTGCAGGGAAGTCCATCACGGTTGCTTCTCGAGCTTTGCTTGATGGAATCTGATCTCCTTGATCTAACTTTGATGCCTCTTACTCGAGGACTGCCTTGAAATGGGCCACACAGACGTTTTCATGGCACTGATCGTTTCGAACAGATTCCAGGTTTGAAATAGATAGGTTGAATCTCGAAGCTGAGAGCGATCCTGGGCTGCACAATCTCAAGAGCGGTTCCACACAGGTCTTTGCGAGACTTGCGCAAAATATTTTGTTTTTGAAAGTTTTTAAGAAAGCGACTAATCGCTCGTGTTGAAGATAGTGTGGAACCAGTCTGGATCGAACCGGGATCCTTCTCAGTACTCACGCTGACAAGCATGATTTCATTCATTAAAAGCTTAGCATGCCTCTCTTTCTCTCAAAATGATCAAAATTTTACAAAACCCGAGGAATTACTTCCTCTTCATTTTCATCACCGCAGTGTTCGAAATGGGGTTTTATGAAAAAGTTAGGTCATCATAACGATGTTCAAGGCACAAGAGAGCAGGCGGAATGCACTGTCGTTCCATTCACATTCTCTGGCACGGCTGGCTCAAATAGCAACAAGTACGGAATGCGGTAGCCACAGCTGTTTCATTCAGATTTGTTGGTGTAACTGGCTCTTCGATAGCAAACAGGCTCAAAAAGCAAAAGCGACTAATTACAAGACAAAACGGTGTTCGAGGCAACAACCCCGAAATCACCTGGTATACTATACAAGAGGGACTGACTCGTTACAACAAGACAGACCCCGTAAGCAAAAATACTGACTCGATACAGAGAGACAGACTCAAAAACAAAACAAAAGACTGACTCGACACCCAAGTCAGGATTTACAAAACTAGCATTGGCAGGTGCTCAAAAATGCGTGCCAAACGCCACATCCAAAAATGTACCAGACACTGCCCGCAGGCGGTTCATCTTCCGATTACATACTTGCGGTATCTGTATCCTCAAAATCCAACAATTGAGTGGTGACGGACTTTGCTGAGGTAGGCGGGAGGATAACCTCGTTATCAATCAAATCTTGTACCTCATGACGGAGGTGGAAGCAATTATCAGTGGCATGGCCAGTCTGCTGATGGTACGCACAGTACAGGGAAGCATCATGTGTGGCCGGGAGATTCTTCGGGAGCGGCCGAGGCTCCAGGGGCTTAAGGTGTCCCCTTTCAGCAAGGATCTGCAATGCCTTGGACAATGGCATATAGAGAGCATGAAAGACCCTGCGCCCTCGGGGCAGGTATTTTGGAGTCTGAGCACTCTTGCTAGATGCACTAGCGAACGGATCGGCGGGTGCGACCTTGGGTTTCTGATCCTTTCCGGATGCAAGGCTGGGAACGGGAAGAACTGTCCTGGCATGACGGGGCCTATCCCGATTCTCTGATTGATCGAATCGCCTCAGCGGAGTAGGGAAAGCATCCTCCAGCTTTTTGTCGAATCGCGGATACCTGTTGCTTGTTCATTCCCCCGGCTTTCAAAGCCTCTACTGCCCACAGTAGTTGTTCGATAAGGTCGGCATCCGCCTTCATCTTACCTTTGTCTCCGGCCTCAGCCTGTTCTAGAACTTGGTTTGCTGTGTCGTTGCCATAGCTGGAGGCCATCTCCGGTTGGCTGAGTTCAATTACAATTCGTCCCAATAGTGGGGGCTTTTGGGGTATAAAGCCTTCGGTATATGGTGCAGCTGGCGGCGAAACAGACATCCCATAGGCGAGATCCGCCACGGATCTTTGAAGATCACCTATCATTCCCATTAATTCAAAAGTAGTAGGCTCACGAGCCTGATATAGGTGAGGAGTCCAAATTGGATGTGCGGCAGGCGACCTAGGTGGATGCGGCATGTCAACAGCAATTTCATCTTGTGGGGTGGTTCCTTGACTCAGCGCGGCCGTCATGACCACAATCTCTTCTGAGTTCTGCGTCATGTTCAGTTCTGCCTCAGCGAGAAAAGGACACTAGCTATTCTGGCTCAACTCTCTGAATTTCGAAGCGAAAAACAAGCAAGATTTCATTTCAAACTGATCAAACACGGGTGTAGCCGGACAATCAGACTCTATTATCAACACTATTCCCGTAACCACTGTTCAAAATATCAATGATACCCACAGATACAACGATTCTCAACAATACCATTACTAGTGCCCTCAGTTCGATGCTCAAACTTTGCAAACCGATATATGCGTTCCCTGAGAGATACACTCTAAAAGCACATAGCGTGTAAATGAGAGCCAATACACCCCTATGTTGGGGTAGGGTTTCCTGTCCTATTTTGTCGAGCTAGGGTTTCACAACGCACGCAGCGGTTTCAAACAACCTAACATCGAGTAAGCAACCTGTCCTAGTTTGGAATGGTCACTATGGATCCGAATATGCACTAGGTCGAATGGTCGAAAAGGGTGCCCCAGTAAAACCGGGGTTTGTGTTCCCATGCTGTCAGAGCCCATAACCGGTTAGCCTTATGGTCATGCCTTGACAAGACAAGCCTCCGGCAGACCGTTCAGGAATGGCAGATGGCAAACACTGTGTCCTAGGCGCACCAATGCATATGCAATGCAAAGAAACACATAAGTGTAGTCAAAACAGGATATCACGAGTTCGAGTCAAGCTCTCTAAAATCCCCAGCAGAGTCGCCAGAAACTGTAACACGTCCCGCGAGGGGACCTTGCGCGCTACAGTTCGGACTCAATTCGTGTCGGTTCTAAATCTGAACCAAAGAGTCCAAATCCGGCAAATCGTTTTGAAGAAAAACAGATTTTAAAAAAAGTAGTGCCAAACATGGACTGCTTTGCGACATGAGTCGCCACCTAAATATTTTAAATGGGAAATTTAGGAAACCGACTCGACTGTCAAGGCCACGCGGTCCGTCATCACCAAAGTGGTCTTGGCTCGAGCTTGGGTACGATCGGGAAGGTCGACTATGAGCACCCCTTTCGCCCGTCCGAAGACCGGCCTCTACTAAACGTGATATCCATTTTTGAAAACTTTATGCGTTCTTATTCCGGTTATTAACCTAGAATTACTATGTGACGCGCACAACACAAAAGTATAGACTAGATTGCCTAACTTGGAAATAAACATTGCATATCCGTTTTGTCTCGAAAAATGTGTTAGATTTTACTACTCGCAAGTAGGCTAAAATACGGATTTCAACGAGTTGTTCCAACTCAGGCAATCCAACCTCCACCCATAGGCATTCAAACAGTTTATCATGTAAGCATTTAGCCGCATGGCAAGCATACTGTCATGTCAACATTCACACGCATGCGATATGCTAAAGCGTAAAAAACTTACATCGTACTCCGTGCCAAAACAAGAAACTAGTTAGCAAACATGCATGACCTAGTTCATGTTAAGTGGCTAGTGCACTACATACAGAATGCAATTAGACAGGCTCGGCTATCCTAAGCTTGGCATGTGAAATGCAACAAATAGCTTGTATTCAATTTGGAATTGGAAGTGCAATGCAGTTTGTATGATGTACCGAGCCTGGTGCATGTAAACAAATGCATGAATGCACGCATGCATTGCACAAGGTATGCTAAGATAGAAATGCCCTAATCTACCAACATAAGCAGGTAAATAAAAGGGATAGAAAGAAATGGGGATTGGAAGACATACACCCACTCACACACCCTTATTACAAATTTGCCCTCGCTCGGAGGGACCGAAAGAATATACAAATTAATTAACTACGCAAGCTAATTAAAATATTACAAATCAACTAAATTAATTAAATAACATAATTAATCTAATTAAACAGTAAATTGCCTCGGGATGAGGGCCCAATGCAGCAAGGCCGGATCGCTCGAATCGCACCGTCATGCATGATTTGCCTCGCTTTCCTCGCTCTCCTCCTCGAAAATTACCAAAGTCTCAGAGTGCCTCTCGGCACCGGGAGTACCACTGGGGTAGAGCACCACCGTGAAGAAGGAGCCACCGGCACTAGATGAAGTTATCGGCTAGAAATTGGTCAAGTCGGCACTAAATAGTGCCGTCGGCACTTAACACTGCAGAACTCGCAACCCACAAAGCAGAAGAGAGGACAACAACATGCATGGAAATGTGATTCAAGGTATTTATGCACTATACACACCCCTTATCATGTTATTGACTCAAGGGGCATGTGCCTCGATTCCGGACCACCAATCGCAAGATTTCCATGCATGATGGCCCTAAGAACCAAGAATGCAACTTTGATTTCAAATGCATGCAATGAAAACAAGCAAACAAGGGTGCTCAACCTCCATCATACTTCACTTCAAGAGGCCAAACATGCACAATGCAAATGCAACCCTAAACATGTCAACTAGGCATGCAACATGGACTATGCAATATGTTCATGCAAAGGGTTCAAGCAAGCATGCAAGGTAAGCATGCAAACCAATGGAAGGATGGTCTTATACATGAATTAGGCAACTCAAATAGTCCTAAAATCAGTGGCCAAAATGCCTAGAAATGGAGACTAAACACACACACACATGCACAAGTTAAGGCACCAACACTTAAGCATAATTAGGCAACCCTTAAGCACACTTAAAGGGGCATAACAATGGACAACTAGCATGTAATTTAGGCTCTGAAAATCGTGCTATGAAATGGTACCACATCATGTTAAGCAAGATAAACAAATGCATGCAACATAGGTTCAACACTTGAGGCAAGTCATGGAAGCATTGAACTACACTTATGCAAAACAAATATGGCATGCATTAAACAACCTAAAACAGAGTTTTAGCATGTTAAAACAAAGCCACAAGGCTACTTAGATGGCATCTAAGAGGCTTGAAATCAAAGGCATGCAAAATGGCCAAAACATGGGGGCATTCAAGACATGCTTTCAAAGCATTAAAGAGGTGACTAAGGTAAGCATACAAGCACACCAAAGGGACTGAAATAGCATGCTAGGTGGTTCCAAACCATCAAAACGAGGTAAGCAACACATGCTACACATGTATACTCAAAGGCTAGTAAGCCTAAAATGCAAAGGGGCTATATGATGCATGCCAAGATCAACCCAAATGGCTATGGACAAAGCTAAAACATGTCAAAATAAGCATAAAACATTCATAAGTCTAAGCCTAAAACATGCTCAAACTAGGGCATACAACCTAGGCACGTTAAGGGACCAAAGAGGCATTACAAAGCAACCATGCAAAACATGCAAGGAGTGCTAAAACCAACTTAGAAACATGTTATATCATGGCAATATAAGCATGAAAAACAAACCAAACATGCTCAACACACACTTAAGCACAAGCTCCCTCAAGAAGCCAAATCTTGCCCTTTTCAAGGACATCAAGGAGAGGGGGTGGTCCTCTCCTTCTTGAGACTCTAAGGCATCATCTTCACCACTGAAATCCCTCAAGATTTCAGTGGTGAAGAGATCCTAACACCAAAGTCTCGGATCTCTCACAAAATGGCACAAAATGAGCCCTTTTCAAGGCCTAAGGGTGGTCAAACCTACCCAAATCACCAAGCACTCTTAATAAAAAATAAAGAGGCTTAAAAAACAGAACTTTTATGTGTTATAGACTAAAAACAAAAATTGTTTTAAACTAGGCAAAAATGGAGTGCAAAAATGGGGGAAATGAAGTAAGTTTCTCACCTTTGTTGACCCTCTTCGCAAATGTTGAAGTTGTTGGTTCCTTGAGCTCCAAACCAGTCAAGAACTTCAAGAACAAGCCCTTAGCACCTCAGTTCCAAGAGGAAGGTGAAACACTAGGTGTTGATGTGCAATAGTAAGGCACAAAACACCTAGACTAACAAGAGAGGGATAGAGATAGAATAGATATAGGATTTCTAACCTAAACCAGAGCTTCTCTCCTGTCTAAAAATGGCTAAGTCTCTCAAGAATTTCAACCCTTGAGCCAAGAGAAGAGGCTTCTCTTGTATAGGCACAAAACTTACAAGTTAAGCAAGCCTAAAGGCTCATCCCTCCATACACGTGTATGGAGGGGAGCAAAAAGTGATACAGCTGTAATAAAATATCTGATAAAGCAGCTGTACAGTGCCCGGCCGGCTAAGGATGCCATTTTGGCAAAACTTAGTGCCGGTCGGCACAATAAAGTGCCGATAGCAATACCAGCCAGCCGGTGGCCTCTAGCCACAGCCGGTGGTGTGTGGGGATGGCTCACAAGGCATTTCCTGCCCTTCCAAGGCAAAACACAAGTGTTTGGTGCAAAACCAGACACAAAGCGGTCGAGTTCGGAGGTCCTGAGGCAAGGCGCGCGAGCCGAGAACTCCGGGAACTCCAAACGAACACAAACATGGATAATCACCGAGTGTTCCAGCGGTGACGTCCAAGTCCTGAGGACGGTCAAAAATGGGGTGTCTATACACGTGCTGGAGAAATGTGCCGCACGTGCGGGAGTGACAGCCGCACATGCGGCCCAGGCTGGAAATTTCGGGATGCTCCATTTTGTGTTGGACCCTCTAAAATTGTCAGAATCTGCATTTGAAATTATTTTGATATCTTTTAATTCAGTTAAAGTTAAACGAGTCAGGGAACAATTTAAGAAAGAAAAGAGAACTAATGTGAAGTCTTATGTGTGTGTAGGACACGCTTCGGAAGGAACAAGTACTCCGCCTCCACATTGTGAGTAATAATACGTTAATGTACAACAATATGTCATTTGTACCTAATATTATTAACTTCTGACTTCCGAAAATGTTACATTAACATGTGAATGAGTTCAAGTTTGTTGGAAATGTTTACAAGGAAGACTTATGTATGTCCACACCATTTTGGGCTCGAGGCTGTTCTGTTATGATTGGGCCCAAGGCCGTTCTGTTATAATTGGGCCCGAGGCCATTCTGTTATGATTGGGCCTAAGGCCGTTCTGTTATAATTGGGCCTAAGGCCGTTTTGGAAGTAACGCAGCAATAGGCTAATTTATGGATTTTGTTCTGTTTCAATATATCTTTATGGATTATTATTTATGTTGGACAATAAATTATCACGTATTATTACTCATTGAGGTTGTCTCACTCTGTAATTATGTCTGATGCTGTAGGTAATCAGCTTGGAGGTCAGTCCTAGCACCGACAGCACCTCCCTTCTATCAGCTTAAGCATACCCAGGCACTTACGAAACCGTGCGCTCCGTAATAGATGCTAGACCTTTGGCCCTGTCACAACCCGAACCTGCCCCTGAAAGTTCGGACATGACCTATGCAGAAACAAATGATAACCTGAGATAATAATTCGTATAGGGCCTGAACGGAAGCATAATACATAATGAATAACATTCAAACTTCCATTGAGCTACTATTATATGCCAGGATCATGCACATCAAACAGAACCAAGTGTCATATACAGAACTATACAAATATGTGCAGACTCCCTATATACCAGCAACCCTTGCCTCAGGGTGTACAACCAAAATAGTACTTATAGTCAACCCCAAAATAAGTGTTTAAGTTACAAGCCAAACTGGACAAAAGTATGCAAAAATAGGGCAAGTCTTCTTATGTGCCTGACCATAAGGGTTGACAAAAGGAACGAGCTTCAGGAGCTAAGACTGCTTCCCAGGTTGACCTACAGAAACAGACAACATGAGAGGTGAGCGAAGCTCAGTGAATAATAGTATCAATTGATTAAAGTCATAGTTCATATTCAAATGTCTTGTAAATTAGTTCATCGCCATAGGGTGGTCCATGACCCATAATGTTACATTTAGCCTTTGGCTCAGAATGTTACAGAATATCACAACATGGCCCTCGGCCCAGAAGGTTCAACAGAACGATACACAGATGGCCCGCAGCCCGGAATGTTACACAGAATGGTGCGCAGAATGTTACTCACTATCACAAAGTGGCCCTCGGCCCAGAATGTTTCACAGAATGTTATTCAGAATGTTTCTCAATTCCTTTCCACATTAACTTTCTTTTCACATCACATGCATCACATGGTATTCAACTTTAAACAAAGTAATCATTAACAACAAAGGAATACATATTCTTAGCACTATTACTCACAAATGATGTCGGTGCACTAGTGTTTTTCGAGTGTGCCCTCGCACACAATCATAATTTGAATATTAGTTTCCTTCTTCACATATCATAAAAATCATTCCTCGGCGCACCAAGCTTTACATGACTTATTTTTCTATCTTAAAATCATTAAAAACATATTCTAAAAGTACCGGTGAATCAAGCATACAAAACGGAACGGACACATTTTTTTTTCCTCAAAATATACCCTCCCCGCTCGAGCGCCACTTTGGCCGCCGAGCGATCGCTACCGCACAAAATTCTTTGGAGAGGTGTTTTTCCGGCCGAAAGGGATATCCGCCGAGCGGACGCATTTAAATCTGCACCCTGTTTTCTTCCATTTGAGCTCTCTCTTGGATTCAAACTTCAATCTCCCAATTCCAAGTATAATCAAGGATCACCATAGCTCCCAAAGCATTTAATCACACAATTACTCTATATATATCACTTTTGTTTATCAAAATGGAAGTCATTCATCACTTAATTTCCATATTTCACTCATAAGGCACTTCACACATAACATACACACACATAAAGCCACTCAAGCCTCTAATTCAAACTCATGATGGAAAGTTTGCATAAAATAGCAAGGAACTAAGGTATTTGTCCCAAAACACAAATTATCACATAACATGGTCATCAAAACATGGAAGAATTCTAACCAAAAGTAAGAGGGAGTAAGACTAAATCAAGAAATGTTCATACCTTAAGTCTAATTTCAACAATTCTTCACAATTTCTCCACAAAGTTCCCCTTGATGGCTTCTCTCTCTCTCACCCACGTTTTTCTCCCCCTTGTGTTTCTTGATCACACCCAAAAGTTAAGTCCACATGTCCAAACAATTGGATAGATATAGGCTAGATATTTTCCCTTATAATAAGACGAAATTCAATCGTTTAAGCATCCTAAATTAAAATTTCACAGATAGGCTTAATATTACCTAAAAATTATGCTGAATACAAATATAATATTAATTTGGAGTTATAATGTCTCTAAGGTGCTCAATTTCTATCCTGAACAGTTTATGAATAACAGATATCTTTCTTAAACAACAGATAGAATCTCAATATTTCATTTATAAATCTTTTTGAGTACCATTTTAAATACCAGAATAAGAAACTACAGATATCAGGAACACACGAGAGGGTTGGGCTATTACAGGCCCAACCCCTTTTGAGTCAGGGTGAATGTACATCTATTTTGTTAAACACCCAATTTTGGGGCTGAATCTGTATAACTGTTGTGTGTGGCTAATTCTCTAGTGCATGTATTTTGTATGTTTGTACTGATTATGCTATAATTATGATCCTGGCATGGTTATAGTTGCTCAATGGGAAGGGGTTAATGTCTCTTATTATGTTGAAGGCTTCCGTCAGGCCCTCATGTGATGCATGTATAACAGGTTTACTGTCCGTTTCTGTTGAGGTCGTGCCCAAACTTTTAGGGGGCAGGGTTGGGGTGTGACAGTTCAAGCTCCCTCAAGAAGTTAAAACGAAGGTTCAAAAGGTTCAAGCTCCCTCAGGAAACTAAAATGAAGGTTCAAAAGGTTCAAGCTCCCTCAAGAGGCTAAAACGAAGGTTCAAACGGTTCAAACTCCGTCAGGAAACTAAAACGAAGGTTCAGAAGGTTCAACTTCCTCAAGAAGCTAAAACCAGGGTTCAAAAGTTTCAAGCTTCCTCAAGAAGCTAAAACGAAGGTTGAAAAGTTCAAAATTTCAAGCTTCCTCAAGAAGCCAAAACAGGGGTTCAAAAGGTTCAAGCTCCCTCAAGAGGCTAAAACGAAGGTTCAAAAGGTTCAAACTCCCGCAAGAAGCTAAAACGAAGGTTCAAAAGGTTCAGGCTCCCTCAGGAAGCTAAAACGAAGGTTCAAAAGGTTCAAGCTCCCTCAAGAAGCTAAAACGAAGGTTCAAAAGGTTCAGACTCCCTCAGGAAGCTAAAACGAAGGTTCAGAAGGCTCAACTTCGTCAAGAAGCTAAAACCAGGGTTCAAAAGGTTCAAGCTCCCTCAAGAAGCTAAAACGAAGGTTCAAAAGGTCCAACGCCCTCAAGAAGCTAAAACCAAGGTTCAAAAGGTTTAAGCTCCCTCAAGAAGCTAAAACGAAGGTTCAGAAAGTTTAACTTCCTCGAGAAGCTAAAATAAGGGTTCAAAAGGTTCAAGCTTCCTCAAGAAGCTAAAATGAAGGTTCAAAAGGTTCAAGCTGTCCAAAAACCGTGCCAAATGGAGAAAGTTAAGCGGTCCCGAACCGAGGCGCACGACCGACGGCTCCGAAAACCGAAAAATGGTCTCCAAACGGGAACAATGGTCTACGACCACGAAAAGTAGCCTACGGCCACTGAGAGATGGTCTACGAAACCTCTCCCTCCCTTCGGGGAGAGAAAACAGAACCTGGTTCGCAAATCGAGGCAAAGCACAAAAGAGTCCCGAGGTCCGGAGGTAAGGCTCTCACCAAACTCAGAACCTCGTAACGAGCACAACATGCGCAATCACCGGTGGTGTTAAAGGCCACGAACAAACGCCCTCTCTAAGCCTAGAATGTAGAGATATAGAGAGATATATGTGTTTCTCCATAGACTAATTTTTTTCAACCTCTCTAAAGGATAGGGAGGCCATCTCTTATAGAGAAACATGTGGGTTCAAACTTCTTGGAGAAGCTAGAGCAAAAGGTTCAAGCTTCTTAGAGAACCTAGAGCAAAGGTTCAAAAGTTTCAAGCTTCTTGGAGAAGCAAGAACAAAGGGTTCAAGTTTCTTGGAGAAACTAGAGCGAAGGTTCAAAAGGTTCATGCTTCCTCAAGAAGCTAAAATGAAGGTTCAAAATGTTCGAGCTTCCACAAGAAGCTAAAATGAAGGTTCAAAAGGTTCAAGCTTCCACAAGAAGCCAAAACAAGGGTTCAAAAGGTTCAAGCTCCCTCAAGAAGCTAAAACGAAGGTTCAAAAGGTTCAAGCACCCTCAAGAAGCTAAAACGAAGGTTCAAAAGGTTCAAGCTCCCTCAGGAAACTACAACGAAGGTTCAGAAGGTTCAACTTCCTCAAGAAGCTAAAACCATGGTTCAAAAGATTCAAGCTTCCTCGGAGAAGCTAGAGCAAAGGTTCAAAAGGTTCAAGCTTCCTCAAGAAGCTAAAACGAAGGTTCAAAAGGTTCAAGCTTCCTCAAGAAGCTAAAATGAAGGTTGAAAAGTTCAAAATTTCAAGCTTCCTTTAGAAGCCAAAACAGGGGTTCAAAAGGTTCAAGCTCCCTCAAGAGGCTAAGACGAAGGTTCAAAAGGTTCAAGCTCCCTCAAGAAGCTAAAACGAAGGTTCAAAAGGTTCAGGCTCCCTCAGGAAGCTAAAACGAAGGTTCAGAAGGTTCAAATTCGTCAAGAAGCTAAAACCAGGGTTCAAAAGCTTCAAGCTCCCTCAAGAAGCTAAAACGAAGGTTCAAAAGGTCCAAGCGCCCTCAAGAAGCTAAAACCAAGGTTCAATAGGTTCAAGCTCCCTCAAGAAGCTAAAACGATGGTTCAGAAGGTTTAACTTCCTCAAGAAGCCAGAATAAGGGTTCAAAAGGTTCAAGCTTCCTCAAGAAGCTAAAACGAAGGTTCAAAAGGTTCATGCTGTCCAAAAACCGTGCCAAACGGAGAAAGTTAAGCGGTCCCGAACCGAGGCGCACGACCGACGGCTCCGAAAACCGAAAAATGCTCTCCAAACGGGAACAGTGGCCTACGACCACGAAAAGTAGCCTACGGCCATTGACAGATGGTCTACGAAACCTCTCTCTCCCTTCGTGGAGAGAAAACAGAACCTGGTTCGCAAATCGAGGCAAAGCACAAAAGAGTCCCGAGTTCCGGAGGTAAGGCTCTCAGCCGAAACTCCGTAACCTCAGAACGAGCACAACATGCGCAATCACCGGTGATGTTAAAGGCCAAGAACAAACACCCTCTCTAAGCCTAGAATGTAGAGATATAGAGAGATATATGTGCTTTTCCTTAGACAAATTTTTTTCAACCTCTCTAAAGGAGAGAGAGGCCCTCTCTTAAAGAGAAACAAGAGGGTTCAAGATTCTTGGAGAAGCTAGAGCAAAAGGTTCAAGCTTCTTTGAGAAGCTAGAGCAAAGGTTCAACAGTTTCCAGCTTCTTGGAGAAGCTAGAGCAAACTGTTCGAGCTTCTTGGAGAAGCTAGAGCAAAAGGTTCAAAAGGTTCAAGCTTCCTCAAGATGCTAAAACGAAGGTTCAAAAGGTTCAAGCTTCCTCAAGAAGCCAAAACAGGGGTTCAGAAGGTTCAAGCTACCTCAAGAAGCTAAAACAAAGGTTCAAAAGGTTCAAGCTTCCTTAAGAAGCCAAAACAAGGGTTCAAAAGGTTCAAGCTCCCTCAAGAAGCTAAAATGAAGGTTCAAAAGGTTCAAGCTCCCTCAAGAAGCTAAAACGAAGGATCAAAAGGTTCAAGCTCCCTCAGGAAACTAAAACAAAGGTTCAAAAGGTTCAACTTCCTCAAGAAGCTAAAACCAGGGTTCAAAAGGTTCAAGCTTCCTCGAAGAAGCAAGAGCAAAGGTTCAAAAGGTTCAAGGTTCCTCAAGAAGCTAAAACGAAGGTTCAAAAGGTTCAAGCTTCCTCAAGAAGCGAAAACGAAGGTTGAAAAGTTCAAAATTTCAAGCTTCCTCAAGAAGCCACAACAGGGGTTCAACGTGTTCAAGCTCCCTCAAGAGGCTAAAACGACGGTTCAAAAGGTTCAAGCTCCCTCAAGAAGCTAAAACGAAGGTTCAAAAGGTTCAGGCTCCCTCAGGAAGCTAAAATGAAGGTTCAGAAGGTTCAACTTCGTCAAGAAGCTAAAACCAGGGTTCAAAAGGTTCAAGTTCCCTCAAGAAGCTAAAACGAAGGTTCAAAAGGTCCAAGCGCCCTCAAGAAGCTAAAACCAAGGTTCAAAAGGTTCAAGGTCCCTCAAGAAGCTAAAACGAAGGTTCAGAAGGTTTAACTTCCTCAAGAAGCTAAAATAAGGGTTCAAAAGGTTCAAGCTTCCTCAAGAAGTTAAAACGAAGGTTCAAAAGGTTCAAGCTGTCCAAAAACCGTGCCAAACGGAAAAAGTTAAGCGGTCCCTAACTGAGGCGCACGACCGACGGCTCCGAAAATCGAAAAATGGTCTCCAAACGGGAACAGCGGTCTACGACCACGAAAAGTAGCCTACGGCCACTAACAGATGGTCTACGAAACCTCTCCCTTCCTTCAGGGAGAGAAAACAGAACCTGGTTCGCAAATCGAGGCAAAGCACAAAAGACTCCCGAGGTCCGGAGGTAAGGCTCTCACCAAACTCAGAACCTCGAATAACGAGCACAACATGCGCAATCACCGGTGGTGTTAAAGGCCAAGAACAAACACCCTCTCTAAGCCTAGAATGTAGAGATACAGAGAGATATATGTGCTTTTCCTTAGACAAATTTTTTTCAACCTCTCTAAAGGAGAGGGAGGCCCTCTCTTATAGAGAAACAAAAGGGTTCAAGCTTCTTGGAGAAGCTAGAGCAAAAGGTTCAAACTTCTTATAGAAGCTAGAGCAAAGGTTCAAAAGTTTCAAGCTTTTTGGAGAAGCTAGAGCAAACGGTTCGAGCTTCTTGGAGAAACTAGAGCAAAGGTTCAGAAGGTTCAAGCTTCCTCAAGAAGCTAAAACGAAGGTTCAAAAGGTTAAAGCTTCCTCAATAAGCCAAAACAGGGGTTCAAAAGGTTCAAGCTCCCTCAAGATGCTAAAACAAAGGTTCAAAAGGTTCAAGCTTCCTTAAGAAGCCAAAACAAGGGTTCAAAAGGTTCAAGCTCCCTCAAGAAGCTAAAACGAAGGTTCAAGCTCCCTCAAGAAGCTAAAACGAAGGTTCAAAAGGTTCAAGCTCCCTCAGGAAACTAAAACAAAGGTTCAAAAGGTTCAACTTCCTCAAGAAGCTAAAACCAGGGTTCAAAAGGTTCAAGCTTCCTCGAAGAAGCAAGAGCAAAGGTTCAAAAGGTTCAAGGTTCCTCAAGAAGCTAAAACGAAGGTTCAAAAGGTTCAAGCTTCCTCAAGAAGCGAAAACGAAGGTTGAAAAGTTCAAAATTTCAAGCTTCCTCAAGAAGCCAAAACAGGGGTTCAACAGGTTCAAGCTCCCTCAAGAGGCTAAAACGAAGGTTCAAAAGGTTCAAGCTCCCTCAAGAAGCTAAAACGAAGGTTCAAAAGGTTCAGCTCCTCAGAAGCTAAAATGAAGGTTCAAGGTTCAACTTCACAAGAAGCTAAAACCAGGGTTCTGAAGGTTCAACTTCGTCAAGAAGCTAAAACGAAGGTTCAAAAGGTCCAAGCGCCCTCAAGAAGCTAAAACCAAGGTTCAAAAGGTTCAAGGTCCCTCAAGAAGCTAAAACGAAGGTTCAGAAGGTTTAACTTCCTCAAGAAGCTAAAATAAGGGTTCAAAAGGTTCAAGCTTCCTCAAGAAGTTAAAACGAAGGTTCAAAAGGTTCAAGCTGTCCAAAAACCGTGCCAAACGGAAAAAGTTAAGCGGTCCCTAACTGAGGCGCACGACCGACGGCTCCGAAAATCGAAAAATGGTCTCCAAACGGGAACAGCGGTCTACGACCACGAAAAGTAGCCTACGGCCACTAACAGATGGTTCATTTAAACCTCTCCTCCTTCGAGGAGAGAAAAGAACCTCGTTCGCAAATCGAGGCAAAGCACAAAGACTCCCGAGGTCCGGAGGTAAGGCTCTCACCAAACTCAGAATCTCGTACGAGCACAACATGCGCAATCAACGGTGGTGTTAAAGGCCAAGAACAAACACCCCCTCTAAGCCAAGAATGTAGAGATATAGAGAGATATATGTGCTTTTCCTTAGACAAATTTTTTTCAACCTCTCTAAAGAAGAGGGAGGCCCTCTCTTATAGAGAAACAAGAGGGTTCAAGCTTCTTGGAGAAGCTAGAGCAATAAGTTCGGGCTTCTTAGAGAAGCTAGAGCAAAGGTTCAAAAGTTTCAAGTTTCTTGGAGAAGCTAGAGCAAAGGGTTCAAGCTTCTTGGAGAAGCTAGAGCAAAGGTTCAAAAGGTTCAAGCTTCCTCAAGAAGGTTCAAAAGGTTCAAGCTTCCTCAAGAAGCTAAAACGAAGGTTTAAAGGTTCAAGCTTCCTCAAGAAGCCAAAACAAGGGTTCAAAAGGTTCAAGCTCCTCAAGAAGCTAAACGAAGGTTCAAGCTCCCTCAAGAAGCTAAAAAGAAGGTTCAAAAGGTTCAAGCTCCCTCAGGAAACTAAAACGAAGGATCAGATGGTTGAACTTCCTCAAGAAGCTAAAACTAGGGTTCAAAAGGTTCAAGCTTCCTCGGAGAAGCTAGAGCAAAGGTTCAAAAGGTTCAAGCTTTCTCAAGAAGCTAAAACGAAGGTTCAAAAAGGTTCAAGCTTCCTCAAGAAGCTAAAACGAAGGTTGAAAAGTTCAAATTTTCAAGCTTCCTCAAGAAGCCAAAACAGGGGTTCAAAAGGTTCAAGCTCCCTCAAGAGGCTAAAACGAAGGTTCAAAAGGTTCAAGCACCCTCAAGAAGCTAAAAGGAAGGTTCAGAAGGTTCAGGCTCCCTCAGGAAGCTAAAACGAAGGTTCAGAAGGTTCAACTTCGTCAAGAAGCTAAAACCAGGATTCAAAAGGTTCAAGCTCCCTCAAAAAGCTAAAACGAAGGTTCAAAAGGTCCAAGCGCCCTCAAGATGCTAAAACCAAGGTTCAAAAGGTTCAAGCTCCCTCAAGAAGCTAAAACGAAGGTTCAAACGGTTTAACATCCTCAAGAAGCTAAAATAAGGGTTCAAAAGGTTCAAGCTTCCTAAAGAAGCTAAAACGAAGGTTCAAAAGGTTCAAGCTCTCCAAAAACCGTGCCAAACGGAGAAAGTTAAGCGGTCCCGAACCGAGGCGCATCGACGGCTCAAAATCGAAAAATGGTCTCCAACGGGAAAGGGTTCACGACCACGAAAAGTAGCCTCACGGCCATCGGGAGATGGTCATTTAAACCTCTCCTCCTTCAGGAGAGAAAACAAACTTAGTTCGCAAATCGAGGCAAAGCACAAAGAGTCCCGAGGTCCGGAGGTAAGGAACTCAAATTAAACTCAGAATCTCGTAACGAGCACAACATGCGCAATCACCGGTGATGTTAAAGGCCAAGAACAAACACCCTCTCTAAGCCTAGAATGTAGAGATATAGAGAGATATATGTGCTTTTCCTTAGACAAATTTTTTTCAACCTCTCTAAAGGAGAGGGAGGCCCTCTCTTAAAGAGAAACAAGAGGGATCAAGCTTCTTGGAGAAGCAAGAGCAAAAGGTTCAAGCTTCTTAGAGAAGCTAGAGCAAACTGTTCGAGCTTCTTGGAGAAGCTAGAGCAAAGCTTCAAAAGGTTCAAGCTTCCTCAAGAAGCTAAAACGAAGGTTCAAAAGGTTCAAGCTTCCTCAAGAAGCCAAAACAGGGTTCAAAAGGTTCAAGCTCCCTCAATAAGCTAAAACAAAGGTTCAAAAGGTTCAAGCTTCCTTAAGAAGCCAAAACAAGGGTTCAAAAGGTTCAAGCTCCCTCAAGAAGCTAAAACGAAGGTTCAAAAGGTTCAAGCTCCCTCAAGAAGCTAAAACGAAGGATCAAAAGGTTCAAGCTCCCTCAGGAAACTAAAACGAAGGTTCAGAAGGTTCAACTTCCTCAAGAAGCTAAAACCAGGGTTCAAAAGGTTCAAGCTTCCTCGGAGAAGCTAGAGCAAAGGTTTAAAAGGTTCAAGCTTCCTCAAGAAGCTAAAACGAAGGTTCAAAATTTCAAGCTTCCTCAAGAAGCCAAAACAAAGGTTGAAAAGTTCAAAATTTCAAGCTTCCTCAAGAAGCCAAACAGGGGTTCAACGTGTTCAAGCTCCTCAAGAGGCTAAAACGAAGGTTCAAAAGGTTCAAGCTCCTCAAGAAGCTAAAACGAAGGTTCAAAGGTTCAGTGCTCCTCAGAAGCTAAAACGAAGGTTCAGAAGGTTCAACTTCTCAAGAAGCTAAAACCAGGTTCAAAAGGTTCAAGTTCCTCAAGAAGCTAAAACGAAGGTTCAAAAGGTCCAAGCGCCTCAAGAAGCTAAAACCAAGGTTCAAAAGGTTCAAGGTCCTCAAGAAGCTAAAACGAAGGTTCAAGGTTTAACTTCCTCAAGAAGCTAAAATAAGGGTTCAAAGGTTCAAGCTTCCTCAAGAAGTTAAAACGAAGGTTCAAAAGGTTCAAGCTTCCAAAACCGTACAAACGGAGAAAGTTAAGCGGTCCTAATCGAGGCGCGACCAATCGGCTCAAAAATCGAAAAATGGTCTCCAAACGGGAATAAAGGGTTCATTTACCACGAAAAGTAGCCTACGGCCACTACAGATGATGGTCTATTTAAACCTCTCTTCCTTCAGGAGAGAAAAAACCCGTTCGCAAATCGAGGCAAAGCACAAAGACTCCCGAGGTCCGAGGTAAGGCTCTCACCAAACTCAGAATCTCGTAACGAGCACAACATGCGCAATCACCGGTGGTGTTAAAGGCGAAGAACAAACACCTTCTCTAAGCCTAGAATTTAGATATATGTGCTTTTCCGTAGACAAATTTTTTTCAACCTCTCTAAAGGAGAGGGAGGCCCTCTCTTATAGAGAAACAAAAGGGTTCAAGCTTCTTGGAGAAGCTAGAGCAAAAGGTCCAAGCTTCTTGGAGAAGCTAGAGCAAAGGTTCAAAAGTTTCAAGCTTTTTGGAGAAGCTAGAGCAAACGGTTCGAGCTTCTTGGAGAAACTAGAGGAAAGGTTCAGAAGGTTCAAGCTTCCTCAAGAAGCTAAAACGAAGGTTCAAAAGGTTCCCGCTCCCGGAAGAAGCCAAAACAGGGGTGCAGAAGGTTCAAGCTCCCTCAAGATGCTAAAACAAAGGTTCAAAAGGTTCAAGCTTCCTTAAGAAGCCAAAACAAGGGTTCAAAAGGTTCAAGCTCCCTCAAGAAGCTAAAACGAAGGTTCAAGCTCCCTCAAGAAGCTAAAACGAAGGTTCAAAAGGTTCAAGCTCCCTCAGGAAACTAAAACAAAGGTTCAAAAGGTTCAACTTCCTCAAGAAGCTAAAACCAGGTTCAAAGGTTCAAGCTTCCTCAAGAAGCTGGAGCAAAGTTTCAAAAGGTTCAAGCTTCCTCAAAAAGCGAAAACGGAGGTTCAAAAGGTTCAAGCTTCCTCAAGAAGCGAAAACGAAGGTTGAAAAGTTCAAAATTTCAAGCTTCCTCAAGAAGCCAAAACAGGGGTTCAACAGGTTCAAGCTCCCTCAAGAGGCTAAAACGAAGGTTCAAAAGGTTCAAGCTCCCTCAAGAAGCTAAAACGAAGGTTCAAAAGGTTCAGTTCTCAGAAGCTAAAACGAAGGTTCAGAAGGTTCAACTTCGTCAAAAAGCTAAAACCAGGGTTGAAAAGGTTCAAGTTCCCTCAAGAAGCTAAAACGAAGGTTTAAAAGGTCCAAGCGCCCTCAAGAAGCTAAAACCAAGGTTTAAAAGGTTCAAGCTCCCTCAAGAAGCTAAAATGAAGGTTCAGAAGGTTTAACTTCCTCAAGAAGCTAAAATAAGGGTTCAAAAGGTTCAAGCTTCCTCAAGAAGCTAAAACGAAGTTTCAAAAGGTTCAAGCTATCCAAAACCGTACAAACGGAGAAAGTTAAGCGTCCCAACCGAGGCGCACGATCGACGGCTCAAAATTGAAAAATGGTCTCCAACGGAACAAAGGGTTCATTTACCGAAAAAGTAGCCTACTACCACCGCAGATGGTTCATAAACCTCTCCCTTCCTTCGGGGAGAGAAAACAGAACCTGGTTCGCAAATCGAGGCAAAGCACAAAAGACTCCCGAGGTCTGGGGGTAAGGTTTCACCAAACTCAGAATCTCGTAACGAGCACAACATGCGCAATCACCGGTGGTGTTAAAGGACAAGAACAAACACCCTCCCTACGCCTAGAATGTAGAGTTACAGAGAGATATATGTGGTTTTCCTTAGACAAATTATTTTCAACCACTCTAAAGGAGAGGCAGGCCCTCTCTTATAGAGAAACAAGAGGGTTCAAGCTTCTTGGAGAAGCTAGAGCAAAAGATTCAAGCTTCTTAGAGAAATTAGAGCAAAGGTTCAAAAGTTTCGAGCTTCTTGGAGAAGCTAGAGCAAAGGGTTCGAGCATCTTGGACAAGTTAGAGCAAAGGTTCAAAAGGTTCAAGCTTCCCCAAGAAGCTAAAACGAAGGTTCAAAAGGTTCAAGCTTCCTCAAGAAGCTAAAACGAAGGTTCAAAAGGTTCAAGCTCCCTCAAGAAGCTAAAACGAAGGTTCAAATGGTTTAAGATCCCTCAGGAAACTAAAACGAAGGTTCAGAAGGTTCAATTTCCTCAAGAAGCTAAAACCAGGGTTCAAAAGGTTCTAGCTTCCTTGGAGAAGCTAGAGCAAAGGTTCAAAAGGTTCAAGCATCCTCAAGTAGCTAAAACGAAGGTTCAAAAGGTTCAAGCTTACTCAAGAAGCTAAAATGAAGGTTGAAAAGTTCAAAATTTCAAGCTTCCTCAAGAAGCCAAAACAGGGGTTCAAAAAGTTCAAGCTTCCTCAAGAAGCTAAAATGAAGGTTCAAAAGGTTCAAGCTCCCTCAAGAAACTAAAACGAAGGTTCAAAAGGTTCAAGTTCCCTCAGGAAACTAAAACGAAGGTTCAAAAGGTTCAAGATCCCTCAAGAAGCTAAAACGAAGGTTCAAAAGCTTCAAGCTCCATCAGGAAACAAAAACGAAGGTTCACAAGGTTCAACTTCCTCAAGAAGCTAAAACCAGAGTTCAAAAGGTTCAGGCTTCCTCAAGAAGCTAAAACGAAGGTTGAAATGTTCAAAATTTCAAGCTTACTCGAGAAGCCAAAACAGGGGTTCAAAAAGTTCAAGCTCCCTCAAGAGGCTAAAACGAAGGTTCAAAAGGTTCAAGCTCCCTCAACAAGCTAAAAGGAAGGTTCAAAAGGTTTAGGCTTCCTCAGGAAGCTAAAACGAAGGTTCAGAAGGTTCAGCTTCGTCAAGAAGCTAAAACCAGGGTTCGAAAGGTTCAAGCTCCCTCAAGAAGCTAAAACGAAGGTTCAAAAGGTCCAAGCACCCTCAAGAAGTTAAAACCAAGGTTCAAAAGGTTCAAGCTCCCTCAAGAAGCTAAAACGAAGGTTCAGAAGGTTTAACATCCTCAAGAAGCTAAAACGAAGGTTCAAAAGGTTCAAGCTGTCCAAAAACCGTGCCAAACGGAGAAAGTTAAGCGGTCCCAAATCGAGGCGCACGACCGACGGCTCTGAAAACTGAAAAATGGTCTCCAACGGAACAAAGGGTTCACAACGAAAAGTAGCCTACGGCCACTGAGAGATGGTCTATGAAACCTCTCCCTCCCTTCGGGGAGAGAAAACAGAACCTGGTTCGCAAATCGAGGCAAAGCACAAATGAGTCCCGAGGTACGGAGGTAAGGCTCTCAACCGAAACTCCGTAACCTCAGAATGAGCACAACATGCGCAATCACCGGTGGTGTTAAAGGCCAAGAACAAACACCCTCTCTAAGCCTAGAATGTAGAGGTATAGAGAGATATATGTGCTTTTCCGTAGAAAATTTTTTTCAACCTCTCTAAAGGAGAGGGAGGCCCTCCCTTATAGAGAAACAAGAGGGTTCAAGCTTCATGGAGAAGCTAGAGCAAAAGGTTCAAGCTTTTTAGAGAAGCTAGAGCAAAGGGTTCAAGCTTCTTGGAGAAGCTAGAGCAAAGGTTCAAAAGGTTCAACCTTCCTCAAGAAGCTAAAACGAAGGTTCAAAAGGTTCAAGCTTCTTGGAGAAGCGAAAACAAGGGTTCAAAAGGTTCAAGCTCCCTCAAGAAGCTAAAACGAAGGTTCAAAAGGTTCAAGCTTCCTCAAGAAGCTAAAACGAAGGTTCAAAAGGTTCAAGCTCCCTCAGGAAACTAAAACGAAGGTTCAGAAGGTTCAACTTCATCAAGAAGCTAAAACCAGGGTTCAAAAGGTTCAAGCTTCCTCAGAGAAGCTAGAGCAAAGGTTCAAAAGGTTCAAGCTTCCTCAAGATGCTAAAATGAAGGTTCAAAAGGTTGAAGCTTCCTCAAGAAGCTAAAACGAAGGTTGAAAAGTTCAAAATTTCAAGCTTCCTCAAGAAGCCAAAACAGGGGTTCAAATGGTTCAAGCTCCCTCAAGAGGATAAAACGAAGGTTCAAAAGGTTCAACCTCCCTCAAGAAGCTGAAACGAAGGTTCAAAAGGTTCAGGCTCCCTCAGGAAGCTAAAACGAAGGTTCAGAAGGTTAATCTTCGTCAAGAAGCTAAAACCAGGGTACAAAAGGTTCAAGCTCCCTCAAGAAGCTAAAACGAAGGTTCAAAAGGTCCAAGCGCCCTCAAGAAGCTAAAACCAAGGTTCAAAAGGTTCAAGCTCCCTCAAGATGCTAAAACGAAGGTTCAGAAGGTTTAACTTCCTCAAGAAGCTAAAATAAGGGTTCAAAAGGTTCAAGCTTCCTCAAGAAGCTAAAACGAAGGTTCAAAAGGTTCAAGCTGTCCAAAAACCGTGCCAAACGGAGAAAGTTAAGCGGTCCCGAACCGAGGCGCACGACCGACGGCTCCGAAAACCGGAAAATGGTTTCCAAACGGACCTTCTAGATTCATACACTCCATGCGGTATTTGGTTTTCTGATACTCGGATCCCCTAAACCACTAGATGTGTAGGGTTTTTTGGTAATGTATCACTTGGTGGTCTGGATGGCATTCCTTGTAATACAGATTCAATGGGTTCTGATGTTGATTGTCTAGATGATTCAGGCAGATCTACTCTGTAAATGGGAGCAATTCTAAAACTGGTACTAGACATGCTTATGGATAAGGGTCTAGAAGGTCGATTAAAGGTGAGGTATATATACATTACCTCCTTGAGTCTGGACAACATCATCTATAGTTTGCCTAATATTTTTTTTTTTTTGGGTGAATAAGACATAAAATAAAACAGAAGAATGAACAAGATTACAAGGGGCATGCCCCAGGCCCTACAAGGCTATACATGAGAACAAAGCCAAAGCAAACTATAAAGAAAACGCAATATGTTCAAGCACTATATCCATGAGAAATAGCAATTGAACAAAAGCGAAACAACTAACTCAAACCCAAATGAACAAATAATAGAAACGGTCCTTTCATCCAAAAATACCGAAGGCACTACCAACCAAAAGGACACAACCCAAAAAACCACTACACGAACCAGCATTGTTTTGGAGCATTCCCCACACGGTTTGTAGCTGAAAGTCTAGCAAGCACTGGAAAAGGTACCAGCGAACAAGAGAATGCACCAAACAACTAGTAGAGTTAAACAAGACGTAATCCCTAGTACACCCCACTAGGGTAGGCAAAAAAACATATGTATTTACTGTATGTTTTAAGCAAAAAGAAATGAAAGACAGCTTATGATCAATCTGAGATTTCTAGGCGGCACATGCAGCAGCCACTCCCATAGGACCCATCCTCCTGTTTGCCAACTTCAAAGTATCCAACTGCAGCTGTAGGTAACAATCCACGGCTAAGCATTGATGTTGTGCTTGTCCTAGACATAGTAAAATGACCTGCCAGGATGACAAATATACCTTGAAACTGTTAAAACGGATGTCCAAAAAATTCAAGAAAGGGTATGCTACAATCACATTATATGAGCTCACAACACTCAACCCACAATATAGGACCTCACCACACTCGGAAAATGCTTCCTTAACCAGCACATAAAATTTTACAGTATATATAATGGTTAGTTTGTAAAACATATAGAAACTAATTTCACTCAAACCTAAAATGTTCAATGAAATAGAAACAATCTTCCTCACCACACTCAACACACATATATAATCACGCTTTATAACGGCACACCTACACAAGTAATGTATAATTAGATAGACACTCAATAACATACTTACAATCACTCAACTCTCAGTTTACTGATCTTACATCACTCAGCAGCCCTCCCACCACTGTGAAGGTGGGGCTTCCTAATGGAATGAGGAAGGTTCCAATGTGAAATGAACCTATTATCCTCGTTGTTATAGGAATGTTGACAATAGATGCTAGCCTACTTCTCACCATCAAGACAATAGATTTAATAATGATTTCAACAGTTTGTATTCTTTGTTAAAAATTCTATTGTTTCTTTCAAGCCAAATATTGTACACAAGTGCAAGAGAAAGGAGAGTTTAGAGATAATAGATTTTAAAGATTTCCTTTGCTCCCATCAGGACAATAGTAGCAATTTCGTGCCAAGGCACAGTATTCCACTGAACCTTGCATTTAGTTTGCATTGAATGCCAAATTCTGTGGGTGAAAGAGCATTCAAAGTGGGGATGTGAAAGACTTACAAAACAATCAAGGCAAAAGGACAAAGTTGGTATAGAGGAAATACCAAATAGTTGAAGCCTATCACTTGTATTCAACCTACCATAGATCGCCATCCAAACAACAAAGTCGACTTTTGGGGATATTTGGTCAATTCCAAACCAACTTATACCAAGGCACAATATCCTGCTTTTCTCCATAACTCCCAGGCTGATTTAATAGTGAACTCACCATCTGGATTTAATGACCAAAAAACTTTATCAGTTTCCAAGGGGTTAGGAGAACAATTGTTAGGGGTTTGGGATGTTAGTTCCCTTAAATCCCAAGAGTTGGGGAAAGGCCAATTCCAGGAACCCCTAACAATAATCTGACTAACTTTGGAATCCCCATTAAGGCCAGAGTCATATAAAATCCTGTCACCATACCTGTCCCAAAGGGGGCCCAAATGGTGCCAATTATCGTACCATAAAAATGTATTCTGACCATTGCCAATTCTATGCCTGATAAGAGGGTAAATGATAGGCCTAAGAGAGAGGATTTTCCTCCAGACCCATGAAGGGTCACTAGGAACTTTGATTTTCCAGAAACACCTCCCCTTAAGAAGATAAGATTTGACCCATTGGCACCACATTGATTTTTCCCCTCCAGAAAAGAGGAACCAAACATGTTTGGCAATGGCAGCCTTGTTCCAAATCTCAATAGATTTAAACCCTAGACCGCTTCTTTCTTCTGAGTGCAAATTACATCCCAAGCAATTCGTGACTATGCTTCCTAAGATCCGTGCTGCATCAAAGGAAGGCTCTTAGAAGACTCTCAATGTCCTTAATAACTCTTTTGGCAAGATGAATAAGGAAGACCAATAAACTTGCATAGAAAATAGAATGGTCTCGATAAGTTGTGCCCTTCCAAAGATAAGATAAAAGTTTATTGGTCCAACTACTAATCCTCCTAGTGATCCTGCCAACAAGTTGTGTACAATCAGAGGCTTTAAGCTTGGTAGTGATAAGGCACACCAAGCTATTTGACAGTAGAGTACCAACAAAGGAAAGTGGCAATTTGAAGAATACCCTCTTAACTCTTTATTGCACCTTAAAAGAAGATGTTGTTTTACTAGGTTGGGAGTGAGACCAAAGAGAACTGAACTCATCCAAACCTTCCATAATCATATTTAACAAGTGTTAACATCGCCTTTACTGAAAATCATAATATCATCAGCAAAGCACAGATTAACAATTCTAGTTTTCTCACATCTCCAATGAAATTTAAAAAGAGGATGTTTGGACTTTTCATCCAAAATCCTAGCAAGGACCTCCATAGCCAAAACAAAAAGGTAAGGAGACATGGGGTCACCTTGTCTAAGACCTCTAGCCCCTTTAAAGTAACCATGAACGCTCCCATTGATACAGATAGAAAAGGATGGGCTAGTCATGCAAGCTTTGATCCAAGAGATCATAGCTTGGGGAAACCCCATAGCAATAAGAACATCGATGATAAATTCCCATCTAACTGCTTTCATGATATCCACTTTCATAGCACACTTAGGCACAGGTGAGTTCTTATGATAATCAGAATAACGCCTCGCAGGGACCTCGCCATGCTCGGACTCGATTTTGTGTCACGGTTCTTAATCTTGAACCAAAGAGTCCAAATCTGGCAAATCGTTTGAGAAAACAGATTTTTGAAAAAGAAGTGCCAAACATGGACTGCTTTGCCAGATACAGAGTCGCCACCTAAATATTTTTTAATGGGGAAATTTAGGAAACCCTGACTCGGTGCCAAAGGCCACGTGTCCGTCATCACCAAAGTTGCCTCAGCTCGGGAGCTTGGGTACGATTGGGAAAGGTCAGCTATGAGCACCCCCTCTCGCCCGGTCTGAAGACCAGCCTCTACTAACCGTGATATTCGATTTTGAAAACGTTATGTGTTCTTATTCCGGTTATTAGCCTATAATTACTATGTTATGCGCGCGGTAAACAAGTACAGACCAAATCGCCTAAATTGGAACAAAACATTTCATGTTTGTTTTGGAAATGGTTTGCTACTCATAAGTAGGCTAAAATGTAGGTTTTACCCCTCTCGAGTGGGTTTTCAGAAAAGATGGTTTTGCCACTATCCAGTGGGCTTTAAAACTCACAGTTTTAATGCATTATTCCAATTTAGGTAACTCGACCTCCATCCACAGGCATTCAAGCGCTTATATCACATAAGCAAATTAGCCTCATGGTAATCATGCTATTATGACAACATTCACTCGCATGCGGTATGCTAAACCATAAAAGCTACCTAGTACTCCAAGCCAAAATAGAAACTAGTTAGTAATCAATGCATGATCCTAGTTCATGTTAAGTGGCTAATGCATCACAGGCAAAATGCAGCTATAATAGGCTCGGCTATCCTAGACATGGCATGTGAAATGTCGAATTAACAAGTACTCATCTTGAATTTGAAATACATATGCAAGCGTGATGTGCCGAGCCCGATGCATGGAAAATGATATATGGATGCACGCATGCATTGCATAAGGTATGCTAATTTAAATATGCCCTAGTCTACCATCATAAGGTGTAATAAAAGGAAAGAATGACGTGAGGTTGGAAGACATACACACACTCACGCACACTTATTACAAATACGCCTCACTGAGGGACCGAATAAATATTACAAATCAACAAATAATACTAAATTAATTATTACAAAGCGCCTAATTAATTAACAAATTAAATGTAAAGAAGGTGGCCTCACTTTCTAATGCGTGAATGATGCATGCTCGATCCGCCTTGCCCGAAAACCCGCACCATACCATCGCCGCCTGCTTTCACCGCCCGCCTCTCCAAAGACTGCCAAAGTCCCAGGATACCTTCTATGCACACTGATTCACACCATCGGCTGGATGAAATGGCCACCGGCCATGTAAAATGTCCATCGGCTGCTCATAAGGTCATCGCCACACACCAATGGCTTGGTCGGCACTCTATATACCGGCTATGTAAAATTCTTCAGAGAAGACATTTTTTGACAAAGAACAAGGGACATGCAATGTATGGCATGGAATTTTGGGCATATGTAAGCATGGCCATGTTTCTTATCATGTATGGGACTCAAGGAAGCATGGCCCTTGGTCCTTGGGCCACCAATTATGCATTTTGATGCATGATGGCCTAAGAGACCAAGATTGCAATTCAATGGAAATGTATGCAACACACAAATGGGGACCAAGACCCTATCATGTCAAAGTCAAGGGCTTCAGTGACATGAGAATTGAGATGTTTTTGGTCACTTAAAATACAAACACCTCTCATCTCTCACACTTGGTTTGACACCCCAAACCAAGTAATGCAATGCATGTTATGCAAACATGGCTCAACAATACATCCCAAGGCTAAGAGGCAAGGCATGCCAAATGCAATGCAACCTATCATGGCAAGTATGTAATGCTAAACATGCAAGATGCAAATGCAATGCAAACAAGGACAATCTAAGCAATAGGATCATCATGCTACAACACCTAGTGAAGCAATCATGCAAGGAACATGAGACAAGCATGCAATAGTGGGCTTAAACCATAAAGGGGCAGACCTCAATCCACCCCAAAACAAAGGGCCAAAAGTGCCTCCAACCATGGACAAAACGCTCAATAAGCATGCAAGTTAATGGGCCTAAAGCTAAGGCACAAAAAAGGGTACTCCACTACCACTAACAAGGCCACCCATGGCATGAACCAAGCAACCAAAAACAGATGTTTAGCATGCAAAACAACCCCCAAAACCCCTGATATGGCAGCCCAATGCCTTAAACATGCAAGCATGCACAATGTCCATTTCAAAGCACAAGAGACCAATATTTCAAAGCATAAAAGACATGACAAATGGAGACATATAAGCATGGCATGGGGACTGAAATAGCATGTTGAATGATTCCAAATCACCTAAATAGCCTAACCAATGCATGTTCATGGATCACATACTCAAGGCTTACAAGCCATAATGCAAAGCAACTTCATCAAGCATGCCAAACATGGCAAAATCAGTGGCCAACAGACCTAAAACATGACAAAACAACACTAATACCTTCATGAAGCTAGGCTAATACATACAAGAATCATGGCCTAAACACAAGATGCATTTCTATGCCAAATAGAGGGATGCAAAGCAAGTATAATATGCATGCTAGGGGTTACAAATCCAACCAAGGACAGAGATATAATATGACCCAAAACACCCAAAAAAACTCTGAAATGGTACCCAAAACAACCAAGCATACATGTTGCCTTTTAAAGCCAAAAACCAAGGTAAAGAGGGACAAAGGGGAAAGGGGTGTCCCTCCCCTATACAAGACTTCAAACCACCTTCCTCACCACTGAAAATCCACTAGTTTTCAGTGGTGAGAAGACTAAAACACTCAAGCAAACAAAGCCTCACAAAGAAAGCATCAAAGAGGCCAAATAAGGCCTAAGAGGGTGAGTTTGAACTCAAACCACAAAACACCCTTAATGAAAGTTCTAAAGCATGAAAATATAAGCTTTTTTATGTTATACACAAAGCCTAAATCAGCATGCAAGATAGGTAGAAATCTAGTGCAAATTTGGGGAAACTAAAGCAAAGTGATTACCCTTGAAGAACCCTTGAAGAACAGATGATCCAGCCACCTTCTATTGATCAAAATCACCAAAAGCTCAAGAATCAACCCTCCAAGCATCTCAATCTCGAGCAAGGTAATGGTGTGTGTATTAGTGCAAAAGTAAGGTCAAAATGCACTTTTAGGCCTAAAAACACACACACAAGAAGGAGAGAGGAATAATCTAGAGAGAGGATATATGTATATATATATATATATGAGCTCGTTTTCTTCCAAAATGGCTAACCCCATGCAAAGGGAGAGGCATGATGCTTATATAGGCAAAACAAAACCAAGAAACTTAATGGCTAAGCTAAAGAGAAAGGGTCAAGGGTGCAAAGGGTCTTGGCTTGGAGAAGCTAAGACAATGCCAAGCTTCCCTAAGAAGCTTGGCCAAAGGGGTCAACCTTCTAGAAGGTTAGGGGTTCAAAGGCTCACAAGAGTCATCCTCACAAGATGGGAGTGGTGTTGGTGCATTCCAGCTGGCACAGCTAGCATGCACCATGCCCCAAGGGGTGCAGAAGGGTCATCGGCCAACCAAATAGGTCATCGGCACAATAAAGTGCCGATCAGCCAAACATAGTGCTGACCGGCCATTGTTTTTAAGAACTGCTGGTGGCACACATATGCAATGGTGATGGTAGGGAGGGCTGGGGTGTGGGATGGCCAACAAGCCATTCCCCGCCTCTTCAAGGCAAAAACACAGTGCTCGTGCCAAAACCATACACGGCAATGAGTCAGAGGTCCTGAGGCAAGGCACGCAGCCGAGACCTCTAGGAACTCGAGACGAGCACAAACATAGATAATCACCGTGTTCAAATGGTGACGTCCAAGTCTTGAGGACGGTCAAAAATGGGGTGTCTACAATAACCTCTCATAATCTCTTGAGACAGGAAAATATTGTCAGAGATTCTCCTCCCATGAACAAAAGCAGATTGGACTGGATCAATAAGATCAGTTAGGACAACTTTAATTCTGTTAGCAATAATCTTGGCAATGCACTTATAGATAGTATTGCAACTGGAGATAGGTCTGTAGTCTCCCACTTTAATAGGGTTGGGAATCTTAGGATGAGAGCAATGGTAGTATTGTTGATTTCGAAAGAAGTTTCCCAGATTCAAAGAAAGTTCTAATAGCCTGGGTAACATCTTTCCCAACAACCTCCCAAGCACTTCTGAAAAAACCAGCAGAAAACCCATCAAGGCCCGGGGCCTTATTAGTTTTAAGAGACCAAAAGACATCTTTAATCTCCTTATCAAGAATAGATCGCCATTTTAACAAATTTTGCTCGTAAGTGATTCTAGAATGGATTAGATTTTGAATTCTGCTAGAACCAGCATACGGATTCTGAGAAGGAGAACCAAAAAGCTTGGAGAAATAGTCTATAAATGCCTCATGAACTTCCTCAGGTTTGGATGAGAACCTGCCACCCTCCAATTCAACATTAAGAATTTTACCTCTATTGAGGTTACTCTTAACATATCTAAAGAAAAATCTGCTATTTTTATCCCCCAAACCAAGCCATTGGACCCTAGATTTCTGCTGAGCCAAGCTCTCCTCAGCATCACTAAGATCCACATATTTTTTAAGAAGACTCTTTTCTAGGAGTTGGAAAGAATTGTTACTAGGGTCCTTGTCAAGTTTCCATTGAATGGAGTCCAATTCAGCTTTGGTAGCCAAGACTCGCATGGAAATATCACTGAAATCCTTCTTGTTCAAGGATTTAAGGATAGGCTTCAAACTACGGAGTTTTTGACAAACTCTAAACATAGGAACACCTAAAATGTATTGATTCCAGTCCTGCGAGACCAGAGGAAGGAACTCCTCATGATTGGCCCAAAAGTCAAAGTACTTAAAAGGCTTTTTGAAAGAGGAGTCCTTACCCGAAACAGTAACAATAGCAGGGGAGTGATCAGAGATACTAGAGGGGAGAAACATAGCATTAGAGGCAGGGAATTGGTCAATCCAAGATTCATTGACCAAGACTCTATCAATTTTAGTGGCTATGTAATCACCCCTAGTTCTTTTATTAGCCCAAGTAAATTGACAACCACCATAAGATAAATCATCAAGCTCAGCATTAAGGATATAAGAATTAAAAACCTCTTTCTCACTATTCCACTGAAGAGAGCCCCCAAACTTCTCAAAACTGTACCTAATAGCATTAAAGTCCCCTAGAAAAGCTAGGGGGGAGGCAGAATATAAGAGAGATTGCCTCAGCATACAGTCAAAAAAATCAGTCCTCAAAACATGGCAATTTTCAGCATATACAAAACAGATAGTGAAAACCTTAGCCTGAGCTAAGTCAGTAATGTCACAAAGAATATATTGATCCGAAAAATTTATCAGAGTGACATTGCAGAAATCAGGATCCCAAAACACACAAATCCTACCAGTTTTATTAGGTTGAGAATTAGTCAAAAAGGACCATTTGCTCATACAAGATGAGAAGATTTTATTTTCATTAATAGCTTTTATTTTGGTCTCCAAAATACCCATGACCTTAATATCTTCCTTGATCAAAAACTTCCGCATTTCTTTTTTCCTAGAGGGGTCATTAAACCCTCTAATATTCCAAGAAGCAATTTTAAAAGACATGGGAAACAAAAATTAGTTCTCAACCCAGGAACAGAAGTTACCTTTTTTTCTTCCTCTGGCTTTTACCCTTGCCAGAGGATTTCTTGGATGTAGAGCTTGTTGGACAGTTGTCAGGAGTAGCACGAGAGCTTGCCTCTTCAAGGAGAGCCAAATTCTTCACTTTCTCCAGTAGTTTAGAATCTCCAGGGAGAGCTAGCATAGTAATATCCAGAAGTTCCTTTTGGATAGCTGCAAGGCCATCTTGGGGAACATCGTTGTCGTAACCACTGCTGCCTGTGATTGTTTCAAGAGGGTATAGCATTTACTGACCTCTAATTGAACTTCTGACAGTTGATCTCTTCTTCTGGAGTATGAACTCCTCCCTCTGATATGTTTGTGGCCAAATTCTCAATCAATTCTTCCTCAATAGGCTCTGGATCCCCCATTTTCCTTTTTCCCTTAGCCTGAACCGTGCTCCAACCATGGTCTGGGTTGTTCTCAGTTTCTTTCTAAAGGTTGACTAACTTTGCAACTTGGGTAGCAACACATCCGTAGTGTCATGCCCAAAAACCAAACAATGCTCGCATTTGGCAGGTAGCCCCTGATATTCCATCTTAACAATCACTTGCTCTTTCCCACAGTAGACAGGGAAAGAGGGTGGTTGTTTAGCATTAGCATCCAGTTCCACGCAGACTCTAGCAAATGACACTCTAGTCCCCTTGTCTATTAGATGATCTGTAAACAATGGCACTCCAACCGCACTAGCTATCCGACTCAAGCCATCACTATCCCAATATTCCATCAGGACATTGAAAAATTTTACCCACACTGGGACTTTTTGGATTTTGTCCTTGGTGAGCCTCATCATACGTGTCCATTTCTTAAGAATGAGATGAAAGCCCCCTATATACCATGGCCCTCCCTCAAGGACCTCACTGCAGCAACTAGGGCTTTCAAAGATTGGCCTAATGATTGGCCTAACTAGTACAACATTTGGAATTTGCCAACATTTAGGAAAAGTAATGTTTTGCCAGGGTATCATCCTAGGCACAACTACTTGACTACTAAAGAGGTTTGTGTCAATTAGTACTTTATGTCCTAATTCACTTTGTTTTCTGGTATAAGGATTCAAGGTGGTTAACACTTTCAAGTGAATCCTAGAAATTACTGTAAAAGGTGGTGATCCTGGTAAATACTAATAACCATGTGACAAAACTCTAAGTTCTTGGACTTTTAACATGTTAGGATCAATAAGTGCTATACTTAGATTTGGATATATGTTGAAATATACTGGACCATGGGAGAGGCTACTTTCTATGGCTCCCATGAGTGATGCTTTCCAATCTAAGCATCTTCCATCTCTCAAGGTACACTGGATACTGGTATTTTGCCCAAGTAAAGTTAAAGGCTTGAAGGATATCTGGACAAGTCCTATATGGACATACTTATACTTCTGTAAGAATGGATATAAGTCTTGTATGTGAAGGAGATACATTGTCTCATCATCATTCTGTATAGGTACAACATGTTCAAAAGTTTTGATTATTTTTCTGTTGGTAAAGTCAAAGGTTCTTATCTTATAGATAGTATCTGGTTTGAATTTCGAGATAGTCCATTTATCTAAGGCTTTTTCCTTACATCCTGATACGTGACTAACTCAGCTGCTTCTGATGCCAAAGTTGTCAGACACATCAGAGTGATTGTATCTTCAGAGGGGCAACACTCAAAACTGGTGTATAGTGGCCATATATGCATAATTTAAATAAAATACAATCATAATACAAATAGTAATAAACTTGGCTCTGATACCAATGGAGGTGCTTGACACAGGGTTTAGCTAAATACCTAATCGCACTCATGGCTAATACCTACCTCTATGTGACTTGGGTGACATCCCACTTGAACTAACTCGAGTACCTCAATGAGCATAAACCCAAGAATAGTACTATTCATACTATTATTATTATTTTATTAAATTTAAATTATGCCATATATGTTCTCATGCTATTTACTATTGGATGGAGGCTCAACTACGGCCCACCCATGATCCGTCCTCAGATTCGGTCTTGGATTTTGTCGTTTTGTTGATTACAAAAATTTATCTATTGGAGAAGAAAATGTTGTAGATAGGGATCGTGAACACGGGCTAAATAATTATGACGAATTTCAATATAAAATTATAATACATTCGATAAATCAATAAGTAAATCTACACTCATGTATATGAAAGAAGTAAGAGATACTACAATAAACTTGCTGTTACTTTATTGTTGCATAGATACACTGGAGAGAGAGATCGTTAGTACACACTTATAGAAACGATTTATAAAAACTATAAACTTTGCCTCCAATAAGGGTGAGGTTATCCCTTTTATAGATAAATGACAAGAAAAGATTAAGGGAGAGGACAGGTGGCGTGTCCTTTATGGAGTGGAGTTGATCGTCCATATCCTTTGTCGATCTGTTGATGAGTCAACACCTTATCTCTTTTGTCCTGGCTGGGACAACTGTATGGATAGCTGTGTGGTTGGTACTGGATGACTGACAAAGCATCTGCTTTTCGGAAAGTATGTTACTATTTATTGTCGTTTTGTGCCGACACTTCTAGCAAGTAGTATTGGTGGGAGACAAGGTCACTCAGCCTTTCCTTTGCCTTTCCTGTCTTTGTCCTTTTTAACTTTGTCGGCAATGAGACTAGTCAAAGAGTCCCAAAATCACCAAAGTTTGGTTCTTCATCAAGGGATCTTGAGCTTCACAAGTATAGTGAACTCATTTTTATCCCGTCCAAGTCTTCGATTCAGACCTTGGCTATTGGTAATCGATTTCATGGAGTCATCATCATCGGGTTATGGATTGTAGTAAGAACTGTTCTTTCATGAAATCCATGCTTTTCACAAGCAATTCTATCAAATATGGATATTTTTGTCTTAGTTCTGTTTGAATCTGTAAAAACGGATTCTTGATGATAGGAGTTGCTAGGAGTGATTTGGGAATAGCCTCCTAGCAGGCTTTGGTATGTGCCTTAATACTGTTAAGGGTATCCTATTGTTGTTTAGGGGTATCCACACCCTTTGTCCACCATCTCACAAAGAAGACTCTTTTGAGACGAGGAACCTTGTTTTGGTAATCACATTGAAAATACCATTTCCATATCCAGTGAAGTCCAAAGCAAATAACAAAATGCATAATGGATTTAGACATAGGAATGCCCTTATTAACTGGAAGGCAAGCATAGGCAATTTGCCATTCATTGAAAGCTTGCCTGATGGGTTCTGGAATGATTTCTAACTAGAGTCTAATTTATCCCACCAAACAAGAAACCAGCTGGGAAGATCGTTGAGAACAATGATCAATTCGGAGAAACCAAGAATGGCTTCGAATGGGATTCTGGTAATAAAAGGCATAAGTGAAAGCATCAATGTAGTCTCAATAACTGTAACGGGATTCTTTGGACCGAATATCCAAAGTCCGAGTAGTATGCAGGTGGAAGCCCCATGTAGAAATGGACATAATATTACAGATAGTAGCTTTACTGTAATCAATAGGACTGGCAGACTTATTGGGCTCATGCAATGTATGCTTGAACTCAATAGCAATAGTTTCAATTAATATGTGTTCATAAATGTATCTGTATCAATCAAAATGATGAGGGAATTGTTGTGTTGTCTCTTTTGATTTCCCATGGATCTGTCATCTATTTTTCATCTTTTGTTTTAATATAGAGGACTGTCTCCTTGGTAATACTATTAGGAGTATACTATTTTAGCTGAGCTAGGAGGACATCTTTAGCCGTTTGGCTAGATTCCTCTTTTTTACTATTAAGAGAGGACTGGATTCTTGGAAATTCTGTATTGTAAAGATTCTGGTAGTGGTAAGGGTTAGATCCGCTGCCACGGCCCCGCACTGGCCTTGGCCGCTATTGGCCATGCAAACCCTGCAAGTATTCACGAGTTAGAAAATTCGGTAAAGAATTCTGTTCATCTTTGATATATTCAATGTCAAAGTCAAATGCTGAAAGTAAGCTTTGCCAAGAAGCAAATATCTATTTTTGAGCAAGATTCTGTACATCTTTTTGAATATCTATTTTTTTTTTTTGGGTGAGTGAGTCATAAAATAAAGACAACAAAATATACAAGTTTACAAGGGGCATACCCCAGGTACGCCCTATAACAAATAAAAACGACAACAAAATAGCCACATAAAACTACCACTACAAGAAAAAAAAAAAAACCACCCATAAGCGAGAGAACAATGAAAATACAAGAACCCCACTTTGCCCATATATCATTTTTGTCCCCAAGTAACCCCTACCATTAGAGGTAATAGATGGAAACTTGGGGTGGGTATATGGGCAAATAAACAAATACACGCCAAAAGCTCATAAAACATAACAGACATACACACAATACAAATGTAACTAAACTAAACAACCAAAAAACCAGTTGAAAAAATGATAACCGCCCACGCTTGCTGTAATACCCCGACCCTTATATCTGATTCTGCTGTCTTTATAATTCCCTATTCTGTGTCTTTGAATGTTATTGTGAAAATCTATGTGAAATTTAGTAAAAGAGCATGGAACTTAGAGATATGAGTTTCTATCTGTTGAGTTAGAACGTATCTGTTACACTTGAATTACTTAAAATGGAAATTGAGCATCTTAGAGATTTAATTTGCAGAAATTGATTTGATATTTGGAATCTGCATGATTTTTAAGCTATAATGGGATGTTCTGTGAAATTTTAATTTCGGCACCATAAAGCGATTGATTTTTGTCTTTTATGCTCTTATATATATATTGCTATATCTATGTTTAAGACTTGTGGGACTTGTGATCAAAACGTGGGACTCTAAGAGGGAGAGAAGAGAGAAACGTGGGTGAGCAATTGGGGGAAACTTGTGGTTCACCAAGGGAAGCTAATCAATTGATAGAATTGAAAGAGGCAAGTAAGGTAACTCAATTCCCTTGTATAACTCTTCAAGAATTTTAACCCATGTTTGTGTTGGGTTCATGGATAAGAATGTTTGATTCATTAGGGGTTTCCACCTATTGAGCATGTTGACACTACTTTGAGTGTTGTATGAATCTATGCTTCAAATCCTTGATTTTGAATCATCTAATCTTGCAAATATGTTGATTTTGGGTGGTATGTTTAAAGAACTTGAAGTTAGATTGAAATTTGTGAAAGTGTTGGCTTGTTGAAGCCCTTAACTTGGTTCAACTTGATGTGATTAAGCTTTAATTCATGTTATGGTGTTGTTAAGTGGCATGTTTGCATGAATTTTACCCTTGATTGCTTGAAAAATTGGGTTTGAAAGATAAAATTTTGGCTTGAGATCGGGCTGCCCTGAATCTGGGTAGTCGTCGCCGAAGGAGGTCGAACGCCGAGCATGAAAATGCACCTTCCAGAAGCTTTACGAATTTACCGCCCGCCGAAGGAGAACTGTGACGCCGAGCGTTAAAATCGACCATCCAGTATTTTTGGTAGCACTACATCGCTCGGCCGAGCGACAAAGCTACGCCGAGCGAGTATCGCTTTCAAGAAGAAAACTCTGTTTTGTTCAGTTTTTCATGCTTGACTCTTTGGTGCTATTAGAATGTTTTTCTGATGGGTTTATGATAGTGCTATGACATATGGAATGACTGATATTAAAAGGGAAGGATACTAATTTATCAGTATATTATGTGCAGGGCATACTCCAGAAGGAACTAGTACGCCGCCCCAACGTTGTGAGTAATAGTGCATTACATACATATTTATGTATTCGTTACAGAAGACATAATTGTAAATTATGTAATGATCCGGGAATGCAAAGTGGAAACTATATTCAGATACCGAGTCGAAGACTATCTCATGCCGCAAGGCTACCCGAGTCGAAGACTATCTGGCCGCAAGGCTACCCGAGTCGAAGACTATCTGTGCCGCAAGGCTACTCACAGCCGCAAGGCTACATAGCCGTAAAGGCCATCCGAGCCGAAGGTTATCTCGCATGAGGCTATCTGGGCCAATAGGCCAATCTGCTATCTCTTGTTCGATTTTGATACATATACTATCAGACATTGTGATTTTATTACTACGCACTACTATTCACCGAGCTTGTCTCATTCTCAATTTTGTTCGATCAGAGGAACCAGCTTGAGGAGCCGATCTAGCACACTTCATGCATTTTTGTCAGCCTAAGGATAACCAGGCACTGGAGGAAACCCTTACATATTAGATCAGTTTACCTTGTATATGTAACTTTTGGTATCCACATTGCTGGTTAGGGATATGTATTTATTGTTTTGTATGCCTAAGACCTGGGCTGGATTGTAAATGTTTATGTAACCTCGTTTTGTGTGCATGTTACCTTATGCTCAATGTTAAGATGGTCCTGGCTTGTTGATAGTTGCTCAATGGATATCTCTAGATGTTGTTTTAAATTTAATGCTTCCGTTCAGGCCCCCAATGAATACCATACAGGTTATTCTGTCTGTTTCTGCTTTAGTCATGCCCAAACTTATAGGGGCTGGGTTGGGGTGTGACAAGTGGTATCAGAGCACGAGTTGCTATCACACACACGGGTCCATTGAGCGTTAGGATGTCTAGTGTAGTAGGCATCAAACAGGAAAGTAGGAATGATAGCAACGTGATATGATTTCTGCTGACCCAATGCTAACAATTTGACTTCCTTGTACACCTTTGTGTATGGTATAATGATTTGTTTTGTAGGCTATGGTGAGAACAAGGGCTGATGAGCCAGAAGATGCTACCTCGGTACGGTTGGATAGGATGGAAAGAATGATGAGAGATATGGCTGAAACTCTACGACAACAACAGCAACAACAACCTCAGCCGCCACCCCCGCCAGTACCCCCACCTGTAATGCAAGATATTCACGCTGAGGATCGTACCATTACACTTACGCGGGAGTTTAAAAAGATGAAACCACCTTCGTTCAACGTGATATGATTTCTGCTGACCCAATGCTAACAATTTGACTTCCTTGTACACCTTTGTGTATGGTATAATGATTTGTTTTGTAGGCTATGGTGAGAACAAGGGCTGATGAGCCAGAAGATGCTACCTCGGTACGGTTGGATAGGATGGAAAGAATGATGAGAGATATGGCTGAAACTCTACGACAACAACAGCAACAACAACCTCAGCCGCCACCCCCGCCAGTACCCCCACCTGTAATGCAAGATATTCACGCTGAGGATCGTACCATTACACTTACACGGGAGTTTAAAAAGATGAAACCACCTTCGTTCAAAGGAGGAATTGAACCGATGAAGGCGGAGGCATGGGTGCTAGGGATAGAGAAACTATTCGAAGTCTTTCCTTGTACTGAAGTTCAGAAAGTGCAGCTTGCCGCTTTCACGCTTGAAGAAGAGGCGCGGAGGTGGTGGATGCTTACCAGAACAATGCATCCTGAGTTGACTTGGGACAGGTTCTTGGTGTTATTCTACGACAAATATTTTCCTCAAAGCATGCGAGACAAGAAAGTAACTGAGTTTGAAACGTTGAGACAAGGAAACAAAACTGTAGCTGAGTACGAAGCCCAGTTTGCCGAACTAGCTCGGTTTGCACCTCACATGGTAGACACAGAGTACAAAAAGGCGCGGAAATTCGAGGGAGGATTACGGAATGCCATTCAGGATCGGATCAATGTGTTGAAGTTACCGACGTACGTTGATGTCTTGGAGCGGGCTGTCGTCGCAGAAGGAAATTTGGCTACTCAGACTCGGATTTCTGAATGGAAAGGGAAGAGGCAAAATACTCAATGGTCTAAGGGATCAACAACTACACCAAATAAAAAGGTAATCGGAAACTTCACCAAGGCAACATCTCGATTCGACTCGAGTGTCGAATGCGGGTTGAAACATCGGGGTTTGTCATCTACGATCGAGCTTGTTTCCGTGTGGAAAACAGGACATTTGATTAGGGATTGTCCACAAAGGAATCAACAACCCGTAGTAAGGCCGCCACAAGCTCATTGGTCTACACCGACTCCTAGTGCCAAATCCATTGTCAAACCAAATAATAACAAGGACACCATGAAGCAAGGTAGGGTGTTTGCGTTGGTTCCGGAGATATATACGAATGCAACAACGGAGTGTCGTGTACATTTACGCTTATGGCCACTCGCTTATGTTTTGTTTGATTCTCGCTCTACCTACTTTTTGTGTCAAAGCAATTTGCAAAGAACTTAGATACACCGAAATAGAATTAGCCTATGTGTTGTGTGTTACATCGCCTATGGGGACTTCCTTGATCTCAGATTGCTATCCTACTTGTGAAATTTTCATTGGAAATGCTCGTGTATATGCTAATTTAGTCCCACTTGATATGACTTCATTTGATATTATTTTGGGGATGGACTGGTTGGGAGAATACGGGGCTACCATAGATTGCTTGATGAAACAAATCAAATTCCATCCTCCGGGCCAGTTAGAAACTATCTTCCAGGGTCAAGAAGTGACATCACCACCGTATGTGATCTCTGCAGCTAAGGCCTACAAACTGATTCAAAAAGGATGTCGGGGGTATTTGTGTAATGTTCTGGGAGGCCCAGTAGAGAATGAAAATATTGATGCGCTTCCGTTGTTTGTGACTTTCCTGGATGTCTTCCCAAAGGAACCGCCGGAGAGTTAGTGGACCGTGAAATAGAGTTCACAATTGATGTGTTACGAACTCAACCCATCTCTAAAACTCCGTCGAATGGCATTAGTGAAATGAAGGAATTGAAGGGTCAACTTCAAGATTTATGGATAAAGGGTTTATTCGTCCAAGTGTCTCTCCCTCGGGTGCACCATCTGCTTTGTGAAGAAGAAAGACGACACTTCGTTTATGCATAGATTACCGGGAGCTTAATAAGGTAACGATCAAAAACAAGTATCCTTTACCGAGAATTGATGATTTATTTGATCAGTTACAAGGGGCGCAGGTTTTTTCTAAGATTGATTTGCGGTCCGGGTATCACCAATTGAAAGTCAAAGCCGAAGATGTCGAGAAGACAGCCTTCCGAACCCGCTACGGTCATTATGAATTTTTGGTTATGCCCTTTGGTGTTACAAACGCATACCAAAGAGCATTTATGGATCTGATGAACCGAGTTTTCAAACCTTATCTGGATGAGTTTGTAGTGGTCTTTATAGATGACATCCTTATTTACTCTGGGAATGTAGAAGCTCATGAGAATCATCTTCGCCGAATCCTCCAAACTCTTCGAGAAAAGAAGCTGTACGCAAAACTGAAGAAGTGTGAATTTTGGCTGCATGAAGTGGCATTTCTGGGTCATGTCATAACTAAAGAAGGAGTTTCCGTTGATCCAAGTAAGATTGAGGCAATAGTAAACTGGCCAACCCCGACTAATGTAACTGAAGTGCGCAGTTTTATGGGACTAGCAGGTTATTATTGGAGGTTTGTCCAAGACTTTTCTAAGATTGCTGTACCACTTACGCAGCTAACGAAGAAGGGCATTGCGTTTGAATGGACTGAGCCGAGAGAATTTGCTTTTCGGGAGTTAAAAACGAAGTTAACTACCGCCCCGATTCTTGCATTACCATCTGGTAACGAGGGATTTGTAATTTATAGTGACGCCTCACATAAGGGATTGGGTTGTGTTCTTATGCAGAACGGAAGAGTTATCGCCTACGCCTCTCGCCAGCTTAAACCCCATGAGAAAAGTTATCCCACACATGACCTTGAATTGGCAAAGCTTGTCTTTATGCTAAAGATTTGCCGACATTATCTGTATGGGACTTCTTGTGATATTTATACTGACCATAAAAGCCTCAAATACCTCTTCACCCAAAAGGAGTTGAATATGCGCCAACGGCGGTGGCTAGAACTTATGAAAGACTATGATTTGCAGCTTCACTATCATCCCGCAAAGTTTAACACGTAGCGCATTTACTCACGAAAAATATGGGAAAACTGGCGAGTCTATTGACAGAAAGTAACGAATTGATAGGGGACCTGAATAAGATGGAAATTGACTTAATACTACCTGGGCAAAGAGCAACAATAGCGGCAATGATGGCTCAACCGGCACTACTGGAAGAGATCAAGCTACGTCAAATGGAGGACGACGCCCTCAAGAAAATATGTAGTGAAATGGAGACAAAACCAAGACTGGGATTTACTTTGACCGAATCCGTACTTAAATTTCAGAGTCGAGTGTGTGTCCCTAATGTGGTAGAACTTAAACGAAAGTTGATGAAAGAAGCACATGCCTCGAGAGTCTCAATACATCCAGGAAGTACCAAAATGTATCAAGATTTGAAACAACATTTCTGGTGGCCAAGTATGAAGAGGGAGATTGCAGAGTTTGTATCTAAATGTTTGCAGTGCCAACAAGTTAAAGCAGAACATCAGAAACCCGCAGGGTTGTTACAACCCCTTCCGGTTCCGGAGTGGAAATGGGAACACCTAACGATGGATTTTGTAGTAGGATTACCACGGACGCCTCGAGGTATGAATTCGATATGGGTTATTGTTGACCGATTAACCAAATCCGCCCATTTCTTGCCTGTGAAGACCCAATATAACGCCGACAAACTTGCTTTGCTCTATATAGATGAAATTGTAAGGCTTCATGGAGTCCCGGTTTCAATTGTGTCGGACAGAGATCCAAAATTTGTATCACGGTTTTGGCAGAGTCTACAGAATGCAATGGGTACAGAATTGAAGTTCAGTACAGCTTTCCATCCTCAAACCGATGGACAGTCCGAAAGGACGATTCAGACGTTAGAAGATATGCTTCGAATGTGTGTTCTGGATTTTCAAGAGAGCCGAGACTCATCTACCATTGATTGAATTCACAGATAATAATAGCCACCATTCGAGCATTCAAATGGCACCTTATGAAGCCCTCAGATGGAGACCGTGTCGCTCACCAAAGGTGTCGGGCCGAGGTAGGAGATAAGCCTTTGTTAGGGCCAGAGATCGTTCAGTTAACTACCGAGAAAGTGAAGATTATTCGAGAAAGGTTGAAAACTGCTCAAAGCCGGCAAAAGAGTTACGCAGATAACCGACAAAGGAATTTGGAATTTGATGAAAACAAATATGTCTTTGTGAAAGTCACCCCAATGAAAGGTCACCCAAGATTTGGAAAGAAGGGTAAACTAACCCCGATATGTCGGTCCTTTCAGATTTTAGAAAGTTGGGACAAGAGCTTACCGAGTCGCCTTCCGCCACATTTGAGTCAGTTCATAATGTATTTCATGTTTCTATGCTCCGAGAGTACCTTCCAGATCCATCCCATATTATTGACCATCATCGATTGAGCTAACCGATGTTAACATATGAAGAAAAACCACTCAATTACGGATCGTCAGTAAAACAGCATTAACCGGAAATTCCAATGGTAAAAGTGGAGTGGCAAGAGCACTACGGATCGAGGCAACTCGGGAAAAGAGGATGAAATGCAAAATCAATATCCGTATCTATTTTCGCCCTATAGTAAAAGCAAGTTTGGAGGACCAAACTTAAATAAGGGGAGAGTGTAATACCCCGACCCTCATATCTGATTCTGCTGTCTTTATAATTCCCTATTCTGTGTCTTTGAATGTTATTGTGAAAATCTATGTGAAAATATAGTAAAAGAGCATGGAACTTAGAGATATGAGTTTCTATCTGTTGAGTTAGAACGATTCATTACACTTGAATCACTTAAAATGGAAATTGAGCATCTTAGAGATTTAATTTGCAGAAATTGATTTGATATTTGGAATCTGCATGATTTTTAAGCTATAATGGGATGTTCTGTGAAATTTTAATTTCGGCACCATAAAGCGATTGATTTTTGTCTTTTATGCTCTTATATATATATTGCTATATCTATGTTTAAGACTTGTGGGACTTGTGATCAAAACGTGGGACTCTAAGAGGGAGAGAAGAGAGAAACGTGGGTGAGCAATTGGGGGAAACTTGTGGTTCACCAAGGGAAGCTAATCAATTGATAGAATTGAAAGAGGCAAGTAAGGTAACTCAATTCCCTTGTATAACTCTTCAAGAATTTTAACCCATGTTTGTGTTGGGTTCATGGATAAGAATGTTTGATTCATTAGGGGTTTCCACCTATTGAGCATGTTGACACTACTTTGAGTGTTGTATGAATCTATGCTTCAAATCCTTGATTTTGAATCATCTAATCTTGCATATATGTTGATTTTGGGTGGTATGTTTAAAGAACTTGAAGTTAGATTGAAATTTGTGAAAGTGTTGGCTTGTTGAAGCCCTTAACTTGGTTCAACTTGATGTGATTAAGCTTTAATTCATGTTATGGTGTTGTTAAGTGGCATGTTTGCATGAATTTTACCCTTGATTGCTTGAAAAATTGGGTTTGAAAGATAAAATTTTGGCTTGAGATCGGCCGCCTCAATCTGGTAGTCGTCCGCCGAGCGAGGTCGGCCGCCGGCGTGAAAATGCACCTTCCAGCAGTTTTCTGAAATTTACCCTGTCGCCGAAGCGAGAACTCAGACGCCGGCGTTAAAATCGACCATCCAGTATTTTTGGTAGCACTACACTGTCCGCTCGAGCGGACAAAGCTACGCCGACAAAAGCTACGCCGAAGCGAATCGCTTTCAAGAAGAAAACTCTGTTTTGTTCAGTTTTTCATGCTTGACTCTTTGGTGCTATTAGAATGTTTTTCTGATGGGTTTATGATAGTGCTATGACATATGGAATGACTGATATTAAAAGGGAAGGATACTAATTTATCAGTATATTATGTGCAGGCACACCTGTAAGAACTAGTACGCCGCCCCAACGTTGTGAGTAATAGTGCATTACATACATATTTATGTATCTGTTCTGTAAGACATAATTGTAAATTATGTAATGATCTGGGAATGCAAAGTGGAAACCATATTCGTATACCTGAGTCGAAAGACTATCTGTGCCCATAAGGCTACCGAGTCGAAGACTATCTCGTGCCGCAAGGCTACCCGAGTCGAAGACTATCTGTGCCATAAGGCTACCCGAGTCGAAGACTATCTGGCCGCAAGGCTACCTTTGTGCCGCAAGGCTACAGTTGTGCCGCAAGGCTACTCACAGCCGTAAGGCCATCCGAGCAAAGGCTATCTGCCGCGAGGCTATCTGGGCCAATAGGCCAACTGCTATCTCGGTGTTTGATTTTGATACATATACTCAGACATTGTGATTTTATTACTACGCACTACTATTCACTGAGCTTGTCTCTTTCTGTAATTTTGTCTGATTACAGAGGAACCAGCTTGAGGAGCCGATCTAGCACACTTCATGCATTTTTGTCAGCCTAAGGATAACCAGGCACTGGAGGAAACCCTTACATATTAGATCAGTTTACCTTGTATATGTAACTTTTGGTATCCACATTGCTGGTTAGGGATATGTATTTATTGTTTTGTATGCCTAAGACCTGGGCTGGATTGTAAATGTTTATGTAACCTCGTTTTGTGTGCATGTTACCTTATGCTCAATGTTAAGATGGTCCTGGCTTGTTGATAGTTGCTCAATGGATATCTCTAGATGTTGTTTTAAATTTAATGCTTCCGTTCAGGCCCCCAATGAATACCATACAGGTTATTCTGTCTGTTTCTGCTTTAGTCATGCCCAAACTTATAGGGGCTGGGTTGGGGTGTGACACTTGCTCCCAGTCTCTACCTCGGATGAAAACATGGAACCCAATAAGCATCTCACTTCTCATAGCCGTGACATCCTAGCCACTCAATCAAAGCCATGACGAAGGAAAAGATCTATCCCATGAAAAGACCCTGGCAGAGTCACGCGAAACCTGTATAGTCAATCACCATAATCAACGGTCTTAAGAAGTGTAGTGAAAACCATTAACCACCACATCAACAGACAAAGTTGACAACAATCCCATCATGAGAATAACCACCACATCCCCCAATCCCTTCCTAAGCTGATCACAAGCCTCAATCCCCACGCCAGTGTCCCTTTCACTCCATGTCAGAAGTGGCTGACGATCAATCAGGATGGGTCACGTGAAGACAAGAGGTAACCAGAAAAAACTAGTAGGCCGCTCATCTCCCAGTCCCTAACTCAGCTAGCCATCGAACCACAAATCCCCATAGCAATAACCCTCAATCACTTGGTGGAGTTGGCCCAATCCCAACGTCACCTAGAGTCACATGAAGATCACGTAATCAATCATCATAAATAAACCGCTATAAACCATATACTGTTGTGCCATGGTAACAATTTGTGGGCCCACTTAAAAATATATATTTGAAGTCCAAAATTAAAAATGAGCCCATATAATCCCAACCGACCAAAAAGAACCCAACCAAAAATCGGCCCACTCTTTTTACACCACATGCAAAACAAAATAATTAATCATAATCTTTGGCCCCAAAACCATTGCTGGTTTAACCCAAAACCGCTGGCCAAGAACAACCCATGTGCACCACTTTCCTATGAACTGCTCTTGGATAATGTAGCCCACGTGTGCAGTGCAACTACATCACTACATCCAAAAGACATGCAATATATCACTATATATATAAATATAATTGGACCACTTAACAAGAGCTTTTTACCAACCAAAACTGAAGCTTGACATCACCTCCCCCACGTGATCCCACTAACCAACACAACATCAGTTGGTGAGGAACTAGCTTCGATAGAGAGTGAGATAGGCATCATCATCACACACAACAGCAGGCCTCAGGAGCTATCACCACGCAATAGCACCCAATACTCTCATCGAGCGTGTGACATGCACCTATCATCTACAATCTTCCTTGCACACCATAAAGCTCGTAACCACCATGGAAACCGATCAACAACTCCGACGAGCAACCCAAAAAAAAAACCTGGCTTAAAAAACCAGGCCAATGCTCGCAATGGATACTCGCCGGCGTATTACTCTTCATCTCACGACAGCAACTCACGAACTAAACAACTACACACTAACCTTCGTTAAGCCAAGCTTATGAAGTAACCCATGACACCCCAATGGATATTCCACAAACCAAAGATAGAAGCACAACCCAGAACAGAGAGCATTTATGGCACCACAACGATCACCATTTTAAACAACATCGCCACTGCAAGCAGCCATGGCCGACCTTCATCACTTAGAGCACAATCATTCAAACCAAGTAACTCTGACGAGCAACCAGCAGCGGAGACAAACTTCCACCACTACCACACAAACGGCGGCGTAACCCAGACTAGCGGCACACGCAAGAGAGACCAGCAGGCCTGGCATCTCCGGTAAGAAACAAAAATCACCTGTTATGGACCAGACACTGGAGCCCGTAACACACCAACGATGAACCACAAGGCACCCACGGCCACACAGTAGTCACCACACAGTGTAATAGCAACAACAACACTGGGTTCCACAAACCAATGTGGGCCTCTGCCAGAGTCAACAACTACCCTCAAGGAAGAGAAGTTTACAGGACCATGGAAACCACCTTGGATGCAACCCATAAGGATACAACCAAGAAAACCAGAAGGGGTTACCAACATGGAAGCTTTCTCTCTCTAAGTTTTAAAGAGAAGCTCCCACCTAATCACCCTTTGTTTTGTAGCCTTTTGAATATATGTTTCTTCTTTGAACAATCAACACGAATAAGAAAATGTTGGTTAAAAAATCATCCACGAAATTAAGAAACACATTTAACAATGGCTAAACATTCTGTTTAATAGTTGGATAATTTAAAAGCATTTTCCCAACTTCAAGTAAATCTTAACAATTCTTCTTTTTACTATGGGGATTAAATTGTTTGAGGATACCACCATAACCTTGGTTGGAGGCATCGGTTTCAACAATTTTTTCCATCTTTGGATTGGGTAAAGCAAGACAAGGAAGAGTCTTAACTTTAAGCTTAATTTTCTAGACTACTTTCGTATGTTCTAGTGTCCAAGGTGGTGGATTTTTTCTAAGTCTAGTGTATAGGATTGCAGCATCCTATGATAACTGATGGTAGTAGTCGCTAACATAATTAAGACTACCAAGAAATCTCGGTAATTGAGTTTTATCTTTAATTTCATCTAGAAATTTATATGCAAATTCAATGCTGCGATCAATGGGAATAATAGTGCCATTACGAATATTATGACCTAGAAATCTGGCTGTTGTTTGAAAAATTTTCATTTTTGGTGCAGAAATCATCAAACCATTACAGATAATAACATGCTTAAATATATTAAGATGCTTGATATGCTGGTCAATGGATGATGAAAAAATAAGAACATCATCAATATAGCAAATAGCAAATTCTATATAAGGAGTGAATATATCATTCATGATATGTTGGAATTCTAAGGGAGCATTTTTTAACCCAAAGGGTATAACATTCCATTCAAAAAGGCCAAAAGATACTGTAAAAGCAGTTTTATATCGATCATGTTCAGCAACTTGGATTTGCTAATATCCTGATTTTAAATCAAATTTTGAAAATATGATTGAATCTTGTAATCGATCTAAAAGATCTTTCTTATTCAGGATTGGATACCTAATCCATTTTAAGGCATCATTAAGAGGTTTGTAATTAATTACTCATCTTGGCACACCTCGTTCTATTTCTACATTTTTATTGACATAAAATACTGTACAACTCCAAGGGGAGTAGCTAGGTCTTATTATTTTTTTCTATAAAAGAGCATTAATTTTTGCTTTACGCATTTCTAAATACTCTTTTTTCATTTGACTAGGTCCCGATCTGGTCGGGATTTCGCGCTCATCAAATCCTAGTTCATACGGAAGAGAAACAATATGTTTCTTGCATTCCCAGAAAGCATTTGGAACATCACTGCAAATTTCTGTTTGAAATTCTTTTTCAAGTATTTTGATTTTATTCTATAAAGACGATTGTTGTAACCTCTATTCTGTTGTAAGAAAATGAATTTCTGTTTGAAGGAAATTAATTTGTTTTTCCTTAAAGTTGACTAGATCTTTAATTTGATTTAATTCCTTAGTGTAAGGTTTTGTAATAAATTCTTAAATAATAGGTTGACTACCGACGGTTGTGTGAATACCTATGGGGTCTATTTTTGTGATAGGCATAAAAGTAAACACAAAAATGGGGTTCCCAGAATAATAATTTGGAACATATTTCTGATGAGGACAAATGAGTTTGGAAGACAAATGCCCTGATTACAAATTAAAACTTTGGGAGGTTTATACTTAATTTGCATCAAATTACCACTTGCATTGGTTAAAGGGCGAGTGGTTTTTTGGAAATATTTGGTAGTAACCAAACCTTCTTGTATACAATTCATATCAGTGCCACTATCAACTAAGGCTATTGCATCTTTTATTAGATTTATAATAAATGTAATTCTGATATATACCATTTATGAAAAGTAACTTGATTCATAATCATCAAGTATTAGGTGGCCTTGGCTTTAAATCTTTAGACATTTGGAATAGGGCTGCCATTGCTAAGCATATCTGGTTCCTGTTTTCTGGAGGTGAGAAATCTATGTGGTGCTAATGGGTGAAATCCTACTTACTTCAAGGCAAGAGTTTCTGGAAAGTCAGGGTCCCCAATGACGCTTCTTGGGTTTGGAGGAAGATTTTATCTCTTAGGGATGTTGTGTCTCATCTTATCCTGCATAAGATTGGTAGAGGTAACTCTACTTTTTTATGGCATGATAATTGGCATCCCCTTGGTCCCCTTTGGATAAGTATGGTGATAGAATCTTGTATGATTCCTGTCTCAACAGTGAGGCTAAAGTCAGTCAGATTGTTGATGGGAATTCCTGGAAATGGCTTATTCCTAATTCTTTGGAAATAGAAAGATTTGATCTCAGCTACCCCCAGTAGCTGCACCCCTAATTCTTCTGGGAATGACCAACCTTTTTGGCAATTAAGCTCTGATGGTGATTTTTCTATTAACTCGACTGGAATCCTTTGGAGAGCAAATTTGATGTTGTGGCTTTGCACGCTTCTTTAGGGGCCTCATATGATTCCTAGGTCAGTTTATTGTTTGGATGGCTATTCATGAAAGATTAAATCTGGGGATCGTTTGCAATTGTTTGGCTTGTCCCTAATCCAAGCTTCCTTTACATCAATAGCATCTTTGAGAGCCATTCCCATTTATTCTTTAACTGCATCTTTGCTTCTAGAATTTGGGAAGCTCTTCAAGCTAATTGCAATGTAAATTGGGCCTAATCTCCAATGGCCTCATGTTGTAACCTTTGTCACCAAAGAGACCAAGGGCAAATCATTGCGTTCTATAATCCTTAAGTTTACTGTACTTTGCTCTATTTACCAAATTTGGCTTGAAAGGAATAATATAATCTTTAATAAGGAACACAAACCTGAAGAGGTGGTTACTAACTCAATTGTTCATATGATTAGAGGTAGACTTCTATCTATCACCAATTTGCCTAGATCTACAGGGGATAGCTGGTACATTGCTCAGTGGAATCTGCCCAACACAATCTTGAAGCCCCAATCTCCAGGAATGGAAAGGCTGCTGAGTGGTGTGAGTTCAACTTTTTTTTTTTTTTTTTGGGTGAATAAGACATCAGATAAAAAATAGAGAATCACAGAGCTACAAGGGGCATACCCCAAGACCTAACTAAAAACTATACAACAACAAAATGAGGAACCAAAAAAGCACAAGCCCAGCTAAAACAAAACCAGAGCAAACAAGGAACAAAAACAGCTGAGTTGGTGTGAGTGGTGTGAGTTCACCATAAGAGGGTTGAGTGAAGGAGAGCAATTTAGAGTGTTTATCTAACTGTTTTTTACTTTGTGCAGTGGCAAGTGGAGCTAAATAGAGTGCCTAAGTTGAGGGTTGAGTGTTGTGAGAAAATATTCAAAGATTGACTGGTGAGAGAATAGAGTGTGAAATGAACTTCTTATGTTCGAGCTAATGAATATCCTAGCCTGCAAATACAAATGTACAATATATTGTGTGTTTTCTTTGCATGCTAAAGTGTGGTTTCAATTACAAAATGGTGTGTAATATTTGCATTTTCATTCTCTAGTGGCAGATTCTCCTGAACAACAACCAATTGGCCTTCATTTGGGACGGTGGCTCAAAAGTTTATCTTCATGGAAGAATCTGCTGTCCTGGACAACTACCACTGGTTGTTGTGTACATTGGTTCCGATGATCTATGCTGGGAAAAGAGTTTTGGAGACACAAAGACTGTAATAACCCGACCCTCGCACATGATTTTTGTTCTATTCCTAGCCCTCGATTGGTATTCTTAACGGTTATTGAAAAAAAGTCCATGAAAAGGTTTGATGAAGCAAGTGAAAGTCATGTTTATAGATGTCTATTTGTTCCTTAAGAAAACTATCTATTTCTACTAAGACATTAAAGTAGAAATTTAATGGTCCTAACAGCTTAATTACCTGAAATTGATGAGATATTCATGATCAGCATAATTTTTAGATAATTTTAAGCATGTTTGTGAAATTTTCATTTTGGCATGGTTAAACGATTCATTTTTGTCTTATTAGCTCTCTCTATATATATATATAGATATGTCAATGTTGTTCTTAAGTTTAATAGATTTAAGTGAAAAGTTTGGAAGAAAGGAAGAGAGATCAAGAACAAGAGGGAGTAGAGAGAAATTAGGGCCAAGTAAGTTGATTTTCCCTAATCTAATCCTCTCCCTTCAATTCAAATATCCAATTTATGGTTTGGTATGCTTTGGAATACAATGGAGACTTTGGATGAGTGTGTCTTGAAGTTTAGCATGAAAATCTTACCAATTGTGGATGTTGGACTTACTTATGTCATGATCAACCTCTTGCTCCTTATTCATCAATTGATCTTCATGTTTGAGCTATGTTTTGTGTATTTATGTATGTGGGTACAACATTAGGAGCTTCAAGAATGACACTATGTTATTGTGGAGCTTCAATGTTGTTTAAATTAATTGAGTCATACTTGTGGATTTAATTCAAGTTAGATTATGGTGTATGGTGCCTTGAATTACATGCTTTTTTTGAACCATGAATCAGCCATGAAAAGTCCCTTGTTGAATACCTTAAGTATGCACCAAAAGTGGGACTAAGACAGAATTTCGGACTGGGCAAATTGCTGAATCACCGCCGCGTCTGGAGTTATGGCCGCCGTCACGAGAATATCGCCGTCGCAGGGGGTTGTGGCCGCGCGTCGCGGAGAAAACCGTTCGAGGCTTTATTCTATCTAAAAAAGCACGTCTTGGGCATTTTACACCGCATGCGGGAGGAGGTTACGCGGCGTCGCATCTTTGAAAAAAGTCAGATCGCTCCGTTTTGCGTGTAGGGCCCTCTAATATTGTCGAAATGTGTATTTGATGTAGTTTTAATATGTATTAATTCCTCCGAAATGAAGCGAAATGAAGCAAAATGAAATGTAATTTGAGGTGAACTAAAGTGTGAGTTTTCAATGTGTGCAGGGCACACCACGGGTGGATCAGGCACGTCATCCCAACATGTGAGTAGTAGTACCTATGTGTACGTTATGCAATTTCGGTAATGTTTTGCAATATGTAAGGCAATCATGTTATGTAAAGGTTGTGCAATTATGTTAATATTTCAAGAAGACATAGAAGGCAACTATGTTATGTTATGTAAATGTTTGTTAATGTTTAAAGTATGTAAGGAAGTACAAATTTCAAGGGCTTAATGCCATAAATTTCAAGGGCTTAATGCCACAAGTTTCAAGGGCGTGATGCCATATGTCTCAAGGGCCATTGTGCCAACATGTTTACAAGGGCTTCGCGCCACCTTCCAAGGGCCATAGTGCCAACAAGTTTCAAGGGCCATAGTGCCATAGTGCCAACATATCCCAAGGGCTTGGTGCCACCATTTTCAAGGGGTTATAGCCACCAAGTTCATTACAAGATTAGGCTTAAGGCCATTATGTATGTATCGCAGAATCAGACTAATGTATTGTTATGTCATCTGTTCAAGTTACCTAATGTTTCATTTATGTATTACTATTCACCGAGCCCGGCTCACTCTCAGTTTTGTCTATTTCTGTAGGTCTTCCCCCAGGTGGGCAATCCTAGCTCAGGATGCCGCTTCCTTGATCAACCTTCTGGTCCGAGGCACTACCAAGCCACTCATTTTTTTTGGTGAACTGAATTGATGATAGGAGCAGTTTTGAGTGCCTTTTAAAGTTGTTATACATAACTTTTATGTTGTTTTCTTTTGTATACACCCAATCAAATTTGGGGCGTATATGTATGTGCGATGTCGATATCTGAGGACTTAGTTTTAAACTTTATGCATTTTTGTTTGAAGTATATAATGCATGAGATCCTGGCATATTAGAAATAGCTCAATGGTGTATGTTGCATATATGTTATGTTTGTGTTTTATGCTTCCGATAAGGCCCAATCGGCTCGTCCACCAGATTACATGTCCCGTTATGAATAGGTCATGCCCAAACTTTTAGGGGCAGGTTTGGGGTGTGACAAGTGGTATCAGAGCACGAGTTGCTATCTCACATACGGATCCATTGAGCTTTAGGATGTCTAGAAAAGATTTGGGTACCATGCATGACATCCTAAACGTATAAGACCAGCTGATGGCAACAGTAAGAGTACTCTGATAATGCTAACAACATTGAACTATATCTATTGTATATAATTGACTATTGTGCAGATCATGGTGAGAACAAGGACAGAGGAGCAGGAGGATGCTACTGCCCGCATTTGGATAGAATGGAGAGAATGTTTATGGAATTGGCAAAGACCATACGGCAACAGCAGCAACAGCCACCACAGCAGCAACAACCACAAGAACACCCGCCACATCCACCGAGAGTACCGGAGTTCCATGTTGAAGACCGAACTATCACTCTTACCAAGGAGTTTAAAAAGATGAAACCACCATCTTTCAAAGGGAATAAAGCGATGAAAAGCCGAGGCACAGGTGTTGGGCATAGAAAGTATTTGAAGTTTTCCCTTGCAAAGCTCAAAAGTGCAATTGGCTGCCTTCACCCTTGAAGATGAAACGCATAAATGGTGGATGCTTACGAGAACAACCCATCGAGGCTAACTTGGGACAGATTTCTAGAGTGTTTTATGATAAATACTTTCCCCAAAGTATCTTGGGACAAAAAGGTGAATTTGAAACTCTCGAGACAAGGGAACAAAAGGTATTCTTGAATATAAGGCCCAATTTGCGAGCTAGCACGATTTGCACCGCATATGGTGGACACGGATTATAAAAAGGCACGAAATTGAAGGGGATTACGAGAGCAGTGCGGATCGAGTCAATATGTTAAAGTTGCCTACTTATGTGGAGGTTTTGGAGAGGATGTTATAGTGAAGGAAACCTTCTTTGCTTTCGAGCAAGGTTCTTAGAGTGGAAAGGAAAAAGGCAAAACAATCAATGGTCAAAGGCGATTACTCACCAAACAAGAAACAAAACTCGGGGACTTCAAGTATGTACGCACCTAATCGAGTCGATTCACCTTGTTCGGAGTGTGGAAAAAGACATCGTGGAATATGCCAATGGAAGTCTGGAGCCTGTTATCAGTGTGGCAAAACGGGTCATATGATAAAGGACTGCCCCCAAAGGACTCAACGAAATGGTAACAGGACTGCTACTAGTTCGGCGGGGTCTACACCAACTACTAACACCAAGGCACCGGTCAAGCTTAACAACAATAAAGACCCAATGAGACAAAGGCAGTGTTTGCATTGGTTCCAAGAGATGTGCGAATCGACAAAGTGGTCTCAGGTACATTTATGGTTCATGGTCATTCTGCTTCTGTCTTATTTGATTCCGGTTCTACTCATTCCTATGTGTCAAAACTGTTTGCACAAAAGTTAGATAAAACTGAAGAAAAATTGTCCTATATGTTGTGTGTGTCTTCACCTTTGGGAGACTCTATGTTTTGTACTTCAGTTTACCTTGGTTGTGAACTTGAACTTGGGGATATCCGGATATACGCCAACCTGTTACCACTCGACATGACCTATTTTGATATCATGCAGGAATGGATTGGTTAGCGAAAATGGTGCAACTATAGATTGTTTGACTAAACAGTCGGTTTGCACCCTCGGGTCAATCGAGTCTATGGTTCGAGGGCGAAGTGACTGCTCCACCGTACTTGATTTGCGGCAAAGGCATGTAAATTAATTGAAAGGGTGTCAAGGATATTTATGCGATATTTTGGAAGGGCAAGTGGTGAATGGGGATATCAATAGAATTCCGATTGTTTGTGAATTTTAGACGTCTTTCTGAGGAATTACGAGGCGGTTGATAGGCAAAATTGAGTTTACCATTGATGTAATGCGAGAACTCAACCCATTTCAAGACTCGTATAGAATGTCGCCATTGAGATGAAGGAATTAAAAATGCAGTTGCAAGATTTATTGGATAAAGGGATTTATCCGTCAGTGTGTCTCCGTAAGTGCGCCGATTACATTTGTAAAGAAGAAGGATGGGACACTTCGGCTTTGTATCGATTACGGGGAACTTAATAAAGTCACCATCAAGAACAAGTATCCATTGCCAAGAATCGATGACTTATTTGATCAGCTTTAGGGAGCACAAGTCTTTTCCAAGATTGATTTACGGTCTGGGTACCATCAATTAAAAGTTCGAGCCGAGGATGTTGAGAAGACAGCTTTTCGAACCCGGTATGGTCATTATGAGTTTTTGGTTATGCCCTTCGGAGTCACTAACGCGCCAGCAGCTTTTATGGATTTGATGAACCGTGTTTTCAAGCCCTATTTGGATGACTTTGTGGTGGTCTTTATCGACAATATACTCATCTACTCAAAGGATGTAGAAGCTCATGAGACTCACCTCCGTTTGATCCTTCAAACCCTTCGAGAAAGGAGACTGTATGCAAAGCTAAAGAAATGTGAATTTTGGCTCCTCGAGGTGGCATTTTTGGGACATATCATCACAAAGGAAGGAGTTTCCGTTGACCCACACAAGATTGAGGCAATCATAAATTGGCCAACTCCTACTAATGTGACTGAAGTGCATAGTTTTATGGGGTTAGCGGGTTATTATCGGAGATTTGTTCAAGATTTTTCTAAGATTCGTGCCACTTACAAGCCCGACTCGAAAGGGAGTTGCATTCGAATGGTCAGAAGAGCGAGAATCTGCTTTTCAGGAATTGAAGACAAGGTTGACAACAGCACCAGTTCTAGCCTTACCATCCGGTACAGAGGGATTTGTAATCTATAGCGATGCTTCGCATAAAGGGCTTGGTTGTGTGCTAATGCAAAATGGAAGTGTCATCGCTTATGCTTCTCGGCAGTTGAAACCCCATGAGCAGAATTATCCCACGCATGACCTTGAGCTGGCAGCCGTAGTTTTTGCTCTGAAGATATGGAGGCACTATTTGTATGGTACTACTTGCGAAGTATATACTGATCATAAGAGTCTGAAGTACCTTTTTATTCAAAAAGAATTAAATATGCGGCAGCGACGGTGGTTAGAACTTCTCAAAGACTATGATCTGCAGATTCATTACCATCCTGGTAAAGCCAACACGATTCTTGAGATGCACTCGATCGAGAAAAAGTATGGGGACTCTGGCAAATTTAATTACTGGGCAGAAGGAATTGGCAAGAGAATTGGATAAAATGGAAATAGACTTAATGCTACATGGACAGGAAGTTTTAATGGCAGTAGTAATGGCCCAACCAACCTTACTTGGGGAAATCAAATTGCACCAAATGGAAGATGAAACTACATGGAAGATACGTGATGAGTTAGAAACAAAACCAAAACCCGGATTCAGTTTGGTAGACTCAGTGCTCAAATTTCAAAACCGAATATGTGTCCCCCATGTGCTAAATATTAAACAAAGGTTGATGGAAGATGCACATATCTCAAGGTTCTCAATGCATCCAGGGAGTACCAAAATGTACCGAGATTTAAAGCAAAATTTTTGGTAGCCAAGGATGAAGAGGGAGATTGCAGAATTTGTCTCTAAGTGTCTGCATTGCCAGCAAGTAAAGGCAGAGCATCAGAGACCGGCAGGTTTGCTACAGCCCCTTCCAATCCCCGAATGGAAGTGGGAACATTTGACCATGGATTTTGTTGTGGGGTTACCCTGGACTCCCTGGGGCATGAATTCTATATGGGTTATAGACCGATTGACTAAGTCTACCCACTTCCTCCCAGTGAAGACTCAATATAATGCAGATAAACTGGCGGAACTTTATGTGAATGAAATTGTGAGGCTTCATGGCATTCCGATCTCAATTGTATCAGATAGGGATCCTAAGTTTGTTTCAAGGTTTTGGCAAAGTTTACAAGAAGCGATGGGTACGGAATTAAAGTTTAGCACAGCTTTTCATCCTCAGACCGACGGTCAATCTGAGAGAATGATCCAAACCCTAGAAGACATGCTCCGAATGTGTGTGCTGGATTTTCAAGAAAGTTGGAAAACTCACTTACCATTGATAGAATTTGCTTCAAATAATAGCTACCACTCATGCATAGACATGGCACCCTATGAAGCTTTGTATGGAAGACCATGTCGTTCTCCCGTGAGTTGAAATTTGAAGTTGGAGATAAATCCTTACTAGGGCCTGAAATTGTTCAACTGACCACTGAGAAAGTTCAAGTTATTCGAGAAAGATTGAAAACTGCTCAAAGTAGACAGAAGAGTTATACAGATAACCGACGGCGGGATTTGGAGTTTGAAGTTGATAGTTATGTTTTCGTGAAGGTTACTCCGATGAAAGGACACGCAAGATTTGGAAAGAGGGGTAAGTTAGCACCCCGGTATGTAGGTCCCTTTCAGATTCTGGAAAGAGTGGGTCCGGTAGCCTACCGAGTTGCCCTTCCGCCACATATGAGTCAAGTACATAATGTGTTTCATGTCTCTATGCTTCGCGGATACCTTCCGGATCCGTCACATGTCATTGATTCCCACCAAATTGAGTTGGATGACAAGTTGATTTACGAAGAAAAACCAATTCGCATTTTGGACCGACAAGTCAAACAGTTACGAAACCGAGAAATTCCAATGGTAAAAGTTGAATGGCAAGAACATTACGGAACTGATGCAACATGGGAAAGAGAGGAGCAAATGCAACACCAATACCCACACCTATTTCAATCGTAAGGTAAACTAAGTTTGGAGGACCAAACTCCTTTAAGGGGGGAAGAGTGTAATAACCCGACCCTCGCACATGATTTTTGTTCTATTCCTAGCCCTCCATTGGTATTCTTAATGGTTATTGAAAAAAAGTCCATGAAAAAGTTTGATGAAGCAAGTGAAAGTCATGTTTATAGATGTCTATCTATTCCTTAAGAAAACTATCTGTTTCTACTAAGACATTAAAGTAGAAATTTAATGGTCCTAACAGCTTAATTACCTAAAATTGATAAGATATTCATGATCAGCATAATTTTTAGCTAATTTTAAGCATGTTTGTGAAATTTTCATTTTGGCATGGTTAAACGATTCATTTTTGTCTTATTAGCTCTATATATATATATATATAGATATGTCAATGTTGTTCTTAAGTTTAATAGATTTAAGTGAAAAGTTTGGAAGAAAGGAATAGAGATCAAGAACAAGAGGGAGTAGAGAGAAATTGGGGCCAAGTAAGTTGATTTTCCCTAATCTAATCCTCTCCCTTCAATTCAAATAGCCAATTTATGGTTTGGTATGCTTTGGAATACAATGAAGAGTTTGGATGAGTGTGTCTTGAAGTTTAGCATGAAAATCTTACCAATTGTGCATGTTGGACTTACTTATGTCATGATCAACCTCTTCCTCCTTATTCATCAATTGATCTTCATGTTTAAGCTATGTTTTGTATATTTATGTATGTGGGTACGACATTAGGAGCTTCAAGAATGACACAATGTTATTGTGGAGCTTCAATGTTGTTTAAATTAATTGAGTCATACTTGTGGATTTAATTCAAGTTAGATTATGGTGTATGGTGCCTTGAATTACATGCTTTTTTTGAACCATGAATCACCATAAAAGTCCCTTGTTGAATCCCTTAAGTATGCACCAAAAGTGGGACTAAGACAGAATTTTGGACTGGGCAAATTCTTTGAATCGCCGACGCGGGAGTTATGGCCGCACGTGAGGGAGCCAATCGCCACACGTGCAGAGGTTGTGGCCACACGTGCGGGAGAAGACCAGTTTTGAGGCTTTGCTTCTGTCTAAAAAGCACGTGCGGGGGCATTTTGCATACGTCTTGGAGGAGGTTGTCGACGCACCCATCTTTGAAAAAAGTCGGATCGCTCCGTTTTGCGTGTAGGGCCCTCTAATATTGTCGAAATGTGTATTTGATGTAGTTTTGATATGTATTAATTCCTCCGAAATGAAGCGAAATGAAGCAAAACGAAATGTAATTTGAGGTGAACTAAAGTGTGAGTTTTCAATGTGTGCAGGGCACACCACGGGTGGATCAGGCACGTCATCCCAACACTGTGAGTAGTAGTACCTATGTGTACGTTATGCAATTCCGGTAATGTTTTGCAATATGTAAGGCAATCATGTTATATAAAGGTTGTGCAATTATGTTAATATTTCAAGAAGACATGTAAGGCAACTATGTTATGTTATGTAAATGTTTGTTAATGTTTAAAGTATATAAGGAAGTACAAATTTCAAGGGCTTAATGCCATAAATTTCAAGGGCTTAATGCCACAAGTTTCAAGGGCGTGATGCTATATGTTTCAAGGGCCATTGTGTGCCAACATGTTTACAAGGGCTTCGCGCCACCTTCCAAGGGCCATAGTGCCAACATATCCCAAGGGCTTGGTGCCACCATTTTCAAGGGCTTATAGCCACCAAGTTCATTACAAGATTAGGCTTAAGGCCATTATGTATGTATTGCAGAATCAGACTAATGTATTGTTATGTCATCTGTTCAAGTTACCTAATGTTTCATTTATGTATTACTATTCACCGAGCCCGGCTCACTCTCAATTTTGTATGTTTCTGTAGGTCTTCCCCCAGGTGGGCAATCCTAGCTCAGGATGCCGCTTCCTTCGGTCAACCTTTACGGGTCCAGGCACTACCAAGCCACTCATTTTTTTGTGGTGAACTGAATTGATGATAGGAGCAATTTTGAGTGCCTTTTAAAGTTGTTATACATAACTTTTATGTTGTTTTCTTTTGTATACGCCCAATCACGGGCCGGGACCTATATGTATGTGCGATGTCGATATCTGAGGACTTAGTTTTACACTTTGTCTATTTTTGTTTGAAGTATATACTGCATGAGATCCTGGCATATTAGAAATAGCTCAATGGTGTATGTTGCATATATGTTATGTTTGTGTTTTATGCTTCCGATAAGGCCCCATCGGCTCGTCCACCAGATTACATGTCCCGTTATGAATAGGTCATGCCCAAACTTTTAGGGGCAGGTTTGGGGTGTGACAAAGACCAGGCTGCATGCTACGCTAGTCTACGTGGAAAATCCTCAAATGGAAAATTCTTTGTCTTTCATTTCTGCATTGTAATAGTTCTTTTTTCTTTGGCATGTGTACACTCTACAACTGGCTGGTGTTTTGTTTCCCTATCCCTGCGAGTTGTGTTGGGAATTTTATTTTTTAACTTTATTTTTACCTTTTGGTTGGGGCTACATGCACGTGCTACTATGGAAAATTACACAGATAAGTTTGTTTTGGTGTTATAGAAGTTGGATTGTGCAGGCAAACCTACTATTGTGGAAGAATAGCTCAAGTGCCATCATTTTGCTGTCAAGGGCATGTTTTCCCTGGAACACAATGCTTCTGATTGTACTCGTGCTAGGCTGCTGCTGGTTGGTTTATTCTCTTGTTCATTCTCCCTATCTCTAGTTATATATGGATGGTGAACAGGTTGTAAGGCCCTAGTTTTTTTGTTTGCTTTTAAGTTTTCTGGCTCTCTTTAGCTTTAGTGAGTTTGTAGGTTTGTTTGTTTTTGTTTTGTTTGGTGGTCTTGTTTAGCTGTGGTAGGCTTGGGGCGTTCCCCTTGTAGTTATGTAAATTTTCTTGCTTTATTTATGTCTTATTCAACCACCCCCTCCCCCCTCCCCCCCCAAAAAAAAAAAAAAGAAAAGAGAAGAGAAAGTTAGAGAAAAGAAAGAAAATTAGGATGAAAATCACAGGGAATTCAAGATCATCCTTTTGGACTTGAGAATTGAACACTTTGCTGATTTAGAAAAACTTAGATGAGGTACTTAAGTTAAACTAATATCGTTATGCTATAATTACTCAGAAAATTCTCTTTCTTAGAGGCTAAGCAAGGTTAGTTTAATGAAACAATTAACGGCCTAAGCTGTTTAGTTCCTAGAACAGAATAGAGAAGGAAGGAGAAGGACGGAGAAAGTCAGAGAGGAACATTCCTTCTTGAGATCTAGAAGAGAAAGTTTGAAAAAAAGAAAGAGAAATAGGAAGAAAATCGAAAGGAATTCAAGTTCATCATTTTGGATTTGAGAATTGAACGCTTATATTCACCCCAAAAAATTGAACGCTTAGGTGATTTAGATACCTTAAATGAGGTGCTTAAGTTGAACTAATTTCCTTAAGCTACAATGACTCGTAAAATTCTCTTTCTTAGAGGCTAAGCAAGGTTAGTTTGACTTAAACTTGGCCGCTTAAGCAAATGAAACAATTAGCGGTCTAGGCAATTTTGTTCCTAGAACAAAATAGAGAATGATGGAGAAGGACTGAGAAAGGTAGAGAGAAACATTCTTCACCAGAGGTAGAAGAGAAAGTTAGAGAAAAGAAAAAATAATAGGAAAGAAAATCAAAGGGAATTCAAATTCATCTCTTTGGACTTAAGAATTGAATTAAACTTGGCCACATAAGCAACTGAAACAATTAGCGACCTAAACCAATTGGTTCATTGAACAAAACAGTTGATGGAGAAGGAAAGAGAAAGGTAGAGAGAAACATTCGTCTTGAGAGGTAGAAGAGAAAGTTAGAGAAAAGAAACAGTAATAGGAAAGAAAGCAATGAGAATTCAAGCTCATCGTTTTGGACTTGTGAATTGAACACTTAAGTGATTTAGAAAACCTTAAATGAGGTGCTTAAGTTAAACTAATATCGTCAAGCGACAATTACTCGGAAAATTCTCTTTCTTAGAGTCTAAGCAAGGTTAGTTTGAGTTAAACTTGGTTGCTTAAGCTAATAAAACAATTAGTGGCCTAAGCTAATTAGCTTCTAGAACAAAATAGAGAAGGATGGAGAAAGTTAGAGAGAAACATTCTTCTTGAGAGGTAGAATAGAAAGTTAGATAAAAGAAAGAGTAATGGGAAGGAAATCAAAGAGAATTCAAATTCATCATTTTGGACTTGGGAATTGACCACTTAGGCAATTTGGAATACCTTAAAAGTACCCTCCTAAAAAAAAAAAAAAAAACCACTAAACGAGTTGATTAAGTTTTAAACTAATATTGTTACTCAAAAAATTCTCTTTCTTAGAGGCTAAGCAAGGTTAGTCTGAGTTAAACTTGACCACTTAAGCTAAGGAAACAATTAGTGGCTAAGCTAATTAGTGCCTAAATAGAGAAGGAGGGAGAAAGTTTGTGAGGAACATTCTTCTTGAGAGCTAAAAGAGAAAGTGAGTGAAAAGAAAGCGGAAGAAAATTAAGGGGAATTCAAATTCATCCTTTTGTACTTGACAACTAAACACTTAGGTCATTTTGAAAACCTTAAATGAGGTGCTTAAGTTAAACAACTAGCGTTAAGCAACAATTACTCAGAATTTTTATTGTTAGGGGCTAAGTAATGTTAGTTTGAGTTAAACTTGCCCACTTAACCTAACGAAACAATTAGGGGCCTAAGCTAATTAGTTCTCGAACAAAATAGAGAAGGATGGAGAAGGACCAGAAAGTTACAGAGAAACATTCTTCTTGAGAGGTAGAAGAGAAAGTCATACACAAGAAAGAGAAATAGGAAGAAAATCAAAGAGAATTCAAATTCAGCCTTTTAGACTTGAGAATTTAACACTTATGTGACTTAGAAAACCTTAAATGAGGTGCTTACGTTAAACTAATGTGGATAAGATACAATTACATAGAAAATTCTATTTCTTCGTGGAGGCAAGGTTAGTTTGAGTTAAACTGGCCACTCAAGCTAATGAAACCATTAGTGGCCCAAGCTAATTAGTTCCTAGAACAAAATAGAGAAGGATGGAGAAGGACAGAGAAGGTTACAGAGAAACATTCTTCTTGAGAGCTAGAAGAGAAAGTTAGAGAATAGAAAGAGAAATAGGAAGAAAATCAAAGGGAATTAAAATTCATCTTTTTGGATTTGAGAATTGAACACTTAGGTAATTTAGAAAACCTTAAATGAGATGATTAAGCAAAACTAATATCGTTAAACTAATATTACTTAGAAAATTCTATTTCTTAGAGGCTAAGTAAGGTTAATTTGAGTTAAACTAGGCAACTTAAGCTAATGAAACAATTGGTGGCCTGAGGAAATTAGTTCCTAGAACAAAATAGGGTAGGATGGAGAAAGTTAGACAGCAACATTCTTCTTGAGAGCGAGAAGAAAAAGTTAGAGAAAAGAAAGAGAAATAGGAAGAAAATCATAGGGCATTCAAATTCACCATTTTGTACTTGAGAATTGAACACTCAGGTGATTTAGAAAACCTTAAATGAGGTGCTTGCGTTAAACTAATATCGTTATGCAACAATTACTTTGAAAATTCTCTTTCTTAGAGACTAGGCAAAGTTAGTTTCAGTTAAACTTGGCCACTTGAGCAAATGAAACAATTAGTGCCCTAAGCTAATTAGTTTCTAGAACGGAAAAGATTTATTTATTTATTTATTTTTATTTTTTTTGGGTCAATAAGACATAAATAAACGCAAAAAATATACAAGATTACAAGGGGCATGCCCCAGGCCCTATAGAGCTATACACGAGAAGCAAAACAAAACCAGAACACCGCGAAATGTTCAAGACCTATCTAAAAGAGAGATATCACTTGAACACAACGCATAGGAGAACCTCGACCTGTAACAAACAAAATAATAGAAAAGGACCAGCCATCCAATGCACCAAAAAACATAATTAACCAAAGTTGTCCACCCAGGCAACCGAATCAAGAGCCAGCATGGTCTAGAAGTAGTAACCATATATGATGTATGCATCCAGCAACTAGAAAGGTAAAATAAAGTATAGAAACTAGTATAGCCCACTAGCTTAGGCTAAGAAAAGACACCAACAGTATTGTTCACTACTACAATAGTGATAGAACATGAAAAAAATTAAAGACAGCTTATGATCGGTCTACACTTTCCAGTAGGCGCATGCAGCAGCCATACCCTAAGACCCAACCCTCACATGAGACAGTTTCGGAGACTCCATCGGCTGATTGCAATAACAGTCCCTGGCAGTGCAATGCTGTGTTATTTGTCCTGTAAGCAAAGACTCCAACAGCAGCACGCACAACGCAGCATTCTCTATACCCAATAGAATTTCCTGCCAAATAGATGATACCAAAACCCAAATCAGTGGAGCCCAAAAAGACCCAATAAAAAGGATGGTACACACTTTATTTAAACTCGCATCACTCGGCCCACAATATAGGACCTCACCACTCTCGGAAATTGCTTCCTTAACCTGCAAATAAAGAGGTAATATATATATATATATATAATGATTAGCACAGAAAACATGTATAGGCTAACTTCACTCGACCCACACACACTTCCAAAGATGCTGCTCGGATGCCAGACAATGTTGCAGATTTTATAACTCACATCACTCAACCCTCTATCAGCGGAATTACAAACAGTACCAGCTGCACAAGTCACAAACATTAGGAAAACCCACGATAAATGGCTCCCAAACTCAACTCTCAATTTAGAAACTCCCATCACTCAAGCCTCCCAATACTAATAGTACGGGCTTCAATATGGAATTAGTCAAATTCCATTGCTTTAAGAACCATTCATCACCTACATTTCTAGGTAAATTGTACATAGACATTAGCCTACCGCTAATCATTTGAACAATTGTTTTGATAACAACTTCTTCAGGTTTCATTTCCTTATTAAAAATTCTGTTGTTTCTTTCAATCCAGATTTGATAAACAGAACACAGAAGAGATAATCTTGTAATAATGGCTTTCAAAGACTTACCTTTACTCTCCTTAATGGCAACATGAGCAACATCAGGCCAAAAAATGTCAGGCCACTTAACATTACATTTTGCTTTAATAGCATCCCAGACCTTAAGAGAGAAGATACAATTAAAGAAAAGGTGGGAGTGGGTTTCTGTGTGGTGATTGCAAAAAGAACACTTAAAGTCATCACTCATACCAAAGGATACAAGTCTGTCCCCAGTGTTAAGCCTACCATGCAAAGCAATCCAGACAATGAAGCTAACCCTAGGTATATTGAAAGGCCCCCAAAACAGCTTATACCAAGCAACCTTATCATGTTTGACTCTCCAATGGTTCCAAGCAGATTGGATGGAGAATTGACCATCAGAAGTGAGACTCCAGACAGGGATCTCATTGCTCGAAGCTTTAGGTTTGAAAGACAAAGAAAGTTATAGAGAAACATTCTTCTGGAGAGTTGGAAGAGAAAGTTAGAGAATAGAAAGAGAAATAGGAAGAAAATCAAAGGGAATTCAAATTCATCTTTTTGGACTTGAGAATTGAACACTTAGGTGATTTAGAAAACCTTAAATGAGGTGATTAAGCTAAACTAATATCATTAAAGTAATATTACTTAGAAAATTCCATCTCTGAGAGGCTAAGCATGGTTCATTTGAGCTAAACTAGGCAACTTCAGCTAATGAAACAATTAGTGGCCTAAGTTAATTAGTTCCCAGAACAATGTAGAGAAGGATAGAGAAGGATGGAGAAAGTTAGATAGAAGCTTTCTTCTTGAAAGCTAGATGAGAAAGTTGGAGCACAGAAAGAGTAATAGGAAGAAAATTAAAGCGAATTCAAATTCAACCATTTGGACTTGACTTTTGAAAACATAGGTGATTAACAAAACCTTAAATTAGGTGCTTAAATTAAACAAATATTGTTATGCTACAATTACTCAGAAAATTCTAATTCTTAGAGGCTAAGCAAGGTTAGTTTGAGTTAAAAACATGGCCACTTAAACTAATAAAACAATTAGTGGCCTAAGCTAATTATTTCCTATATAACTAAATAGAGAAAGACAGAGAAAGTTAGAGAGAAACATTGTTCTTGAGAGCTAGAAGAGAAAGTCAGAGAAAGAGGAAGAAGATCAGAGAGAATTCAAATTCAACCTTTTAGACTTGAGAATTGAACAATTAGGTGATTTAGAAAAAGCTTAAATGAGGTGCCTAAGTTAAACTAATATCGTTAAGCCATAATTACTTTGAAAATTCCCTTTCTTAGAGGCTAAGCAAGGTTAGTTTGAGTTAAACTTGGCCACTTAAGCTGATGAAATAATTAGTGGCCTAAGGTAATTAGTTCCTAGAACAACATATAGTGTTAGTTAGGTCCTGGGGTATGCCCCTTGTAGCTGTGTATTCTCTGTTTTTTATCTTATGTCTTATTCACCCAAAAAAAAGTTAGAGAGAAACATTCTTCTTGAGAGCTACAAAAGAAAGTTAGAGAAAAGAGAGAGAAATAGGAAGAAAATCCAATGGGATTCAAATTCTTCATTTTGGATTTGAGTATTGAAGACTTAGGTCATTTAGAAAAACCTTAAGTGGGGTGTTTAAGTTAAACTAATATTGTTACGCTACAATTACTCAGAAAATTCTCTTTCTTAGAGGCTAAGCATGGTTAGTTTGAGTTAAACTTGGCCACTTAAGCTAATGAAACAATTAGTGGTCTAGGCAATTTAGTTCCTATAACAAAATGGAGAAGTATGGAGAAAGTTAGAGAGAAACATTCTTCTTGACAAAGCAAAGTGCCAAAATTGGAGCTTTCTTTTGGTCTGGTACTGATCTTAAAAAACATAGTTCCAAAATTGCTTGGGATAAGGTTTGCAGCCCTAAAAATGAGGGTGGCCTTGGCTTTAAATCTTTAGACATTTGGAATAGGGCTGCCATTTCTAAGCATATCTGGTTCCTGTTTTCTGGAGCTGAGAAATCTACGTGGTGCCAATGGGTGAAATCCTACTTACTTAAAGGCAAGAGTTTCTGGAAAGTCAAGGCCCCCAATGACGCTTCTTGGGTCTGGAGGAAGATATTATCTCTTAGGGATGCTGGGTCGCCTCTTATCCTGCAAAAGATTGGTAGAGGTAACTCTACTTTTTTATGGCATGATAATTGGCATCCCCTTGGTCCCCTTTGGATAAGTATGGTGATAGAGTGTTGTATGATTCCTGTCTCAACAGTGAGGCTAAAGTCAGTCAGATTGTTGATGGGAATTCCTAGAAATGGCCTATTCCTAATTCTTCGGAAATAGGAAGATTTGATCTCAGCTACCCCCAGTAGCTGCACCCCTAATTCCTCTAGGTATAACCAACCTTTTTGACAATTAAGCTCTGATGGTGATTTTTGCATTAACTCAGCCTGGAATCACTGGAGGAGCAAATTTGATGTTGTGGCCTGGCACACACTGCTTTGGGGGCCTCATATGATCCCTAGGGTCAGTTTTATTGTTTGGATGGCTATTCATGAAAGATTAAATACTGGGGATCGTTTGCAATTGTTTGGCTTGTCCCCTAATCCAAGCTTCCCTTTCTGTCAATACCATGCTGAGAGCCATTCCCATTTATTCTTTAACTGCATCTTTGCTTCTAGAATTTGGGAAGCTCTTAAAACTAATTGCAATGTAAATTGGGCCTAATCTCCAATGGCCTCATGTTCTAACCTTTGTCACCAAAGAGACCAAGGGCAAATCATTGCGTTCTATAATCCTTAAGCTTTCTTTACTTTGCTCTATTTACCAAATTTGGCTTGAAAGGAATAATAGAATCTTTAATAAGGAACACAAACTTGAAGAGGTGGTTACTAACTCAATTGTTCATATGATTAGAGGTAGACTTCTATCTATCACCAATTTGCCTAGATCTACAGGGGATAGCTGGTACATTGCTCAGTGGAATCTGCCCAACACAATCTTGAAGCCCCAATCTCCACGAATGGGAAGGCTGCCGAGTGGTGTGAGTTCACCTTTTTTTTTGGATGAATAAGACATCAGATAAAAGACAGAGAATTACACAACTACAAGGGGCATACCCCAGGACCTAACTAAAAACTATACAAGAACGAACGGAGGAACCAAAAAAGCACCAGCCCAGCTAAAACAAAACCCGAGCAAACAAGGAACAAAAACAGCTGAGTTGGTGTGAGTGGTGTGAGTTCACCATAAGAGGGTTGAGTGAAGGAGAGCAATTCAGAGTGTTTATCTAACTATTTTTTACTTTGTGCAGTGGCAAGTGGAGCTAAATAGAGTGCCTAAGTTGAGGGTTGAGTGTTGTGAGAAAATATTCGAAGATTGACTGGTGAGAGAATAGAGTGTGAAATAAACTTCTTATGTTCGAGCTAATGAATATCTTAGCCTGCAAATACAAATGTAAGATATATTGTATGTTTTCTTTACATGCTAAAGTGTGGTTTCAATTACAAAATGGTGTGTAATATTTGCATTTTCATTCTCTGGTGGCAGATTCTCCTGAACAACAACCAATTGGCCTTCATTTGGGACGGTGGCTGTCAAAAGTTTATCTTCATGGAAGAATCTGCTGTGCTGGACAACTATCACTGGTTGTTGTGTACATTGGTTCCGATGATCTATGCTGGGATAAGAGTTTTGGAGACACAAAGACCAGGCTACATGCTGCGCCAGTCTACGTGGAAAATCCTGAAATGGAAAATTCTTTGTCTTTCATTTCAGCATTGTAATAGTTCTTTTTTCTTTGGCATGTGTACAGTCTACAACTGGCTGGTGTTTTGTTTCCCTATCCCTGCGTGTTGTGTTGGGAATTTTATTTTTTAACTTTATTTTACCTTTTGGTTAGGGCTACATGCACGTGCTACTATGGAAAATTCCATAGATAAGTTTGTTTTGGTGTTATAGAAGCTGGATTGTGCAGGCAAACCTGCTATTGTGGAAGAATAGCTCAAGTGCCATCATTTTCCTGTCAAGGGCATGTTTTCCCTAGAACACAATGCTTCTGATTGTACTCGTGCTAGGCTGCTGCTGGTTGGTTTATTCTCTTGTTCATTCTCCCTATCTCTAGTTATATATGGATGGTGAACAGGTTGTAAGGCCCTAGTTTTTTTGTTTGGTTTTAAGTTTTCTGGCTCTCTTTAGCTTTAGCGAGTTTGTAGGTTTGTTTGTTTTTATTTTGTTTGGTGGTCTTGTTTAGTTGTGGTAGGCCTGGGGCGTTCCCCTTGTAGTTATGTAAATTTTCTTGCATTATTTATGTCTTATTCAACCACCCCCCCCCCCCCAAAAAAAAAACAAAAGAAAAAGAGAAGAGAAAGTTAGAGAAAAGAAAGAAAATTAGGATGAAAATCACAGGGAATTCAAGATCATCCTTTTGGACTTGAGAATTGAACACTTTGCTGATTTAGAAAAACTTAGATGAGGTACTTAAGTTAAACTAATATCGTTATGCAATAATTACTCAGAAAATTTTCTTTCTTAGAGGCTAAGCAAGGTTAGTTTAATGAAACACTTAACGGCCTAAGCTGTTTAGTTCCTAGAACAGAATAGAGAAGGAAGGAGAAGGACGAAGAAAGTCAGTGAGGTACATTCCTTCTTGAGATCCAGAAGAGAAAGTTTGAAGAAAAGAAAGAGAAATAGGAAGAAAATCAAAAGGAATTCAAGTTCATCATTTTGGATTTGAGAATTGAACGCTTATATTCACCCCGAAAAATTGAACGCTTAGGTGATTTAGATACCTTAAATGAGGTGCTTAAGTTGAACTAATTTCCTTAAGCTACAATGACTCGTAAAATTCTCTTTCTTAGAGGCTAAGCAAGGTTAGTTTGACTTAAACTTGGCCGCTTAAGCAAATGAAACAATTAGCGGTCTAGGCAATTTTGTTCCTAGAACAAAATAGAGAATGATGGAGAAGGACTGAGAAAGGAAGAGAGAAACATTCTTCATCAGAGGTAGAAGAGAAAGTTAGTAAAAGAAAAAATAATAGAAAAGAAAATCAAAGGGAATTCAAATTCATCCCTTTGGACTTAAGAATTGAACACTTAGTTGATTTAAAAAACCTTAAATGAGGTGCTTAAGTTTAACTAATATCCTTATGCTACAATTACTCAGAAACTTCTATTTCTTAGAGGCTATGCAAGGATAGTTTGAATTAAACTTGGCCACATAAGCAACTGAAACAATAGGCGGCCTAAACCAATTGGTTCATTGAACAAAACAGTTGATGGAGAAGGAAAGAGAAAGGTAGAGAGAAACATTTGTCTTGAGAGGTAGAAGAGAAAGTTAGATAAAAGAAACAGTAATAGGAAAGAAAGCAATGAGAATTCAAGCTCATCGTTTTGGACTTGTGAATTGAACACTTAAGTGAATTAGAAAACCTTAAATGAGGTGCTTAAGTTAAACTAATATCGTTAAGTGACAATTACTCAGAAAATTCTCTTTCTTAGAGTCTAAGCAAGGTTAGTTTGAGTTAAACTTGGTTGCTTAAGCTAATAAAACAATTAGTGGCCTAAGCTAATTAGCTTCTGGAACAAAATAGAGAAGGATGGAGAAAGTTAGAGAGAAACATTCTTCTTGAGAGGTAGAATAGAAAGTTAGATAAAAGAAAGAGTAATGGGAAGGAAATCAAAGAGAATTCAAATTTATCATTTTGGGCTTGGGAATTAAACACTTAGGCGATTTAGAATACCTTAAAAGTACCCTCCAAAAAAAAAAAACACTAAACGAGTTAATTAAGTTTTAAACTAATATCGTTACTCAAAAAATTCTCTTTCTTAGAGGCTAAGCAAGGTTAGTCTGAGTTAAACTTGACCACTTAAGCTAAGGAAACAAGTAATGGCTAAGCTAATTAGTGCCTAAATAGAGAAGGAGGGAGAAAGCTTGTGAGGAACATTCTTCTTGAGAGCTAAAAGAGGAAGTTAGAGAAAAGAAAGACAAACGGGAAGAAAATTAAGGGGAATTCAAATTCATCCTTTTGTACTTGAGAACTGAACACTTGGGTCATTTTGAAAACCTTAAATGAGGTGCTTAAGTAAAACAACTAGCGTTAAGCTACAATTACTTAGAATTTTTTTCGTTAGGGGCTAAGCAACGTTAGTTTGAGTTAAACTTGCCCACTTAAGCTAACGAAACAATTAGGGGCCTGAGCTAATTAGTTCTTGAACGAAATAGAGAAGGATGGAAAAGGACTGGAAAGTTACAGAGAAACATTCTTCTTGAGAGGTAGAAGAGAAAGTCTTACAAAAGAAAGAGAAATAGGAAGAAAATCAAATAGAATTCAAATTCATCCTTTTAGACTTGAGAATTGAACACTTATGTGACTTAGAAAACCTTAAATGAGGTGCTTACGTTAAGCTAATGTCGGTAAGATACAATTACACGGAAAATTCTATTTCTTGGAGGAGGCAAGGTTAGTTTGAGTTAAACTTGGCCACTCAAACTAATGAAACTGTTAGTGGCCTAAGCTAATTAGTTCCTAGAACAAAATAGAGAAGGATGGAGAAGGACAGAGAAGGTTACAGAGAAACATTCTTCTTGAGAGCTAGAAGAGAAAGTTAGAGAATAGAAAGAGAAATAGGAAGAAAATCAAAGGGAATTAAAATTCATCTTTTTGGATTTGAGAATTGAACACTTAGGTAATTTAGAAAACCTTAAATGAGATGATTAAGCAAAACTAATATCGTTAAACTAATATTACTGAGAAAATTCTATTTCTTAGAGGCTAAGTAAGGTTAATTTGAGTTAAACTAGGCAACTTAAGCTAATGAAACAATTGGTGGCCTAAGGAAATTAGTTCCTAGAACAAAATAGGGTAGGACGGAGAAAGTTAGACAGAAACGTTCTTCTTGAGAGCGAGAAGAGAAAGTTAGAGAAAAGAAAGAGAAATATGAAGAAAATCATACGGCATTGAAATTCACCATTTTGGACTTGAGAATTGAAAACTCAGGTGATTTAGAAAACCTTAAATGAGCTGCTTGCGTTAAACTAATATCGTTATGCAACAATTACTCTGAAAATTCTCTTTCTTAGAGGCTTTTTTTTGTGTGGATAAGTCATAAAATAAAAGACAAAAAACTTACACCACGACAAGGGGCATACCCCAGGCCCTAACCAAAGCACTATACAAGAACCAAAGAAAAAACAAAAAGCTAAGCCATTCCAGAATTACCTAGAAAAACTGACGAACAAACCATAACTATCTGGACAAAATAAATAAAATAAGCCCTAACCTAAATAAACCATACATAATAGGAAATAACCATAGTGTGTTCATGTGCCGCATGAAACTGTAAATGAGGAGCATGAACACACCTAATATCAAGTAGCAAAAAGTCAGATGAAAACAGAAAATCATGGACACCCGTGTACATCCCACACGGGTAGGCAAAAAAACCAACACACTCTAAGGAAAACAAACATAATAGAAAGTCAATCTTCACACACGAGGCGATATAGCGACCATCAACACAGCGAGATCGACTTGAGCCGAGTCAACCCGAACTGAAGAACAAACCAAGCAGCCCCGTCCAAAATCTGCTGCCAAAACATGTAACCCGAGCAGATTCTACACATTATAGTAGACCTCAATCCAACAAAGACCAAATGTAATGAAATAATCAACAACAGAGTACTTTGCAAAACTCAGAAACCTGAAACAGTTAACACCACACATATAATTGCTCACTACACTCAACCCACAAGTATCTATGCTCACATCACTCGGAAAAAACCAGCTCCATACACCTGCAAAAGAAAATATACAAAGAATATATAAAAGCATGTTAGTTTCTCTCAATGTGGCTAGTAAGTTGGGGGTTATGGAGTGGTTATTCCTCACACGAAACTCAACCCTCAGATTGATTGGCGTACACTCATCCATCGGCTTTCCAGGACTCCAAGCACCTATATGAATAACAAACATTAGGAAACCCCACAATGTAGTTTCTAACCTTCACTCAACCCACATTTTGTGAACTCTCATTCCTCACATCAACAGCAGCACGCTTCAGCATAGTATGAGGCAATTTCCATGAGCTAAGATACCATCTGTCATTATGGTTAGTCTTCAAATTGGTAATATGCATTACCCTGAATCTAACCATATCCACAATACACTTAATAACAACCTCTTCAGGGACCATATCTTTACTAAACGCTCTATTATTCCTAGCAACCCATAACTGGTACACAGTACAAGTAAATGCAAGCTTGGTAATAATAGCCCCTAGGGATTTCCCTTTCACAGATTTAGCAATGAGCCGGACCAAATCATCCCAAAGGAGGGATGGCCAATCAACATTGATTTTACCTTTAATACAAGACCACACCCGTTCCGAGAATGGACACTCAAAGAAAAGGTGGTTATGGTCTTCATTATGGTACTGACAAAAGGCACATAACAGATTGCGTCACACCAAACAGGTGCAACCTATCCCCAGTGTTCAGACGGCCAAGAATCACCATCCAAACCACAAAACTCACTTTAGGGATATTGTAGGGGCCCCAAATTAAATGAGACCAATTCACATGATCAAAGTGAGTCTTTAATGCATTCCAAGTGGATTGAATGGTGAATTTCCCATCATGAGCAGGACACCAACTAACACTATCATGACCACCAGAAGGGAGGAAATTTGGAGTGTTGTTAATGAGGTCCATAATCTCCCAAGAAGAAGGAAATGGCCATCTCCAAGTATTACCCTCCACAATCTCACTAACCTTAGCATCTATGCTTAATGCGGTGTCATACACAATACGAATCCCAAACTTATCCCAAACAGAACCCATAGGGTGCCAATTATCAAACCATAAGAAAACTCCAGATCCATCTCCCACCTTAGATTTGATTAAGGGGTAAATTATAGGCCTTAGGGAGAGAATTTTCCTCCAAACCCAAGAGGGGTCATTTGGCACCCTAACTCTCCAAAAACTCCTACCTTTGAGGAGATAAGACTTGACCCAGCTACACCACATAGACTGCTCACCCCCAGAGAGAAGGAACCAAACATGCTTAGCAATAGCAGCTTTATTCCATACAGAAAGAGACTTAAACCCCAGACCCCCTTCCTTCTTGGGAGAGCAAATTCTATCCCAAGAAACCTTAGCCCCATGAGTTTTCAACTCACAACCCGACCAAAAAAAAGCCCTAAAAAGACTCTCGATAGACCGAATGACCTTCTTTGGAAGAATGAACAAAGAGGTCCAATACACTTGCATAAAAAACAAAACAGATTGGATCAATTGAGCTCGGCCAGCATAAGCAAGACACTTATTTGTCCAGCTCTTAATCCTTTTAGTTATCCGATCCACAAGTTGATCACAGTCAGTGGCTTTAAGTTTCGTGGAAACTAATGGAACCCCCAAGTATCTCATAGGCAGTTTGCCTTCACTGAATTGACAAACCCCAAGAATCTCATCTCTCAACGCATTATCACAACCAGAAAAGAAAATATGACTCTTAGCGGGGCTAGGTGACAACCCAGACAAGCTCCTAAATTCTTCTAACCCCAGCTTAATGGACCGAATAGTGAACACATCCCCCTTACAGAAGATCATTAGATCATCCGCAAAGCACAAGTTAACAATTTTAGGTTGATCACATCTCCAGTGGAATTTGAAGGCAGGATGCGAAGCCTTCTCAGCCAAAATTCTTGAAAGAATTTCCATGACTAAAACAAATAGGTAAGTGGACATAGGGTCACCTTGTCTCAAACCTCTCTCCCCCCTAAAATAACCATGCAGACTCCCATTAATGCAAATGGAATAGGTGGGACTAGTCATGCAAGCTTTGACCCAAAAAACCATGTTAGGGGGGAAACCCATAGCCTTAAGGACATCAAGAACAAACTCCCATCTTACATTATCATATGCTTTTATAATGTCCACTTTCATGGCACACCTAGGAGAAGGAGAGAATTTATGATACCCCCTCATAAGTTCCTGTGAAAGGAAAATATTATCGGCAATTCTCCTACCGGGGACAAAAGCTGATTGCACAGGGTCAATAAGATCATTCAAAACAGATTTGATCCTATCAGCAATGATCTTAGAAATACACTTGTACAAAGTATTACAGTAAGAAATGGGTCTAAAATCCCCCACTTTTTCAACATTGGAGATCTTCGGGATAAGAGCAATAGAGGTGCTATTTATTTCCCGAAGAAGCTCTCCCGATGAGAAAAAAGATTTGATGGCTTCGACAACCTCTCTCCCCATAATGTCCCAGGCTTTTAGAAAAAAACCTGCAGAATAGCCATCAGGGCTGGGGGCTTTGTTGGTTTCAAGAGACCTGAAAGCATCAATGATCTCTTTTTCAGTAACATCCCTAGCAAGACTATGATACTAAGTTTCAGACACTCTCTTGGTGATAAGACCATTAATCCTCTCAGACCCATTATAATTGTCAACAAACGGCTTACCGAACAAATTAGTGAAGTAATCCACAAAAGAGTTATGGACCTCAGCACTTTTAGTCACCCTCTCCCCATTCGGAAGCACAACACTATGAATATGCCCCTTATTCACATTCCCCTTAACAGTTCGAAAGAAGAACTTTGAATTCCTATCCCCTAATCCGAGCCATTGGACACGAGATTTTTGATGGGCAAGGCTTTCCTCAGCTTTACTGAGATCAACATATTTAACATAAGCAGCCCTTTAAGTTTCCTGAAGATGAAGATTCATCAGATCTCTATCAAGCTTAATTTGTGAATTAAGAAGATGATCCTTAGCAGCACCAACACGGATGGAAATCTCACTATACTCATTTTTGTTCAAATCTTTTAGGATAGGTTTAAGGGTTTTAAGCTTCTGACAAACCCTAAACATAGGGGATCCCCTAATGTATTTAACCCAAACTCCATGCACTCTAGGGAGGAAACTAAAGTGATTAGTCCAAAAGTCAAAAAACTTAAAAGGCTTTTTGAACTTAGCCTTCTCACCCCCAAGATGCACAACAACTGGAGAATGGTCAGATACACCAGGAGGCAGAAAAAGAGCATAAGAGTTTGGGTTAGCAGACAACCACCTCTCATTAGCAAGAACTCTATCAATTTTTGAGGTAATGAAATTACCACCCCCTCGCTTATTGGACCAAGTAAATTGACACCCCTTGTAACAGAGATCATCCAATTCAGACTCCAAGACTAGTCTATTAAACAACTCATTTGCTTGGCTCCACATCTCCTCCCCCCCCCCCTTTTCTCATGAGAGAACCTAACAGCATTAAAGTCACCAAGGAAAATGGATGGGTGACTAGCATGATTGAGAGCAATTTTCTTTAAATCAAAAAATAAGGGAACTCTCAACTCATGTTTATTTTCAGTGTAAACAAAAGTGGCAAAGAAACTGGAATCTGTATCAAAAACATTAACTTTGACAAAAATATACTGGTTTGATTTTTGAAGCATCAAAATATCACAAAAGTTTGGGTCCCAGCACACCCAAATTCTAGCTGGTAGATCTGGTTGTGAATTTGACAAAAAATTCCAATTTTTAAAGCTATTTGCAAAAAGTTTAGCTTCATTCTCCATTTTAATTTTTGTCTCCAAAATACTCATTATTTTAATGTCTTCTTTTCTAACAAAATCAGTAACTTCTTTGTGTTTAGATGGGTTGTTAAACCCCCTAACATTCCACGATGATAGTTTAAAAGACATGATAAACGTAATAAAATAAAACCAGATCTCCACAAAAATAACAAAAATATTTACCTCCTTTTCTTCTTCTGGCTGCCTGATTTGCCAGAAGACTTCTTCTTTGTTGAGCTACTCACTTTGAGACCATCATCCCCCTTGCCTCCCAGAATTTTAGGAGAATTAGCTCGCATTTCCTCTTTTCCTACATTTCGGGCAAAATCCTCAGCTGCAGGGCTAACATTTTCTACAACCTCAGGAAGGGGAAGATCAATAAGTTCCGTATCAACCTCAGCAGAAATGTCAGCCCCTGGATGGAGGTTAGCCCCCTCAGATTGGATCTCAGGTTCACCCCTCTTAGTAGCAGATGAACTGTTGGCTTCAGGAGGGACACTGTTAACAGGAGATGAAGGATCCCCCACTTTTTTCTTTCCCTTATCCTTGACTGTGGTCCACCCCTCATCATCTTCAATCCGTTCCTCTGAATTCTTCTATAATTCAATGAGGTGAGTTACTTGAGCAGAAAGACAAGTCTTAGTCTCATGTCCAAAAACATGGCAATGTGTGCATCTCGAGGGAACCCCTTGGTACTCCACATGGATATTCATAGAAGCATCACCATCGGTGAAGAAAAGCTGTCATGGAAGGCCGATTCGGTGATATATCCACACACAATCTAGCAAAGGAGATCCTACTTCCAGAAGAGGTAAGTTGATCCATAAACAAAGGGACACCCATAGCACTGGTTATTCTCCCTAACCCTTCCCCATCCCAACATTCCAAAGGAATGTTAAAAAATTTCACCTAGATAGGGATGGTTTTCTTGTCTTCCTTTGACAGTTTCATCATACGATGCCACTGTTTCAAGATAAGCACAAAACCCCTTACATACCAAGGTCCCCCCTCCAGCACATCAATACAACAGTCCCGATTTTCAAACATAAAAAAGAAAAATCCATCATCATTCTTCAAAATTTCTACCAACCCCTTATGCTTCCACATATTATTAGCATTATTTTTTATAAGGGTGTATGGCAGATTTTTGTCAATAAAGTACCCTACCAAGCAAGCATCCCATTTCACCGGCTAAAATCATTGCAAATAGAATTAAGGTTGTTCTTCCTGACTTGATTGATCCTGTTCAATCTGCTTTTGTTCATGGTAGAAGGATTTCCGATAACATTTTCTTATCCCAAGAAATCATGAGAGGTTACCATCGCCAGTCCTCCACTCCTAAGTGTGCTATGAAAGTTGATATTATGAAAGTGTATGATACAGTCAGATGGGATTTCATTATTGATGTCCTTAAGGCTATGGCTTTTCCGCCTACTATGATTTCTTGGATTCAGGCCTGTATTACAAGCCCATCATTCTCCATTTGTATCAATGGTAGCCTTCATGGTTATTTCAAAGGTGCTAGGGGCCTTAGGCAAGGTGACCCAATGTCTCCTTATTTGTTTGTAATGGCTATGGAAATCCTTGCTAGGATTCTTGCTGAAAAATCTAAGCATCCGCTTTTCAAGTTTCATTGGAGATGCGAAAAAACTAAGATCGTCAATCTCTGCTTTGCGGATGACCTTATGATCTTTAGCAAAGGAGATATCCCAATTGTACAAATGATTATGCAAGGGCTGGAGGAGTTCACAAACCTCTCTGGGCTCACTCCTAGCATGAGTAAGAGCAATATTTTTTCCTGTGGTTACAATAGAGATCTTAGAAATAAGATTCTCCAGGTTGCCAATTTTGCTGAAGGCTCTCTTCCTGTTAAGTATCTGGGTGTTCCCCTTATTACTACTAAACTGAGAGCCACTGACTGCAATCAGCTCATTGACAGGATCACCAATAGGATTAAGAGTTGGACAAATAAGGCTCTTTCCTATGCTGGTAGAGCCCAACTCATCCAAACCATTCTCTTTTCCATGCAAGTCTACTGGTCTTCTTTGTTCATCTTACCTAACAAGGTTATTAGAGACATTGAAAATCTTCTTAGTGCTTTCCTTTGGTCTGGTGTTGCTTTGAAGAAGCATAGTGCGAAAGTTGCTTGGGACAAAGTGTGTGCTCCCAAGAGAGAAGGTGGGCTGGGGTTCAAATCTTTAGAGGTTTGGAATAGAGCGGCCATTGCTAAACACATTTGGTTCCTTTTCTCGGGAGGTGAGATGTCCATGTGGTGCCAATGGGTTAAATCTTATTTACTCAAAGGTAGGAGTTTCTGGAAAGTGTCTATTCCTAATGACCCGTCTTGGGTTTGGAGGAAGATTCTCTCTCTTAGGAAGGCTATTTTCCCTCTTATCTTGCATAAAATAGGGAACGGTAATGCCACATTTCTTTGGTATGATAACTGGCATCCTGTGGGCTCTATTTGGAATAAATTTGGAGCTCGGATAATGTATGACTCTGGCATTCACGGGGAGGCTAAAGTCAGTGCTATTGTCAGTGGTGATTCTTGGAAGTGGCCTTTCGCTAATTCTTGGGAAATTAGAGAGCTTATATCTTTGACCCCTCAGTCTTTTAAACCTGTATCCTCTACCAATGATACACTCTTTTGGACTCTTAATCCTGATGGAAATTTCTCCATTCAATCTGCTTAGAATCACTGGAGAGTTAAAAAGGATGAGGTGGCTTGGTATAAATTACTGTGGGGCCCCTTCTTTATCCCTAGAGTTAGTTTCATTGTTTGGTTTGCACTGCATGGTAAACTCAACACTAGGGATAGATTAAAATCTTTTGGTATGATTGATGATGACAAATGTTCTTTCTGCCAACACCACACTAAAAATCACTCCCACCTTTTCTTTAATTGTATTTTTTCTCACAAAGTTTGGAATGCAATTAAAGTCAAGTGTAATGTGAACTGGCCAGACATCTTTTGGCCTGACATTGTTCCTAAAGTGGTTGAGGAGAGCAAGAAAAAATATTTGAAATCTGTAATTACTAGATTGGCTTTGCTGAGTACTATATACTACATCTGGGTGGAAAGGAACAATAGAATCTTTACCAAAGAAATGAAACCTGAAGAAATTGTTACAAAATCTATTGTTCAAATGGTTAGAGGCAGACTAATGTCAGTGCAAAATCTTCCTAGATCTGCAGGTGATGCCTGGTTTCTTCAGCAATGGAATTTGAATGATTCCATCTTGAAGCCCCATGCTTCTAGCATTGGGAGGGCTGCTGAGTGATGGGAGCTTTGTATATGAGAGTTGAGTGATAGGGAGCAATAAAATGTGCTTTCTAACTGGTCAAGTTGGTGACTGATTTGTGAGGGTTGAGTGAAGTGAGATTCCTAAACTAAACAGATTCTGTGCATCAAAGTGGGTTGAGTGACCTAGTCTCATATTGTTAATACTAATGAATATATATATGGTATATTTCTATATGCAGGGTAAGGAAGCTGTTCCCGTGAGGAGTGAGGAGTTTAGGTGTGGGTTGAGTAAGGAGAGGAATCAAATTGAGTGTTGTAATTATCTTCCATCAGATTTTACAGAGTGTGGTGAGGCTTTCTGTGGGCCGAGTGGAGAGAGACTATATATTGTGTGTATTAGTGATGGGAGCTCTTATATGTGTGTTTTTTCTAATCTCAATATATATAGTACAGTTTTATTTGCAGGTTAAGGAAGCTTTTCTTGAGAGATGTGAGATTCTATATTGTGGGTTGAGTGTTGTGAGCCTTCATATTGTGGGTACTTTATTATTGTTGTCTATGCATCTGCCTCATCGGATGTCTAATTTCATTTGTTACCCTTTTCTATGCTGGCAGGAGAGTTTATTATCTGGTGTAAGGGACATCCTGCCTGTTCCCCCTCATCGAGGTTCAGCTGGTTGTCTAGCTACGTGGTTTGGTGGTGGCTGCACTGTGCGCCCGTCTAGAGGAACTAGAATTTGGTGGTGTTTGTAATTTGTGCCTCGTCATGTTTTAGAGTTGGATCATCTTCTTGCTTTTATTACTTACTGTTGCATTAGGTTTTTGTTAAAAGTTTATGATGTGACTATGATTTTGCCTACCCTAGTGGGATGTACTAGAGGCGATGCTTTGGTTTGTTTGGACTGGGTATACTGGTCAGATGTTGATGCCAGGTCCGGATATGGTTTTGATGGCCTGAACTTAGTTATTTTAGGCATCTCTTTGGATGTTTTATCTTTAGACATCAGCGGCATTTTGGTAGCTCGGGTTCAGCCGTGTTTGGATTTTCCATGTTCTTTTTTCAGCCGTGGCTTGATCTTATCTGTGTTCACTTCCCCTATCATCTTGTGATATGGCATCTGAACATTGTTTTTGTTTTACATCGCCTGTTTTGATGTTTTCGGCTTGTTTTTGTTGGTTCGGTGTATAGTTGGTTTAGGGCTTGGGGTATTCCCCTCGTAATCTTGTAAATCTTTCATTTTATTTATGTCTTATTCACCAAAAAAAAAAAAAAAATCCCATTTCACCGTGGGGGAGGGGGGAGGCATCTCAACCACAATTTTATCTTGATCCATTTTGGGGGGATAGTATTTGAGTTTTACCTCTGATCGGACTAAAGACGACGCCACGTTAGCCCACGATCTACCCTCAGGGGGTCGATTTTGCCCTCGTCCTCCAAAGTTAGTTTCAGTTAAACTTGGCCACTTGAGAAAATGAAACAATTAGTGGCCTAAGCTAATTAGTTTCCAGAACAGAAAAGATAAAGATGGAGAAGGATGGAGAAAGTTATAGAGAGACATTCTTCTTGAGAGCTGGAAGAGAAAGTTAGAGAATAGAAAGAGAAATAGGAAGAAAATCAAAGGAAATTCAAATTCATCTTTTTGGACTTGAGAATTGAACACTTTGGTGATTTAGAAAACCTTAAATGAGGTGATTTTTTTTTTGGGTAAGTAAGTCATAAAATAAAGACAATGAAATTATACAAGTTTACAAGGGGCATACCCCAGGCACGCCCAACAACAAAGAAAAAAAAGAAATAAACTTTAAACTACCATTAGACACCCCTAAGAAAGGGTACGCCAGAACAATAAAAGATACAAAGGAAAATCCAACTCTGCCCATATATCCTATTTGCCCCCAAGTAACCCCTACCATCAAATAGATGGAAACTAGAGGAGAATATATGGGCAAAGATACAAGACACCACAAGCTTATAAACACAACAGACACAAACACAAAACAACAAAACAACAACCCTTATGCCGAAACCAAGATGATAACCAACCCCACATGCCCCCAGTCTCTACTGCAGATAACCACGTGGAATCCAATAAGCGTCCCACTCCTCACAGCCGTGACATCCAAGCCACTTAACCAAAGCCATAACAGAGGAAAAAATCTATCCCACGAGAAATCCCAACAAAGTCACATGAAGCTCGCACGATCAAAAAAACCATAGGCCACGTACTAGGGAGTTCTAGTGAGAACAAATAGGCCCCCAACAGCAACCCAAAATATAGCCAACAAAAACATGAGAGCAATCATCACATCCCCCAGTCCCTTCCTTGGTAGATCACAAGCCTCAAACCCCACGGCAGTGTGCCCTTCACTCCATGTCAGGCGTGGCAATGCGATCAATTAGGACGAGTCACATGAAGATAAGAAGCAACCAGAAAACTGGTAGCTATCTTTCCGCTCATCTCCCAGGCTCTAACTTGGCTAGTTTTCGAACCACTATTCCCCATAGCAGTGACTCCCCAATCACTCTTGGCGGAGATGGCTCAAAACCAACCTCATATCGAGTCACATGAGGATCACACGATTAATCATCATGAAATAATCAACTATAAATGAACCGTTGCAAAGAGAACCCAATTACAAAAATAAATCCACTCACCCAAGTGAATTGTCTGCAGTATGGTCCAACAAAAGTCTACCAAGTTATGAAATCAAGGGCCCACGAAATATATATGTATTAAAGTCCATCATAAAACCGTGGCCCACTAAAAAAATTCAGCCAATTGAAAAAAGGTAGTCCACGACGACCCACTCCAATTCACATTGACCAATACCCAAAAATTTCACCAACTCACCCAAGTGATTAAGCTAAACTAATATCATTAAAGTAATATTACTCAGAAAATTCTATCTCTAAGAGGCTAAGCATGGTTCATTTGAGTTAAACTAAGCAACTTGACTAATGAAACAATTAGTGGCCTAAGTTAATTAGTTTCCAGAACAATGTAGAGAAGGATGGAGAAAGTTAGATAGAAGCTTTCTTCTTGAAAGCTAGATGAGAAAGTTGGAGCACAGAAAGATTAATAGGAAGAAAATTAAAGCGAATTCAAATTCATCCATTTGGACTTGACTTTTGAAAACATAGGTGATTAACAAAACCTTAAATTAGGTGCTTAAATTAAACAAATATCGTTATGCTACAATTACTCAGAAAATTCTAATTCTTAGAGGCTAAGCAAGGTTAGTTTGAGTTAAAAACATGGCCACTTAAACTAATAAAACAATTAGTGGCCTAAGCTAATTATTTCCTACATAACTAAATAGAGAAAGACGGAGAAAGTTAGAGAGAAACATTGTTCTTGAGAGCTAGAAGAGAAAGTCAGAGAAAGAGGAAGAAGATCAGAGAGAATTCAAATTCAACCTTTTAGACTTGAGAATTGAACAATTAGGTGATTTAGAAAAAGCTTAAATGAGGTGCCTAAGTTAAACTAATATCGTTAAGCCACAATTACTTTGAAAATTCCCTTTCTTAGAGGCTAAGCAAGGTTAGTTTGAGTTAAACTTGGCCACTTAAGCTGATGAAATAATTAGTGGCCTAAGGTAATTAGTTCCTAGAACAACATATAGTGTTAGTTAGGTCCTGGGGTATGCCCCTTGTGGCTTTGTATTCTCTGTTTTTTATCTTATGTCTTATTCACCCAAAAAAAAGTTAAAGAGAAACATTCTTCTTGAGAGCTACAAAAGAAAGTTAGAGAAAAGAGAGAGAAATAGGAAGAAAATCTAATGGGATTCAATTTCCTCATTTTGGATTTGAGTATTGAAGACTTAGGTCATTTAGAAAAACCTTACGTGGGGTGTTTAAGTTAAACTAATATTGTTACGCTACAATTACTCAGAAAATTCTCTTTCTTAGAGGCTAAGCATGGTTAGTTTGAGTTAAACTTGGCCACTTAAGCTAATGAAACAATTAGCGGTCTAGGCAATTTAGTTCCTATAACAAAATGGAGAAGTGTGGAGAAAGTTAGCGAGAAACATTCTTCTTGACAAAGCATAGTGCCAAAATTGCAGCTTTCTTTTGGTCTGGTACTGATCTTAAAAAACATAGTTCCAAAATTGCTTAGGATAAGGTTTGCAGCCCTAAAAATGAGGGTGGCCTTGGCTTTAAATCTTTAGACATTTGGAATAGGGCTGCCATTTCTAAGCATATCTGGTTCCTGTTTTCTGGAGGTGAGAACTTTTTGCGGTGCCAATGGGTGAAATCCTACTTACTTAAAGGCAAGAGTTTCTGGAATGTCAGGGTCCCTAATGACGCTTCTTGGGTCTGGAGGAAGATTTTATCTCTTAGGGATGTTGCGTCTCCTCTTATCCTGCATAAGACTGGTAGAGGTAACTCTACTTTTTTATGGCATGATAATTGGCATCCCCTTGGTCCCCTTTCGGTAAGTATGGTGATAGAATCTTGTATGATTCCTGTCTCAACAGTGAAGATAAAGTTAGTCAGATTGTTGATGGGAATTCCTGGAAATGGCCTATTCCTAATTCTTTGGAAATAGGAAGATTTGATCTCAGCTACCCCCAGTAGCTGCACCCCTAATTCTTTTGGGAATGACCAACCTTTTTGGCAATTAAGCTCTGATGGTGATTTTTGCATTAACTCAGCCTGGAATCACTGGAGGAGCAAATTTGATGTTGTGGCCTGGCACATGCTGCTTTGAGGGACTCATATGATTCCTAGGGTCAGTTTTATTGTTTGGATGGCTATTCATGAAAGATTAAAATACTGGGGATCGTTTGCAATTGTTTGGCTTGTCCCCTAATCCATGCTTCCCTTTCTGTCAATACCATGCTGAGAGCCATTCCCATTTATTCTTTAACTGCATCTTTGCTTCTAGAATTTGGGAAGCTCTTAAAACTAATTGCAATGTAAATTGGGCCTAATCTCCAATGGCCTCATGTTCTAACCTTTGTCACCAAAGAGACCAAGGGCAAATCATTGCGTTCTATAATCCTTAAGCTTATTTTACTTTGCTCTATTTACCAAATTTGGCTTGAAAGGAATAATATAATCTTTAATAAGGAACACAAACCTGAAGAGGTGGTTACTAACTTAATTGTTCATATGATTAGAGGTAGACTTCTATCTATCACCAATTTGCCTAGATCTACAGGGGATAGCTGGTACATTGCTCAGTGGAATCTGCCCAACACAATCTTGAAGCCCCAATCTCCACGAATGGGAAGGCTGCTGAGTGGTGTGAGTTCACCTTTTTTTTTTTTTTGGGTGAATAAGACATAAGATAAAAAACAGAGAATTACACAGATACAAGGGGCATACCCCAGGACCTAACTAAAAACTATACAAGAACGAAAGGAGGAACCAAAAAAGCACCAACCCAGCTAAAACAAAACCAGAGCAAACAAGGAACAAAAACAGCTGAGCTGGTGTGAGTGGTGTGAGTTCACCATAAGAGGGTTGAGTGAAGGAGAGCAATTCAGAGTGTTTATCTAACTGTTTTTTACTTTGTGCAGTGGCAAGTGGAGCTAAATAGAGTGCCTAAGTTGAGGGTTGAGTGTTGTGAGAAAATATTTGAAGATTGACTGGTGAGAGAATAGAGTGTGAAATGAACTTCTTATGTTCGAGCTAATGAATATCTTAGCCTGCAAATACAAATGTACGATATATTGTACGTTTTCTTTGCATGCTAAAGTGTGGTTTCAATTACAAAATGGTGTGTAATATTTGCATTTTCATTCTCTGGTGGCAGATTCTCCTGAACAACAACCAATTGGCCTTCATTTGGGACGGTGGTCATCAAAGTTTATCTTCATGGAAGAATCATTGTCTTTGGACAACTATCCTTTGGTTGTTGTGTACATTGGTTCCGATGATCTATGCTGGGATAAGAGTTTTGGAGACACAAAGACCAGGCTACATGCTGCGCCAGTCTACGTGGAAAATCCTCTAATGGAAAATTCTTTGTCTTTCATTTCTGCATTGTAATAGTTCTTTTTTCTTTGGCATGTGTACAGTCTACAACTGGCTGGTGGTGTTTTGTTTCCCTATCCTGCGGGTTGTGTTGGGAATTTTATTTTTTAACTTTATTTTTACCTTTTGGTTGGGGCTACATGCACGTGCTACTATGGAAAATTACACAGATAACTTTGTTTTGGTGTTATAGAAGCTGGATTGTGCAGGCAAACCTGCTATTGTGGAAGAATAGTTGAAGTGCCATCATTTTGCTGTCAAGGGCATGTTTTCCTTGGAACACAATGCTTCTAATTGTACTCATGCTAGGCTGCTGCTGGTTGGTTTATTCTCTTGTTCATTCTCCCTATCTCTAGTTATATATGGATAGTGAACAGGTTGTAAGGCCCTAGTTTTTTTGTTTGGTTTTAAGATTTTTGGCTCTCTTTAGCTTTAGTGAGTTTGTAGGTTTGTTTGTTTTTATTTTGTTTGGTGGTCTTGTTTAGCTGTGGTAGGCCTAGGGCGTTCCCCTAGTAGTGATGTAAATTTCCTTATTTTATTGATGTCTTATTCAACCCCCCCCCCCCTCCCCCAAAAAAAAAATAGAAAAAAAAAAAAAAAGAGAAGAGAAAGTTAGAGAAAAGAAAGAAAATTAGGATGAAAATCACAGGGAATTCAAATTCATCCTTTTGGACTTGAGAATTGAACACATTGCTGATTTAGAAAAACTTAGATGAGGTACTTAAGTTAAACTAATATCGTTATGCTATAATTACTCAGAAAATTCTCTTTCTTAGAGGCTAAGCAAGGTTAGTTTAATGAAACAATTAACGGCCTAAGCTATTTAGTTCCTAGAACAGAATAGAGAAGAAAGGAGAAGGACGGAGAAAGTCAGAGAGGAACATTCCTTCTTGAGATCTAGAAGAGAAAGTTTGAAATAAAGAAAGAGAAATAGAAAGAAAATCAAAAGGAATTCAAGTTCATCATTTTGGATTTGAGAATTGAACGCTTATATTCACCCAAAAAAATTAAACGCGTAGGTGATTTAGATACCTTAAATGAGGTGCTTAAGTTGAACTAATTTCCTTAAGCTACAATGACTCGTAAAATTCTCTTTCTTAGAGGCTAAGCAAGGTTAGTTTGAGTTAAACTTGGCCGCTTAAGCAAATGAAACAATTAGCGGTCTAGGCAATTTTGTTCCTAGAACAAAATAGAGAATGATGGAGAAGGACTGAGAAAGGTAGAGAGAAACATTGTTCATCAGAGGTAGAAAAGAAAGTTAGAGAAAAGAAAAAATAATAGGAAAGAAAATCAAAGGGAATTCAAATTCAGCCCTTTGGACTTAAGAATTGAACACTTAGTTGATTTAGAAAACCTTAAATGAGGTGCTTAAGTTTAACTAATATCCTTATGCTACAATTACACAGAAACTTCTATTTCTTAGAGGCTATGCAAGGATAGTTTGAATTAAACTTGGCCACATAAGCAACTGAAACAATTAGCGGCCTAAACCAATTGGCTTATTGAACAAAACAGTTGATGGAGAAGGAAAGAGAAAGGTAGAGAGAAACATTCGTCTTGAGAGGTAGAAGAGAAAGTTAGAGAAAAGAAACAGTAATAGGAAAGAAAGCAAAGAGAATTCAAGCTCATCGTTTTGGACTTGTGAATTGAACACTTAACTGAATTAGAAAACCTTAAATGAGGTGCTTAAGTTAAACTAATATCGTTAAGTTACAATTACTCAGAAAATTCTCTTTCTTAGAGTCTAAGCAAGGTGAGTTTGAGTTAAACTTGGTTGCTTAAGCTAATAAAAGAATTAGTGGCCTAAGCTAATTAGCTTCTGGAACAAAATGGAGAAGGATGGAGAAAGTTAGAGAGAAGCATTCTTCTTGAGAGGTAGAATAGAAAGTTATTTTCCTTTGGTACGGTAATTGGCATCCCCTTGGTCCTCTTTCGAACAAATATGGGGGCAAAGTTATGTATGACTCTTTTTTTTAGGTAAGTAAGTCATAAAATAAAGACAGTGAAATGTACAAGTTTACAAGGGACATACCCTAGGTACACCCAACAACAAATAATAGACGAACAAAACACCACAAAACTACCATTGGACATCCTACAACATAAAACCACACTCGCAGAAGTGAAAGAACAACAGAAAACCGAACCCCACTTTGCCCATATATCCTTTTTGTCCCCAAGTAACCCCTATCATCAGAGATAATAGATGGAAACTTGGGGTGGATATATGGGTAAATAAACAAAAAACACCACAGATACATAAAACATAACAGAAAACTCACAATACAAATGTAACTAACTAAACACCCAACAAGACCAATCAAAAAATGATAACTGCCCCCGCTTGCTCCTAGTCTCTACCTCGGATGAAAGCATGGAATCCAATAAGCATCTCGCTTCTCATAGCCGTGACATCCTAGCCACTCAACCAAAGCCATGATAAAGGAAAATATCTATCCCATGAAAGATCCTAGCTGAGTCACATGAAGCCTACATAGTCAAAAACCATAATCCACGGTCTTGAGAAGTTTAGTGAAAAAATAATAGCCCCGCTGCAACAAACCAATACATAGCCAATCAAAACATGAGAGCAATCATCACATCCCCCAGTCCCTTCCTTAGTAGATCACAAGCCTCAAACCCCACGGCAGTGTCCCCTTCACTCCATGTCAGGCGTGGCAAAGCAATCAATTAGGATGGGTCACATGAAGACAAGAAGCGACCAGAAAACCGGTAGCTATCCTCCCGCTCATCTCCCAGTCTCTAACTCGGCTAGTTATCGAACCACTATTCCCCAAAGCAGTGACTCCCCAATCACTCTTGGTGGAGATGGCTCAAAACCACCCTCATATCGAGTCACATGAGGATCACACAATCAATCAACATGAAATAACTGACTACAAAAGGTACGCTGCATTGTGGCTAAACAACATTAAAGGCCCACTTTTTCCAAACCAAAAACCACTCACCACTTGGATTAATCAAACAACATAGAAGCATAGCCCATGCAAAATGTTGTCCACACAAAAGAGCCAATCAAAATTCAACTCACCACACATCTCCCAGTTCCAGCAATGGCAAATTCCACACCTCAATTCCCCATGGCAGTGTCCCCTCACTCCACACCAGAAGGGGACAGAGAACTGCCCTAAGCCGAATCACGTGAATATGTACAGATCCTTAACCAAATAACGAAAAACCAAATATAGTAGACAGTAGAATCCATGGACTAAAAATCAATACACTATAAGCCCAAGAATTAACCCATAAACTGTGGGTAGTATACCCATATAATAATATAACCATGAAGTCCAAATGGGCCCCACCAATATCTTCATAAAACCCAATTTACCATGGCCCAAAATTTGCCCACTGCCACATTCCACTCCATGCCCCCAAACACGGCATAAAATGACCAAGTGGGCCCCAGCTGCCCAGGCCTTTAAACCCCACCAAAACCATAGCCAACAACAAATCAAATATCCAAAGCAAAAGTCCAATGTGGGCCCACCCACTCCATCAAAACCAATTTAAAATTCACCGTGGGCCCACCCACTCCAACACAAAACCACGGCCATAAGACCTCAGCAACAAAGCAATCATGTGGATGATCCAAATTGATTTACCTCCAAAACGCAGCCATACATCAGCTAAGTTATATATATAATATACAAACTCGACTTTTTGAAGACCACTTCAGAAGTCCCAACCAATCCGACCAACCACACAAATCCACCACGAGCAAAGAACCGTACTGGAACCTGCAAACATCACATATCCATACATAACATTCTGCCCCACGTTTGAACCAACAGGCCTACAGCTAGTTATACAACACTGCAGCACGAAAAAGCAGTGAAATATCCACAACGTGAGCGGCGGGAAAGCTAGAATCCACATGCTTACCAACTCCACCACACATGCACATCTTTTTTTTTTTTGGACACACATGCACAGTTATAACGCGTTAAGCCACTCATCACTTGCAACACGTTCCTTGCCCACCCAAGCAGCCATGGATGAGCACTCACAGTACGTTTTTAGAACCACGGCAAAACAGGACGACGCCGGAAGCCGTAGCACACAACTCAGAAACACAACGGCGTAAAGAAAACTCTGGACTCCAGCAGCAACACGAGTTACCAACACGGAGCCCACATAAATAATCACCCCTTGCACCACGAGTTACCATCATGGAGCTCAGTGTGTGGACTCCAGCAGCAACACCAACGGTGAGCAGACACCGTGATGACCGAAATCACTTGAACCGCTGAGGTAGAAACTATGCACTAGCCTCCAAACTTCAGGCCATGCATGAACTCCACCTCCATCTCGCATAACCTGGATAAACATAACCATATGTAGCCACACAAAAAAAAAATCGTTATGAACCCAACAACAACCTCAACACAGTAGCTACGGCATCTGAAACAAACCAAACGATCTTCACCTCTGTGGAGCAACACAACCAATCGAAAAAAACACCGCCCGTAAACGGAACAAGCAACAAACCCTCCTAAATCTGGGAAAAAAAATATGACCAGATTCAGTAACAACAACTAGCACCACCCAAACCAGACCAAGAATCTGGAAAGGAACCCTCAAGACTCCATGGGTAACAACGGCGAGAGCTTTCTCTCTCTAAGCTCTCAACCTAATCCCCAGTTCAACTTCCTCCCTTGTATGACTCTTGCCTTAATAGTGAGACTAAAGTTAGTCAAATCATTGATGGTAATTCTTGGAAGTGGCCCATTCCTAATTCTTGGGAAATTTAGGAGTTGATATCCTCCACTCCTGTTTGCTGTAGGCCTAATTCTTCCAAATGTGACCAAACTGTTTGGAAACTTACTACTGATGGTCAATTTTCTATTCACTCAGCTTGGGATCATTGGAGAAATAGACATGCTAGAGTGGGTTGGCATAAGCTGCTTTGGGGCCATCATAGGATTCCCAAAGTCAGTTTTATTGTCTGGCTGGCTATTCACAATAGACTATATACTGGTGATGGGTTAACTATGTTTGGTTTGGCATCTCAATCTCAATGCCCTTTCTGTCTACAATCTGGGGAAAGTCATTCCCATTTATTCTTTAAGTGCATCTTCTCTAATAGGATTTGGTGCGCTATTGAGGTCATGTGTAATATAAACTGGCCTACTTTAGATTGGCCTGACATTGTCACATATGCTACTGAAGAGACAAAAGGCAATTCTTTGAGAGCTAATATTCTTAGCAATGCTTTCTTGTGTTCTGTTTACTACATCTAGATTGAGAGGAATAACCGTATTTTTAACAAAGAATTTAAACCCGAAGAAGTGGTTATTAAATCCATCATCCAAATTGTTAGAAACAGAATGATATCCACCAAGAATTTGCCTAGTTCAACAGGTGACAGCTGGTTTCTTGCTAAATGGAATTTGCCAGAGACAATTCTGAAGCCCCACATTACAAGATGTGGGAGGGCTGCAGAGTGATGTGAGTTTACTATATGAGGGTTGAGTGTTGGTGAGCAAATAGAGTTTCCTAATGGTTTGGTCATGTGCAGGTGTTGCTTATGTTTCCCGTGGTCTCATTGATTATTATTTGAGGGTTGAGTGTTGTGAGGATTGCTTAAAATGTTACTTCACAATTTGGGTTGAGTGATCTTAGCCAGATAAATTTTGCTAATGTTTATATATAGTGTATTATTATGTGCAGGTTAAGGAAGCAAAATCTGAGTGGTGTGAGTTCCTATATTGTGGGCCGAGTGAATTGTGTGCCTATAATGGGTGTTTTGTTCCTGTGTTTAACTTTAGATGGTTTCATATATGCTGGAAATACTCATATATGACTGTCTTTACAGGGTGTATTACAATGTTTGAGCTCTTCTTGGGTTGCATGGGTTGGCTGATCTGGCCCTTCCCAGGTGATTGCTGTGGTGGTGTGACACTGATTTCATGCCTGTTGGATATTCGGGTTGGTTGTTTCTTGGTGATGGCTGCTCGAAGCGCCGATTGGAAAAAATTTGTCTTTATTTTACTTTATTTAAACTCTGGTTGCTTTGTGTTATTAGACGGTTTACAGTGGCTTCTCGTTGGTTGGCCTATCCATGCGGGTTGTGCATGGTTTAGTAGCTTTATATTTTCACAGGGTTATTTTCTCGATCTCGTTGGTGTGTTCATGGCCCTCATCCGAAAGAATGTGGCCTATGAACATATTTTGGATCTTGCTTTTAGCTAGTTATTTCTTTATCCTATTATTGCTTTTAGTTGGCAGTTTTTAGCTATGGTGTTGCTCTATTTTATTTAGGTCCGGTTTTGCTGCGTGAGGTTGTTTGCCTCCGTGGTTTTTTTATTTTGCTCATGTATAGTTTTCGTTAGGTCCTGGGGCATGCCCCTTGTAGCTGTGTATTCTCTGTTTTTTCTTTTATCTATGTCTTATTCACCCAAAAAAAAAAAAAGAAAAAGAAGATAAAAGAAAGAGTAATAGGAAGGAAATCAAAGAGAATTCAAGTTCATCATTTTGGACTAGGGAATTGAACACTTAGGCGATTTAGAATACCTTAAAAGTACCCTCCTAAAAAAAAACACTAAACGAGTTGATTAAGTTTTAAACTAATATCGTTACTCAAAAAATTCTCTTTCTTAGAGGCTAAGCAAGGTTAGTCTGAGTTAAACTTGACCACTTAAGCTAAGGAAATAATTAGTGGCTAAACTAATTAATGCCTAAATAGAGAAGGAGGGAGAAAGTTTGTGAGGAACATTCTTCTTGAGAGCTACAAAAGGAAGTTAGAGAAAAGAAAGAGAAACGGGAAGAAAATGAAAGGGAATTCAAATTCATCCTTTTGTACTTGACAATCAAACACTTAGGTCATCTTGAAAACTTTAAATGAGATGCGTAAGTTAAACAACTAGCGTTAAGCTACAATTACTCAGAATTTTTTTTGTTAGGGGCTAAGCAACGTTAGTTTGAGTTAAACTTGCCCACTTAAGCTAACGAAACAATTAGTGGCCTAAGCTAATTAGTTCTCGAACAAAATAGAGAAGGATGGAGAAGGACGGAGAAAGTTACAGAGAAACATTCTTCTTGAGAGGTAGAAGAGAAAGTCATACAAAAGAAAGAGAAATAGGAAGAAAATCAAAGAGAATTCAAATTCATCCTTTTAGACTTGAGAATTGAACACTTATGTGACTTAGAAAATCTTAAATGAGGTGCTTACGTTAAACTAATGTCGGTAAGATACAATTACACAGAAAATTCTATTTCTTGGAGGAGGCAAGGTTAGTTTGAGTTAAACTTGGCCACTCAAGTCCAAAATAGAGAAAGTTAGAGAATAGAAAGAGAAATAGGAAGAAACTCAAAGGGAATTAAAATTCATCTTTTCGGATTTGAGATTTTTTTTTTTTTTTTTTGGGTAAGTAAGTCATAAAATAAAGACAATAAAATGTACAAGTTTACAAGGGGCATACCCCAGGTACACCCAACAACAAATAAAGACGAACAAAAAACACCAAAAATTACCACTGGACATCCTACAACATGTAACCACACTCGCAAAAAGTGAAAGAACAGTAGAAAAAATAGAATCCCACTTTGCCAATATATCCTTATTTTCCCCAAGTAACCCCTACTATCAGAGATAATAGATGGGAACTTGGGGTGGATATATGGGCAAGTAAACAAAAAACACACCACGGACTCAAGAACATAACAGACAAACACACAAAATAAATGTAACAAACTAAACTCCCAGCAAGACCAATCGAGAATGATAACTGTCCCCGCTTGCTCCCAGTCTCTACCTCGAATGAAAACATGGAATCCAATAAGCATCTCGCTTCTCAGAGCCGTGACATCCTAGCCACTCAACCAAAGCTATGACGAAGGAAAATATATATCTCATGAAAGATCCTGGCTGAGTCACATGAAGCCTGCATAGTCAATCACCATAATCAACGGTCTTGAGAAGTTTAGTGAAAAAGCAATAGCCCTGCTGCAACAAACCAATACATAGCCAACAAAACATGAGAGGATTTGAGAATTGAACACTTAGGTAATTTAGAAAACCTTAAATGAGATGATTAAGCAAAACTAATATCGTTAAATTAATATTACTTAGAAAATTCTATTTCTTAGAGGCTAAGTAAGGTTAATTTGAGTTAAACTAGGCAACTTAAGCTAATGAAACAATTGGTGGCCTAAGGAAAATAGTTCCTAGAACAAAATAGAGTAGGACGGAGAAAGTTAGACAGAAACATTCTTCTTGAGAGCGAGAAGAGAAAGTTAGAGAAAAGAAAGAGAAATAGGAAGAAAATCATAGGGCATTCAAATTCACCATTTTGGACTTGGGAATTGAACACTCAGGTGATTTAGAAAACCTTAAATGAGGTGCTTACGTTAAACTAATATCGTTATGCAACAATTACTCTGAAAATTCTCTTTCTTAGAGGCTAAGCAAAGTTAATTTCAATTAAACTTGGCCACTTGAGCAAATGAAACAATTAGGGGCCTAAGCTAATTAGTTCCCAGAACATAAAAGATAAAGATGGAGAAGGACGGAGAAAGTTATAGAGAAACATTCTTCTTGAGAACTGGAAGAGAAAGTTAGAGAATAGAAAGAGAAATAGGAAGAAAATCAAAGGGAATTCAAATTCATCTTTTTGGACTTGAGAATTGAACACTTAGGTGATTTAGAAAATCTTAAATGAGGTGATTAAGCTAAACTAATATCATTAAAGTAATATTACTCAGAAAATTCTATCTCTAAGAGGCTAAGCATGGTTCATTTGAGTTAAACTAGGCAACTTCAGCTAATGAAACAATTAGTGGCCTAAGTTAATTAGTTCCCAGAACAATGTACAGAAGGATAGAGAAGGATGGAGAAAGTTAGATAGAAGCTTTCTTCTTGAAAGCTAGATGAGAAAGTTGGAGCACAGAAAGAGTAATAGGAGGAAAATTAACGCGAATTCAAATTCATCCATTTGGACTTGACTTTTGAAAACATAGGTGATTAACAAAACCTTAAATTAGGTGCTTAAATTAAAGAAATATCGTTATGCTACAATTACTCAAAAAATTCTCATTCTTAGAGGCTAATCAAGGTTAGTTTGAGTTAAACATGGCCACTTAAACTAATAAAACAATTAGTGGCCTAAGCTAATTATTTCCTATAACTAAATAGAGAAGGACGGAGAAAGTTAGAAAGAAACATTGTTCCTGAGAGCTAGAAGAGAAAGTTAGAGAAAGAGGAAGAAGATCCGAGAGAATTCAAATTCAACCTTTTAGACTTTTTTTTTTTTTTGGGTGAAGTCATAAAATAAAGACAAAAAACTTACACCACGACAAGGGGCATACCCCAGGCCATAACCTTTTAGACTTGAGAATTGAACAATTAGGTGATTTAGAAAAAGCTTAAATGAGGTGCCTAAGTTAAACTAATATCGTTAAGCCACAATTACTTTGAAAATTCCCTTTCTTAGAGGCTAAGCAAGGTGAGTTAAACTTGGCCACTTAAGCTGATGAAATAATTAGTGGCCTAAGGTAATTAGTTCCTAGAACAACATATAGTGTTAGTTAGGTCCTGGGGTATGCCCCTTGTAGCCGTGTATTCTCTGTTTTTTATCTTATGTCTTATTCACCCAAAAAAAAGTTAGAGAGAAACATTCTTCTTGAGAGCTACAAAAGGAAGTTAGAGAAAAGAGAGAGAAATAGGAAGAAAATCCAATGGGATTCAATTTCCTCATTTTGGATTTGAGTATTGAAGACTTAGGTCATTTAGAAAAACCTTACGTGGGGTGTTTAAGTTAAACTAATATTGTTAAGCTACAATTACTCAGAAAATTCTCTTTCTTAGAGGCTAAGCATAGCTCGTTTAAGTTAAACTTGGCCACTTAAGCTAATGAAACAATTAGTGGTCTAGGCAATTTAGTTCCTATAACAAAATGGAGAAGTATGGAGAAAGTTAAGGAGAAACATTCTTCTTGACAAAGCATAGTGCCAAAATTGGAGCTTTCTTTTCGTCTGGTACTGATCTTAAAAAACATAGTGCCAAAATTGCTTGGGATAAGGTTTGCAGCACTAAAAATGAGGGTGGCCTTGGCTTCAAATCTTTAGACATTTGGAATAGGGCTGCCATTGCCAGGCATATCCGGTTCCTATTTTTTGAAGGTGAGAAATCTATGTGGTGCCAATGGGTGAAATCCTACTTACTTAAAGGCAAGAGTTTCTGGAAAGTCAGGGTCCCTAATGACGCTTCCTGGGTCTGGAGGAAGATTTTATCTCTTAGGGATACTGTGTCTCCTCTTATCCTGCATAACATTGGTAGAGGTAACTCTACTTTTTTATGGCATGATAATTGGCATCTCCTTGGTCCCTTTTGGATAAGTATGGTGATAGAGTCTTGTATGATTCTCGTCTCAACAGTGAGGCTAAAGTCAGTCAGATTGTTGATGGGAATTCCTGGAAATGGCCTATTCCTAATTCTTCAGAAATAGGAAGATTTGATCTCAGCTACCCCCAGTAGCTGCACCCCTAATTCTTCTGGGAATGACCAACCTTTTTGACAATTAAGCTCTGATGGTGATTTTTGCATTAACTCAGCCTGGCATCACTGGAGGAGCAAATTTGATGTTGTGGCCTGGCACACACTTCTTCGGGGGCCTCATATGATTCCTAAGGTCAGTTTTATTGTTTGGATGGCTATTCATGAAAGATTAAATACTGGGGATCGTTTGCAATAGTTTGACTTGTTCCCTAATCCAAGCTTCCCTTTCTGTCAATACCATGCTGAGAGCCATTCCCATTTATTCTTTAACTGTATCTTTGCTTCTAGAATTTGGAAAGCTCTTAAAGCTAATTGCAATGTAAATTGGGCCTAATCTCCAATGGCCTCATGTTCTAACCTTTGTCACCAAAGAGACCAAGGGCAAATCATTGCGTTCTATAATCCTTAAGCTTACTTTACTTTGCTCTATTTACCAAATTTGGCTTGAAAGGAATAATTGAATCTTTAATAAGGAACACAAACCTAAAGAGGTGGTTACTAACTCAATTGTTCATATGATTAGAGGTGGACTTCTATCTATCACCAATTTGCCTAGATCTACAGGGGATAGCTGGTACATTGCTCAGTGGAATCTGCCCAACACAATCTTGAAGCCCCAATCTCCAGGAATGGGAAGGCTTCTAAGTGGTGTGAGTTCCCCCCCCCCCCCCTTTTTTTTTTTTGGGTGAATAAGACATAAGATAAAAAACAGAGAATTACATAGCTACAAGGGAGGAACCAAAAAAAACCAGCCCAGCAAAAACAAAACCAGAGCAAACAAGGAGCAAAAACAGCTGAGTTGGTGTGAGTGGTGTGAGTTCACCATAAGAGGGTTGAGTGAAGGAGAGCAATTTAGAGTGTTTATCTAACTGTTTTTTACTTTGTGCAGTGGCAAGTGGAGCTAAATAGAGTGCCTAAGTTGAGGGTTGAGTGTTGTGAGAAAATATTCAAAGATTGACTGGTGAGATAATAGAATGTGAAATGAACTTCTTATGTTCGAGCTATTTATGTATTACTATTCACTGAGCCCGGCTCACTCTCTATTATGTTTGTTTCTGTAGGTCACCAATCAGGTGGTCACTCCTAGCCAAGATGCCCGCTTTCTTTTGTCAACCTTCGTATGTCCAGGCACTGTATAAGCCATTTATTTTGTCAAGTTATTAAGATGTTGACTTGCTTATGGGTGTCCCTCTAAGCTTGTTGTATATACTTTCATGTTCGTTTTTTTTTTTGTATACGCCCAATCATGGGGCTGGCATTGTAAATGTGTATGTATATGCTCTGGGTTATAGTTGGAACTTTATCTATCCATTATAATGCATGTGATGAATGAGATCCTGGCATGTAGAAGTAGCTCAATGGAGTTTATTTGTTTCATTATTTCCATTTTTTTCGTGCTTCAGATAAGGCCCCGTATGTTATGTTACAAGGTTACATGTTCGTTTCTGAATAGGTCATGCCTAAACTTTTAGGGGCGGGTTTGGGCCGTGACAATGGACCTCTAGGACATTCATTTATTTTGTTTTAGATTGTTATGTCAAGTTTGTACATTTTTCTTTTTATTTTTATTGAGGTTCGTTTAGGATTGTTTTGATATGTTGGCTGTTTATATCCCATAAGTTTGGATGGTATTGATTACGGTTGGTTGTGCCATTTATACATGTGGCATGTCACTGGATTGAGTTTTGGTTATTTATTACTGGACTATTGTACAGTTGTTCAATATGATTATGGATTCATGTTTAGGCTTATGTGTGCCTTGGGCTAAGGCCCTATAGGCCACGGCCGGTCATACTCGGGTTTGTGGTGTGACAGGTTTTATGATTATTATGTTAATATTCATCTTCTTGGGAGTTGTAAGAATGGTTTTTGGCAGGAACTATGCAATTTTGGGGACGAAATTTTTTAAGGGGGGTAGGCTGTAATAGATGACTTTGGGTGACCGCTCGAGCGAAGAATTGTTACTCCTAATATCTCACAGGTTTACGGGTGAGATCGCTTGAGCGAAGGAGTTGTAGCTCGAGCGTAAAATGTGAGCTCCCACTATTTTCACTCTAGCTCTTCAAAACTTCTGAGACTTTGTTTTTGTCACTCAAGCGGTGGATAGTTCGCTCGAGTGGTCCTTTAGTATTTTGGAACTTTGCTCGAGCGATGGAAGTCTCGCTCTTTCATCGCCGAGCGGTCACGTCGGACAATGAGACTTTTAAAACACGAATCAACTCATTTTAAACCCACTTTTCATCCCTTTTCTCATTTTCCCCTTTTTTTTTTCTTGAAAAACCTAGTTAAGAAACTCTAGATTTCATCAAGATAAAGCAAGAATCCATTTTAGCTACTTTATTAAAGATGTTACCCTCGTCAAAAGCTACATTTTTAAACGATTAGATCGTGGTATTTCAAGAGCTCATCGGGTTGACCTTCATCTTTTCTTATGCAACCTTGAGGTAGGAATATCTTCACCTTTGTATATCCACATTTTGGTTTAAATATACATGAATCTAAAGGTGTATGGGTTGTTAAGATGAATGTATATATATATATATATATGGGTTGTATATATAGAAATGCTTTATGAAATTGATGATGGATTATGATATTAACTATGAAATAATGTGTAAATATACCTGAATCAAGGGAAAGAAATGAGTGGAAGGAGAAGCCCCAATTCTCCTGTGAACCCTAGGGGTTTGTTCTTGATTTTGGGTTGAATGGATTTGAATGTGTAAAAATTGGGAAATAGTCTCCAAACAGGAACAGTGGTCTACGACCACGAAAAGTAGCCTACGGCCACTGAAAGATGGTCTACGAAACTTCTCCCTCCCTTCAGGGAGAGAAAACAGAACCTGGTTCGCAAATCGAGGTAAGGCTCTCAGCCAAAACTCAGTAACATCAGAACGAGCACAACATGCGCAATCACCGGTGGTGTTAAAGGCCAAAAACAAACACCCTCTCTAAGCCTAGAATGTAGAGATATAGAGAGATATATGTGATTTTCCTTAGACAAACTTTTTTCAACATCTCTAAAGGAGAGGGAGGCCCTCCCTTATAGAGAAACAAGCGAGTTCAAGCTTCTTGGAGAAGCTAGAGCAAAAGGTTCAAGCTTCTTACAGAAGCTAGAGCAAAGGTTCAAAAGTTTAAAGCTTCTTGGAGAAGATAGAGCAAAGGGTTCAAGCTTCTTGGAGAAGCTAGAGCAAAGGTTCAGATGGTTGAAGCTTCCTCAAGAAGCTAAAACGAAGGTTCAAAAGGTTCAAGCTGTCCAAAAACCGTGCCAAAAGGAGAAAGTTAAGCAGTCCCGAACCGAGGCGCACCATTGACGGCTCCGAAAACCGGAAAATAGTCTCCAAACGGGAACAGTGGTCTACGACCACGAAAAGTAGCCTACGGCCACTGAGAGATGGTCTACGAAACTTCTCCCTCCCTTCGGGGAGAGAAAACAGAACCTGGTTCGCAAATCGAGGCAAAGCACAAAAGAGTCCCGAGGTCCGGAGGTAAGGCTCTCAGCCTAAACTCAGTAACCTCAGAACGAGCACAACATGCGCAATCACCGGTGGTGTTAAAGGCTAAGAACAAACACCCTCTCTAACCCTAGAATGTAGAGATATAGAGAGATATATGTGCTTTTCCTTAGACAAATTTTTTTCAACCTCTCTAAAGGAGAGGGAGGCCCTCTCTTATAAACAAGAGGGTTCAAGCTTCTTGGAGAAGCTAGAGAAAAAGGTTCAAACTTCTTAGAGAAGCTAGAGCAAAGGTTCAAAAGTTTCAAGCTTCTTGGAGAAGCTAGAGCAAAGGGTTCAAGATTCTTGGAGAGGCTAGAGCAAAGGTTCAAAAGGTTGAAGCTTCCTCAAGACGTTAAAACAAAGATGCAAAAGGTTCAAGCTTCCTCAATAAGCTAAAAGGATGGTTCAAAAGGTTCAAGGTACCTCAAGAAGCCAAAACAAGGGTTCAAAAGTTTCAAGCTCCCTCAAGAAGCTAAAACGAAGTTTCAAAAGGTTCAAGCTCCCTCAAGAAGCTAAAACGAAGGTTCAAATGGTTCAAGCTCCGTCAGGAAACTAAAACGAAGGTTCAGAAGGCTCAACCTCCTCAAGAAGCTACAACCAGGGTTCAAAAGGCTCAAGCTTCCTCGGAGAAGCTAGAGCAAAGGTTCAAATGGTTCAAGCTTCCTCAAGATGCTAAAACGAAGGTTCAAAAGGTTCAAGCTTCCTGAAGAAGCTAAAACGAAGGTTGAAAAGTTCAAAATTTCAAGCTTCCTCAGGAAGCCAAAACAGCGGTTGAAAAGGTTCAAGCTCCCTCAAGAGGCTAAAACGAAGGTTCAAAAGATTCAAGCTCCCTCAAGAAGGTAAAACGAAGGTTCAAAAGGTTCAGGCTCCCTCAGGAAGCTAAAACGAAGGTTCAACTTCGTCAAGAAGCTAAAACCAGGGTTCAAAAGGTTCAACCTCCCTCAAGAAGCTAAAACGAAGGTTCAAAAGGTCTAAGCGCCCTCAAGAAGCTAAAACCAAGGTTCAAAAGGTTCAAGCTCCCTCAAGAAGCTAAAACGAAGGTTCAGAAAGTTTAATTTCCTCAAGAAGCTAAAATAATGGTTCAAAAGGTTCAAGCTTCCTCAAGAAGCTAAAACGAAGGTTCAAAAGGTTCAAGCTATCCAAAAACCGTGCCAAGTGTAGAAAGTTAAGCGGTCCCGAACCGTGGCGCACGACCGACGGCTCTGAAAACCGAAAAATGGTCTCCAAACAGGAACAGTGGGCTACGACCACGAAAAGTAGCCTACGGCCACTGAGAGATGGTCTACGAAACCTTTCCCTCCCTTTGGGGAGAGAAACAGAACCTGATTCGCAAATCGAGACAAAGCACAAAAGAGTCCCAAGGTCCGGAGGTAAGGCTCTCAGCCGAAACTTCGTAACATCAGAACGAGCACAACATGCGCAATCATCGGTGGTGTTAAAGGCCAAGAACAAACGCCCTCTCTAAGCCTAGAATGTAGAGATATAGAGAGATATAGGTGCTTTTCCTTCGACAATTTTTTTTCAACCTCTCTAAAGGAGAGGGAGGCCCTTCCTTATAGAGAAACAAGAGGGTTCAAGCTTCTTGGAGAAGCTAGAGCAAAAGGTTCAAGCTTCTTAGAGAAGCTAGAGCAAAGGTTCAAAAGTTTCAAGCTTCTTGGAGAAGCTAGAGCAAAGGGTTCAAGCTTCTTGGAGAAGCTAGAGCAAAGGTTCAAAAGGTTCAAGCTTCCTCAAGAAGCTAAAACGAAGGTTCAAAAGGGTCAAGCTTCCTCAAGAAGCTAAAACGAAGGTTCAAAAGGTTCAAGCTTCCTCAAGAAGCCAAAACAAGGGTTCAAAAGGTTCAAGCTCCCTCAAGAAGCTACAACGAAGGTTCAAATGGTTCATGCTCCCTCAGGAAACTAAAACGAAGGTTCAGAAGGATCAACTTCCACAAGAAGCTGAAACCAGGGTTCAAAAGGTTTAGGCTTCCTTGGAGAACCTAGAGGAAAGGTTCAAAACGTTCAAGCTTCCTCAAGAAGCTAAAATGAAGGTTCAAAAGGTTCAGGCTTCCTCAAGAAGCTAAAACGAAGGTTGAAAAGTTCAAAATTTCAAGCTTTCTCAAGAAGCCAAAACAGGGGTTCAAAAGGTTCAAGCTCCCTCAAAAGGTTAAAACGAAGGTTCAAAAGGTTCAACCTCCCTCAAGAAGCTAAAACGAAGGTTCAAACGGTTCAGGCTCCCTCAGGAAGCTAAAATGAAGGTTCAGAAGGTTCAACTTCGTCAAGAAGCTAAAACCAGGGTTCAAAAGGTTCAAGCTCCCACAAGAAGCTAAAACAAAGGTTCAAAAGGTCCAAGGGCCCTCAAGAAGCTAAAACGAAGGTTCAAAAGGTTCAAGCTCCCTCAAGAAGCTAAAACGAAGGTTCAGAAGGTTTAACTTCCTCATGAAGCTAAAATAAGGGTTCAAAAGGTTCAAGCTTCCTCAAGAAGCTAAAACGAAGGTTCAAAAGGTTCAAGCTGTCCAAAAACCGTGCCAAATGGGGAAAGTTAAGCCGTCCCGAACCGAGGCGCACGACCGACGACTCTGAAAACCGAAAAATAGTCTCCAAACGGGAACAGTGGTCTACGACGACGAAAAGTTGCCTACGGCCACTGAGAGATGGTCTACGAAACTTCTCCCTCCCTTCGAGGAGAGAAAACAGAACCTGGTTCGCAAATCGAGGCAAATCACAAAAGAGTCCCGAGGTCCGAAGGTAAGGCTCTCAGCCGAAACTCCGTAACCTCAGAACGAGCACAACATGCGCAATCACCGATGGTGTTAAAGGCCAAGAACAAACACTCTCTCTAAGCCTAGAATGTAGAGATATAGAGAGATAGATGTGCTTTTCCTTAGACAAATTTTTTTCAACCTCTCTAAAGGAGAGGGAGGCCCTCTTTTATAGAGAAACAAGAGGGTTCAAGCTTCTTGGAGAAGCTAGAGCAAAAGTTTTGAGCTTCTTAGAGAAGCTAGAGCAAAGGTTCAAAAGTTTCAAGCTTCTTGGAGAAGCTAGAGCAAAGGTTCAAAAGGTTCAAGCTTCCTCAAGAAGCTAAAACGAAGGTTCAAAAGGTTCAAGCTTCCTCAAGAAGCCAAAACAAGGGTTCAAAAGGTTCAAGCTCTCTCAAAAAGCTAAAACGAAGGTTCAAAAGATTCAAGCTCCCTCAAGAAGCTAAAACGAAGGTTCAAAAGGTTCAAGCTCCTTGAGGAAACTAAAACATAGGTTCAGAATGTTCAACTTCCTCAAGAAGCTAAAACTAGGGTTCAAAAGGTTCAAGCTTCCTCGGAGAAGCTAGAGGAAACTTTCAAAAGGTTCAAGCTTCCTCAAGAAGCTAAAACGATGGTTCAAAAGGTTCAAGCTTCCTCAAGAAGCTAAAACGAAGGTTGAAAAGTTCAAAATTTTAAGATTCCTCAAGAAGCCAAAACAGGGGTTCAAAAGGTTCAAGCTCCCTCAAGAGGTTAAAACAAAGGTTCAAAAGGTTCAAGCTCCCTCAAGAAGCTAAAACAAAGGTTCAAAAGGTTCGGGCTCCCTCAGGAAGCTAAAACGAAGGTTCAGAAGGTTCAACTTCGTCAAGAAGCTAAAACTAGGGTTCAAAAGGTTCAAGCTCCCTCACGAAGCTAAAACGAAGGTTCAAAAGGTCCAAGCGCCCTCAAGAAGCTAAAACCAAGGTTCAAAAGGTTCAAGCTCCCTCAAGAAGCTAAAACGAAGGTTCAGAAGGGTTAACTTCCTCATGAAGCTAAAATAAGGGTTCAAAAGGTTCAAGCTTCCTCAAGAAGCTAAAACGAAGGTTCAAAAGGTTCAAGCTGTCCAAAAACCGTGCTAAATGGGGAAAGTTAAGCCGTCCCGAATCGAGGAGCATGACCGACGGCTCCGAAAATCGGAAAATGGTCTCCAAACGGGAACAGTGGTCTACGACCACGAGAAATAGCCTACGGCCACTGAGAGATGGTCTACGAAACCTCTACCTCCCTTCGGGGAGAGAAAATAGAACCTAGTTCGCAAATCGAGGCAAAGCACAAAAGAGTCCCGAGGTCTGGAGGTAATGCTCTCAGCCGAAACTCCGTAACCTCAGAACGAGCACAACATGCGCAATCACTGGTGGTGTTAAAGGCCAAGAACAAACACCCTCTCTAAGCCTAGAATGTAGAGATATAGAGAGATAGATGTGCTTTTCCTTCGACAAATTTTTTTCAGCCTCTCTAAACGAGAGGGTGGCTCTCTCTTATAGAGAAACAAGAGGGTTCAAGCTTCTTAGAGAAGCTAGAGCAAAAGGTTCAAGCTTCTTAGAGAAGCTAGAGCAAAGGTTCAAACGTTCCAAGCTTCTTGGAGAGGCTAGAGCAAAAGGTTCAAGATTCTTGGAGAAGCTAGAGCAAAGGTTCAAAAGGTTCAAGCTTCCTCAAGAAGCTAAAACGAAGGTTCAAAAGGGTCAAGCTTCCTCAAGAAGGTAAAACGAAGGTTCAAAAGGGTCAAGCTCCCTCAAGAAGCTAAAACGAAGGTTCAAAAGGTGCAAGCTCCCTCAGGAAACTAAAACGAAGGTTCAGAAGGTTCAACTTCCTTAAGAAGCTAAAACCAGTGTTCAAAAGGTTCAAGCTTCCTCGGAGATGCTAGAGCAAAGGTTCAAAAGGTTCAAGCTTCCTCAAGAAGCTAAAACGAAGGTTAAAAGGTTTAAAATTTCAAGCTTCCTCAAGAAGCCAAAACAGGGGTTCGAAAGGTTCAAGCTCCCTCAAGAGGCTAAAACGACCGTTCAAAAGGTTCAAGCTCTCTCAAGAAGCTAAAACGAAGGTTCAAAAGGTTCAGGCTCCCTCAGGAAGCTAAAACGAAGGTTCAGAAGGTTCAACTTCGTCAAGAATAAATCCAGGGTTCAAAAGATTCAAGCTCCCTCAAGAAGCTAAAACGAAGGTTCAAAAGGTCCAAGCGCCCTCAAGAAGCTAAAACCAAGGTTCACAAGGTTCAAGCTCCCTCAAGAAGCTAAAACGAAGGTTCATAAGGTTTAACTTCTTCAAGAAGCTAAAATAGGGGTTCAAAAGGTTCAAGCTGTCCAGAAACCGTGCCAAACGGAGAAAGTTAAGCGGTCCCGAACCGAGGCGCACGACCGACGGCTCCGAAAACCAGAAAATGGTCTGCAAATGGGAACAGTGGTCTACGACCACGAAATGTCGCCTACGGCCACTGAGAGATGGTCTACGAAACCTCTCCCTCCCTTCGGGGAGAGAAAACAGAACCTGGTTCGCAAATCGAGGCAAAGCACAAAAGGGTCCCGAGGTCCGGAGGTAAGGCTCTCAGCCGACACTCCGTAACCTCAGAACGAGGACAACATACGCAATCACCGGTGGTGTTAAAGGCCAAGAACAAACACCCACTCTAAGCCTAGAATGTAGAGATATAGAGAGATATATATGTGATTTTCCTTAGACAAATTTCTTTCAACCTCTCTAAAGGAGAGGGAGGCCCTCTCTTATAGACAAACAAGAGGGTTCAAGCTTCTTGGAGAAGCTAGAGCAAAAGGTTCAAGCTTCTTAGAGAAGCTAGAGCAAAGGTTCAAAAGTTTCAAGCTTGTCGGAGAAGCTAGAGCAAAGGGTTCAAGCTTCTTGGAGAAGCTAGAGCAAAGGTTCAAAAGGTTCAAGCTTCCTCAAGAAGCTAAAACGAAGGTTCAAAAGGTTCAAGCTTCCTCAAGAAGCTAAAACGAAGGTTCAAAAGGTTCAAGCTTCCTCAAGAAGCCAAAACAAGGGTTCAAAAGGTTCAAGCTCCCTCAAGAAGCTAAAACGAAGGTTCGAAAGGTTCAAGCTCCCTCAAGAAGCTAAAATGAAGGTTCAAAAGGTTCAAGCTCCCTCAGGAAACGAAAACGAAGGTTTAGAAGGTTCAACTTCCTCAAGAAGCTAAAACCAGGGTTCAAAAGGTACATGTTTCCTCGGAGAAGCTAGAGCAAAGGTTCAAAAGGTTCAGGCTTCCTCAAGAAGCTGAAACGAATGTTCAAAAGGTTCAAGCTTCCTTAAGAAGCTAAAACGAAGGTTGAAAAGTTCAAAATTTCAAGCTTCCTCAAGAAGCCAAGGGTTCAAGCCCTCAAGATGCTAAAACCAGGATTCAAAAGGTTCAAGCTCCCTCAAGAAGCCAAAACAAAGGGTCAAAAGGTTCAGTTCCTCAGAAGCTAAAACGAAGGTTCAAAAGTTCAACTGCCGAAGTTAAAACCAGATTCAAGGTTCAAGCTCCTCAAGGTTCAAAGTTCAAGCGCCTCAAGATGCTAAGTTCAAAACGGTTCAAGGTTTGACTTCCTCAAGAAGCTAAAATAAGGGTTCGAAAGGTTCAAGCTTCCTAAAGGTTCAAGAACCTTTTGAACCTTCGTTTTAGCTTCTTGTGGGAGCTTGAACCTTTTCAACCATCATTTTAGCTTCTTGAGGAAGCTTGAACCTTTTGAACCTTCGTTTTACCTTCTTGAGGAAGCTTGAACCTTTTAAACCCGTGTTTTAGCTTGAGCAAGTTGAACCTTCTAAACCTACGCTTTAGCTTGAGAGAGCTTAAACCTTTTGAACCTTCGTTTTAGCTCCTTGAGGGAGCTTCAACCTTTTGAACCCTTGTTTTGACCTCTTGAGGAAGCTTGAACCTTCTGAACCTTCGTTTTAGCTTCTTGAGGAAGCGTGAACCTTTTGGACCTTCGTTTTAGCTTCTTGTGGAAGCTTAAACCTTTTGAACCTTTGCTCTAGCTTCTCCAAGAAGGTTGAACCCTTGGCTCTAGCTTCTCAAAGAAGCTTGAACCTTTTGAACCATTGCTCTAGCTTCTCCAAGAAGCTTGAACCCTCTTGTTTCTCTATGAGAGTGGGCCTCCCTCTCCTTTAGAGAGGTTGAAAAAAATTTGTCTAAGGAAAAGCACATATATCTCTCTATATCTCTACATTATAGGCTTAGAGAGGGTGTTTGTTCTTGGCCTTTAACACCACACCTCATAGCCACACACCTCCACCATTGATCTAAGGTTCTTCGAGGGTCTTGAGAGGTCTCAAAGAGCTTGTTTTTGGTCCAAGAAGCTGCTGGTTTTGCTGAACCTAAAAGGGTAACACACTATTCCCTCTTTTTAGCATTATTTTGATCCATCTCTTAGCCTTACTTGCAAGCAAATTTGAGCTTCGGTGTAAACTGAAAAAAAGTCATATTTTGAGGCCCTTAACATGTTTGTTAAAGATCATTTTTCTGTTGGGGGTCATCTACCCCCTTGCATGCTTCATTTTACCTTGTTTTGAGCCATGCCTTAGAGCATATGTGTTGGCCTTTGTTTGGCCTTTTTAGCCATCAAATCCAGTGGATTTTCAGTGGCTAGCATCCTATTTTGAGTGCCAAAATCAGAGAGGGGTGACCCTCGTTCTCCTTGTTTTGTTTTCTAGCGTTTTTGGCCTTACAAAGGAGCCCTTATTTGCATGCTTCCAAGCCATGTTTCAGGCTACTTTTGATGAGTTTTAGGAACTGCATAGGCTCATTGCTCTTGCATTTTGCCCTCCCCTTCGAGCACATATCTTCGTTATCTTGCATGCTTTTGTCTAAGTCTTCGGCCTTGTCAAAAATGGGTCGTCGCTGGGCTTGGACATTCGTTCCCGTCACTTATGACTTTGGAGTTCGGTCAAAGAGGGGTAACTGTACACACCCCATTTTTGATCGACCTTAAGACTCAGACGTCATCGATTGAGCGCTCGGTGATTGCGCATGTTGTGCTCGTTCTGAGGTTATGGAGTTTCGGCTGAGAGCCTTACCTCCGGACCTCGGGACTCTTTTGTGCTTTGCCTCGATTTGCGAACTGTGTTCTGCTTTTCCGAAGGGTGAGAGAGGGCTCACAGATCATCTCCCAGACGCCCTAGGCTACTTTTTGTGGCCGTAGACCACTGTTCCCGTTTGGGGACCAATTTTTGATTTTGAGAGCGCTGGTCAGGCGCCTCGGTTCGACCGCTAACTCTCCGTTTGGCACGGTTTTTGGACAGCTTGAACCTTTTGAACCTTCGTTTTAGCTTCTTGAGGGAGCTTGAATCTTTTGAACCTTCGTTTTAGCTTTTTGAGGGAGCTTGAACCTTTTGAACCTTCGTTTTAGCTTCTTGAGGGAGCTTGAACCTTTTGAACCCTTATTTTAGCTTCTTGAGGAAGTTGGCCTTCTGAACCTTCGTTTTAACTTCTTGAGGGAGCTGTAACACGCCCGCGGGGGACCTCGCGCTAGTTACACTTCGGACTCGATTTGTGTCACGGTTCATAATCTGAACCAAAGAGTCGAAATCCGGTAAATCGTTTTGAGAAAACAGATTTTTGAAAAAGAAGTGCCAAACATGTACTGCTTTTCCAGATACAGAGTCGCCACCTAAATATTTTTTAATGGAAAAATTTAGGAAACCCTGACTCGGTGCCAAAGGCCACGTGTCCGTCATCACCAAAGTTGCCTCGGCTCGGGAGCTTGGGTACGATTGGGGAAGGTCAGCTATGAGCACCTCTCACCCATCCAAGACCGGCCTCTACTAACCATGATATCCAATTTTGAAAACATTATATGTTCTTATTCCGGTTATTAACCTAGAATTACTATGTTATGTGCGCAGCAAACAAGTATAGACTAGATTGTCTAATTTGGAAATAAGCATTGCATTTCCGTTTATCTTGAAAAACACTTTGGAATTTGCTACTCGCAAGTAGGCTAAAACACGGATTTCAATGAGTTTTTCCAACTCAGACAATCCAACCTTCTCCCACAGGCAATCAAACAGTTTATCTCACATAAGCATCTAGCCACATGGTAAGCATGCTGTCATGATAGCATTCACACACATGTGATATGCTAAAGCACAAAAATACTTCCATTGTACTCCGTGCCAAAACAATAAACTAGTTAGCAAATATGCATGGTCCTAGTTCATGTTAAGTTTGACTAATGGTTACAGGATGCAATTAGAGTAGGCTCGGCTAACCTAAACATGACATGTGAAATGCAATCAATTGATGCACGTATTCAATTTGGAATTGAAGTACAAATGCAGTTAGCATGATGCGCCGAGCCCGGTGCATGCAAGACAAATGTATGGATGCACGCATGCATAGCATGAGGTATGCTAAAATAAATATGCCCTAGTACTAACCATTGAAAGCAGGTAAGTAAAAGGGAAGAAAGAAGTGGGGGTTGGAAGACATGCACACACACGCACCCACACTTATTATAGATTTACCCTCGCCCGGAGGGACCAAAAGAATAATACAAATTAACTAACTACGAGCTAATTAATTATTACAAATTACCTAATTAGTTAACAAACTAACTAAGCTAGGAAAGACGGTAAACCGACTTGGGAAGAGTGTCCAATGCAATGCATGCTCCGGCCCCGCTTCCAAGACCGCCATACATAGATCGCTTTGTTTTCCTTGCTCGCCTCTAAAGACTGCCAAAGTCTCTGAATTGCTTCCCTGGACATTGAGGAACACCACCGGCTGAGTAGAATTGCCACCGGCAGTGGGATGTGGTCATCGGCTGTTGATGAGTCCATCGGCCACCAATTGATTGCCGGTCGGCACTCTGTGCAGTCGATCGGCAAGAAATTCCTGCAGAACCTGTTTGACAGTAGCAGAGGACAGAGCCTTGCATGGCAATGCAATTCAAGCCATATATGCACCAACCAAGCCCCTTGTCATGTATATGACTCAAAGGGACATGGTCCTTAGTTCTCGGACCACCAATCGCAAGATTTACGCGTGATGGCCCAAGGGACCAAGTGTGCACATTTTGATGTCAAATGCAATGCAAACCACATAATCACATAAGAGGGCCAACCTCTATCATACTCATTTCAAGAGGCCAAGCATGTACAATGCAATGCAATTTCTAAGCATGTGAGTATGCGAGCTAGCATGCAACATAGACAATGCAATGTAAGAATGCAAGTATGCAAACACACATGCAAGGCAAGCATGCAAACTAAGCAAAGGGGTGGACTTAAACATGACTTGGGCAGCCCTAAGTAGGCCCAAGACAGTGGCCAAAATGCAAAGGAAATGAGGCCAAACACACATACATACATGCACATGTTAAGGCCTAAATACTTAAGCATCAAAGGACATCTTTAAGCACACTTAAAAGGGAACAATCATGGACACATGGCATGCATTAAGCTCTGAAAATCATGCAAGAACATGGTGCCAAACCAAGCAAACAAGATAGGCTAAACATGCAATAAATGGCCCAAGCATTCGAGGCAAGCCAATGAAGTATTGAACTACACTTAGCAAGACCTAACATGGCATGAATTTAATGGCCAAAAACAAAGTTTTAGCACATAAAACAAAGCCCAAAAGACCACTTAGATGGCATCTAGGTGGCTTGAATTCAAAAGCATGCCCAAATGCACTTTCAAGGAGCATAGAACACAAGCTCATGAGGCATCAAAGAGGCATCCAAGGCAAGCATACAAGCATGCTAAGGGGACTGAAATGATGCTATAGATGGTGCCAAACCATTAAAATAAAGCAAGCAATGCATGCTACACACTCACACACTTAAGGCCAACTAGCCAAAATACAAAGGAGCTATGCAAAGCATGCTAAAGCCGACCCAAACAACTAAGGACAGACCTTAAACATGGAAAAATAAGCACAAAAGCTTCACAAGACCAAACCTAAAGCATGCTAGAACAATGGTTTACAGCCTAAAACATGTTAAGGCCTAAACATGGTATTACAAGGTAGGTATGCTAAGCATGCATGGTGTACCAAAACAAACTTAAAACCTTGTTATATTATGACAATATAAGCATAAAAAACAGCCAAGGCATGATCAACAAACCCTCAAACATGGTGCTCCCTCAAGAGGCCAAAAATGGTCATTTTCAAGGACAACAAGGAGAGGGGGTGGCCCTCTCCTTCTTGGGACTTCAAGGCACCATCCTTACCACTAAAATCCCTCAAGATTTCAGTGGTGAGGAGGCCCAAACACCACAGTCCCGAAGTTCACTCAAAATAGCACAAAATGGAACCCCTCAAGGCTTAGGAGGGGTCAAACACCTCCAAACCACAAAACACTTTAAACAAACTATTTAGAGGGCCCAAAAATAGAACTTTTTTATGTTATACACTAAGCACAAAAATAGTTCTAAGATAGGCAAAAATAGAATGCAAGAAAGGGGTAAAAAGGGGTAAGATTGTTACCCTTGAAGAACCTCTTCAACAATGATGAACCAGCCCCTTCTTGAGCTCCAAATCAGCTTCAATGCTCCAAAAACAGGCCTCAAGAACCTCAGTTCTAAGAGGATAGTGTGATGGTAGGTGTTTGTGTGCAATCCTAAGGCTAAAACGCACACTTGAACACACAAGAGAGATATAGAGATAGGAAATATGTATAAACCCTAACCCTAATCCAAAGCTTCTCTCACAATGCTCTCTAACCAAAATCTCTAACCCTAAGGCCAAGAGAGAAGGGCTCCTCTTATAGAGGAGCCAATCTTGTAAAGCTTACCAAGGAAGCTAACAAGAAGGCTATCCCTCTATACACGTGTATGGAGGGGAACAAAATGCAGGACATCTGTTTTAAAATATCTGCAAAAGTAGATGAACAGTAGTCGGCTGCTCAAAAATGCCATTTTGACAAAATGGACTGCCGACCGGCAACAAAGAATGTCGACCGGCAATAAACATTGCCGATGGCAACAAAATACCAGCCGATGGCCTCTAGCCATGGCCAGTGATGTGTGGAGATGCCTCACAAGGCATTCCCTGCCCCTCCAAGGCAAAACACAAGTGCTTGGTGCAAAACCAGACACTAAATAGTTGAGTTCGGAGATCCTGAGGCAAGGCGCGTAGCCGAGACCTCCGAGAACTCCAAACGAACACAAACATGGATGATCACCGGGTGTTCAAACGGTGACGTCCAAGTCTTGAGGACGGTAAAAAATGGGGTGTCTACAGTTGCCTCTCTTTGACAGAACTCGAAAGTCATAACAATGACGGGAGTGAATGTCAAAGCCCAGAGACGACCCATTTTTGACAAGGCCGAAGATTTGGACAAACATGCAAGACAAACAAAGTATGTGCCCGAAGGCAGGGGCAAAATGCAAGACAATGCACGAAGCCGAGCATAACTTATGATCATGCAAAGAAAGCTGTAACGAAGCATACATGCGACAGTTTTAAGCTAGCATACACCAAACTACACTACAATGCAGAAAGGATGTAAGAGAATTATGCAATTCTCGAGACGTCTCACTCAGAGGATACAATACCTGTCCGGTTCGTCTAGTTCCACCAGTGGTAAATGAACCGTACATACAATATCGTGCCTGCAAAAAAAATAACTTAACAGGTATGATATTGTTAGCAATATGCATGACAATGCAAGAATGAATGCAGAATGATATGCAATATATACAAAACAATGTATGAATAATGCAAATGAAAATGCAATGCAATTGAAACAATGCAAACTACATGCAAAGCAATTGAATCATGATCCAATCATGAGCGGTTCAAAACCACACAAATGTCAAATAGATGGATGGAGGTGACAAGTCCGTCTACCATTGAACGATCAACTGAACTATGAGTAATGTAGACGAACACAAGAACGACTATTGGGGGAATGACATAAGTGGGGAAACAACCCGCTGAAGAAAGAATGATGATCCTAATGCCGGATGCAAAATTACACTACAATGTAATATATACGATGGATATGGCATGCGGCCAAACCAAATCTTGCCTAGGAAAGGCATGTACACAAACAAGCCATGTCTAACATAGAACGGTCTACTGAACTATGCTTTGACACGAGAAGTATGGGCACATACTAGACCAAGCTCAACATGGAAAGGCGCAAGCCATAGGTGGAAGGTGATGTAATGAATGCATGCGATCTACAATGCAATATCTACAAATATGCAATGGAATGGATATGGATACAATGGATATGGCACGCGGGCCAAACCAAATCTTGCCTAGGAAAGGCATGTACACAAACGAGCCGTGGCTAACATAGAACGGTCTACTGAACTATGCTTCGACGTGAAAAGTATGGGCACATACTAGACCAAGCTCAACATGGAAAGGCGCAAGCCATAGATGGAAGATGATGCAATGGATGCATGCAATCTACAATGCAAATGCATGACAATGCATGTTTATTTTCTATAATGCATGACAATGCGGTATGATGCAATATGCTGGGAAAAATGCAATGGATGCGTGTTACAATGGAAATGCATGACAATGCATGTTTATTTTCTACAATGCATGACAATGCAATATGATGCAACGCTATGATTGGCTTTTCTATCTTACCAACAGTATATATACTAGGTTGGTTCAAGATTCGTAATCGAGGCGCAAACATGCTGCCCCAACCTATGGGGCTTCCATACAGATTTCAAGCCGAGGATACACCCCTGGGTATTTAAACTAGACTTTAGTCTCGAACTCCCTAACCTTTATGCTTCTAGGCATAAGCCGCTCAACTCTAGTTTCCACCGCCCCAGCTTGGTCTTCTAGGAACTCACAAGATACAGTGTGGCTTTACCAGACCACCGAAAGTCGTTTGGGCACGACAAACACCAAAGGAATTGCACCTTCAGAGGATTTAAGGTCTCCTAGACCGTGATGCAAAATGCATGCATGACAATGTATGTGTTTTTTTTTATTGCAAATGATGCATGATGTTGAAGTGCGCGACAATGCAAGTTTTCTTGAAATGCATGACAATGCATGAAAATTTAATGCGCAGCGACGCGCGGCTTTAGATGCATGACAATGCAAATGAGCGGGTTTATGGCCTCACCGATCATACAGGTTTTTATCCCACGGACCGACTTTGGGGCAATGCATGAATTAGAGATGCGATGCATAAGACAGTGCGATATGCAAGATCGCGCGATGGAATGCATGCCAAATGCAATGAGATGCGCAAAACAATGGCAGGCGATAGACAACGCGAAAGTGAAGGTCTTGCACCTCCCAAGGATTTTAGGTCTCCTAGACCGGCGCTGCTTAAGGTCTCGCCAGACTGCGTGGCGTGTTTAAGGTCTCGCCAGATCGCGTGCGTGTTTAAGGTCTCACCGCATCACGCTAACAAGACAATGCGAAAGTGAAATGCACGTATAAGACAAGGCGATCGAAATGCGATGCACATGGGGCAACTTTTGAGTCTTGTAAAAGCCAAAAAGGATACGAGAAGGATACACCTTGCACAAATTTGAGTGCGACGCACAGGAGACATGACCCGAGGCCAAAACGGAAGCCGGTTGAGCGTCGGAAATGCACTGTTTTGCACCGTTTAAGCAATGAAGACTCTGAAGCACTCATGTAACCCAAGAAAAGGTGTAGGAGGCTCAAAACCCACTGTAGGAGACCACCGGCTGTCCACCGGCCATCAGAATGCATCACCGGCCGTCCATCGGCCATCAGACAATTCCATCGGCACAAAAAACTGCCGACTGGCAAAGAGTTTGGCCGACCGGCAAAGAATTCCTGTATCGGGGCAGTTTTGACATTTTGCTACGGGTCTTTTAAAATAGGGTTTGTAACCCTATTTTCTTCACTTGTGTATGCTCGAAAATCCTTTCTCTCCCTCTCTAGAGTGTTTTCGTCCTTCGATTTCCTCATCTTCTTGCGTTTTAACCTTGATTTCGTTGTTTGATTCGTGAATATCTTCGCGTTTTGAACCGAACGAAACTTCTTTTCGGTGTCTCTTTCTTGATTTTCGCCACTCGGGGCTTGCTTCCCTCAAGTTTTTCTCGATACATGTGACTTTTCCTCACCTTGGCTTTTCCGGCCATTTCCGACCCTCTCGGGGTTGACTTTTTGTTGACTCTTCGTATTCTTTCCTATTTTTCCCTCTTCCGGCCATTTTCACATTCTCTTCGAGATGGCGGATGATCTTCCAGAGGGTGGGGCTCCTCCAGAGCTTCAGATGGACCCCGAGGCCAAGCCCTTGCCACTCCGCCTCCGGCCGTTCGATCCAGAGACCTACAGGCCCGCGGTTCACATGATGCTCCCTGACGGACTGCGCCAGTTCCGGAGCTTTGAGAGGGGCGTAGCACCTGAGTTACTACTTCGTGAGCCCGAGTCACACTTGTCGCACAGCGCCTCCGAGGTAAATTCTTCCCCTGGTTTCAATTTTTCGCAATGTAGAATACTTTAACTGCTATTGTTGATTTTGTTCTTTAATTGCTTAGTTCAAATGCACTGATGCACTGTACACTGTAGTTGATTGTGAATACATTTGCAACTGATAACTGCTTGAATCTGACACGCGCACACACATTGCACTAGCCTTGAATTGCTCAAACACATTGACACAACATATACTGTAGTTCACTACTAGTACACCGGCACCCACTATTTGCTTGATTTCTGAAAAATATGCACACATGTCAGATTCAGATCAACCACTCAAACACGCTGACATATCACACGTCGTAGTTTACTGCTAGTACACCGGCACCCGATGTCTATTTGAATCTGAAAAACGTGCACACACGTCACATCTGCACTGAACTGTTCAACACACTGACATATCATATGTCAGAAGTTCTTCGCTAGCACACCGACACCCAATGCCGCTTTACATTTGAAACGCACACACACACTATATCTCAGATGCTTCTCAAAACTGATCTTGAATATTGCTTCGCAATTGCCGCTTTTGATTACAGGGGACTCCCATACCATCCGTGGGTATGGGAATGTCGCGTTCGAGACTAGTATGCAGAGTTGCTGATGCGGTTCTCCAGATCGCCGACGAGGCGGGTTTCGCATCTTCGCAGGGGCTTCCCCAAATTACTACCGCAGACTTGCTCGCTTTAGTGGAGAGGTGGTGGGATACCACCAACTCCTTCCACTTCTCCATCGCAAGGGACATGACGATGGCCCCTTATGACTTCTCGATGCTCACCCGCATCGGGGTAGGGGGGATCCGATTCTTCGAGCATCGACATGGGAGAGTGGGACGCCGCCTTTATACCGCTTGGGCCACCTCCCCTTGCTCGAGCAGGGTTTGTCAGATACTCGTGGTTCGAGAGTCACTTCTGGACTCAGCGAGCCTTGGAGGAGGAGGCGCAGATGACCCCAGAGGAGGTAGATTAGTATGCGCGGGGCTTCATCATGTTTCTGCTTGGGACGACCCTATTCGCCGACCGGGCGAACACCGTGCCTCTATGTCTGTTGAGCGCACTGGTGGATGTCAGGCGGTTCCACGACTACGGTTGGGGTGGCGCCAGCTTGGCCACTTTGTATGGTTACATGAGTTCTTCTTCCCACCTCAGCGGACAGCTTCTTGGTGGATACTAGCGAGTTTGGGAGGTACATCTTCTTCCCCTTTTACATTTCTTCTTTCTGCTTTACATTTTCTGTATTCTGCACATTGCACACACCACGGTCTGCCTCTTACTGACTATATATTGCACACACGGCACACACATATACTCATTAATCGATCAGATAATCGCACATAATCGTACACTCTGCACAATATACTGCACAACACACGGCTCTGCCATTTTTGCTTTATTCTGTATTCTGCTTTATCTGATAATCATACTGATATCTGTTCTGCAGTTGTGGGTCTATGCCTACTTTCCCAGGCTTGCCCCAGTACCCGATGTGGAGATCCCGCTCGACATCCCCTTTTCTCATCGTTTTGACGTGCGGTGTGTGCGGAGACCCCGGGAGTCTTTTATCTTTTTCCGCCGCTACTTCGACACCATCACCGCCGCGGAGGTATGTTCAACTTTAGAGCTTGTTTAAGCTTCGCTTTAGCACTATATTTTTGACAACAGGTAGATAACAAACTGCATTTATACCCGCAGATCACCTGGCAGCCTTGGGCCCCGTTGCTGGCCGTGGTGAGAGACCACTACGAGAGTGCTGAGGAGACTGCCCGTCTCCGGATTCTATTGGAGGGCCCGGTCTGTCAGGCTTGGTACCTGGGGGAGCGCTTCTTGCATCAGACCCTGGGTTTACCGGAGCAGATAGTTCCGGGTCTGCCTCTTACACATATGAGGCATACAGAGAGGCTTTCTCTCGAGCACCTGAGAGAGTACACCGTTGGCTGGGGCGCAGAGCGTCACAGAGGCGAGGGTGATTATGCCGAGTATGTCCGGACCTACCTCATGTGACCCTTGGGCGGTGATCGCCGAGTTGGGAAGGAGAGGCCAGCGGCGCCAGCAGCTGGAGCGGGAGCGTTGAGGAGGGCTCGAGCCCGTGGTAGGGGCAGAGTTCATCGAGGGTGAGGGACCGGCTGGTCTTCTCTGCCCACTTCACTGTCATGCAGAGGACAGGGTGGGGCGACCTACCAGATCCTCTTTGCTCCTGCTCCGGCTGATCACGAGTTGGTTGATGTCCCTGACTTGCCTCCGGTATGTATTACTTCATTTCGCATCTTGTACTGTTATTTCATTTCAGCTTATTTGATATTCTGCAGAATACTGATGCATCTGATACTTTTGCAGGCGTCCTCCGAGTACACCCGGCAGTCATTGGAGCTGAATGCCTCCATGATGGGGATGCTACAGCAGACCTTCGACCTCCTGGCCCTCTACAGTATCCCGGTATGTTCTTTCTGACCACAGTCTCAAACCATACGCAAACTGCTTTACATGATCTGATGCATGACACAACACCTGATAAACTGTTCATAGCATTCATACACTGTATTCACACACTGTACTTATACATCGTGATTCTGCACCGATTCATCGCTTCACATCAGACTCATACAATCAGATTCTCGTGACTGATTCACTACTCACAACATTCACACACTGTACTCATACATTGTATTCTACATTGATATTCTGCTCACGGAGTACTAATGCATTTGCCTTTTATACTTTTTAGCCTCCTTTCTAGATTCCGCCGGCGGGTGGTGTTCTAGCTGGGCCCTCTATTCCTGTTCGAGGAGGGCGTGGAGACTCTGCACGTCCCCGTACCAGGGGAGGGCGTACTCATGTCGGGAGTAGCTCTCGGGCACCCATTCCTAATGACGATGATGATGAGTCCGAGGCAGAGGCAGAGGCCGAGTCATCTGAGGAGGCTGGAGACGACTCAGACTCAGGCTCAGATGGTGATGCTGATGATGCTCCTGGACCTTCGTCCAGGAAGAGGACTAGGACAGATTGACGGCCCCGGAGCCATTTTTGACATTCGACACAGATTTTTGTTGTTTGTTTTTGTTTGTTTTGTTCTTTTCTGCACTTTTCCCTTTTGTCAGTAGTTAGGGTACTTTGTACTGCCACAGGCAGATTTTGTTTCCAAAACTTATGTACTTGAAAAGATTTGTGAAATGGAACAAACTTTTTGTCTAAAAAAGTGTTTACATTTGTATATCTTACGCATTGCATCGCGTTACACCTCAATGTAAATGAAAGTGATTTATTGTTTGAAAATTTGAACACTTGCACTGTAATAATCAGATAACTAACCAACAAACAGCAAAACAACGCAAGCAACCTACTGCCTGATTCTGAACACACAACCCTTACTCTACTGGGGATTAATCTGCATACAGCCCGTAACACAGTATTTGGTTGATTCTGCACACAGCAAATCCTGAACAAACACCCCCAATTTGACAAGACGGACTACGAAAGCTGAAACGGTTGCAGTTGAAACACACTCGGATGCCCCAAATTTTCCCTTTTCTTCTTTTCTTTCGCATACAATGTAGAGAATGGCACAACACTCTGAGCATAAGCGATTTTAACTTTTGAAGAGGGGTTCTGCAAGCGGGGTATCGAGCCTAAAATCGAACACAGCGGGAAAGACTCAAACAAAAGGTGAGCGACCTGGACACAACGAGGCACGCCCGGAAAAGACTCAAGACGAAAGTTGAGGTAAACAAAATAAAAGACGCGACACAGGGACGTGTTTATAAGAAAAAAAAAAAGACCTCAGATCTCGAGGAGCCAGTTCCTCCGGGTATATTCCCACCCTTTTTTTGATTTGTGATTCTCACATCGCTCGGCCCTCAGGCTCGGTTTTTCTCTCAAAACCCTTTTGCTCACTTCTCTTTCCGCTTACACCTCTCTATTCTTTATTCTCTCATTTTTCATTCCTCCCCAGGGTGATTAATGAATGAATAGGGAATTGCGGGTTCATGCCCAACACCATTAGCCCACGACTATTTCTTCCGGCAGATAGAGTGCCCTTCTGGCAAGTATGTTGATGGTGGGGAAAAGACAGAAAACCTGACTCAATTGCGCCTCTAGTTCATCACTTTGACCATTTTTTGTTTTCTAAAACAGTTTTGACCAAAATGCAAGTCAAACTAACATACTTGTTCGATTTTTGATTTGAAAATCATACAAGTCAGGCTGTGAGCACTGAAAATTTTCCTTTTTGGGTCCAAGAAGATGGTCTAGTTTTTGGGAAATGGAATAGTTTTTGAGAAAATAGTCAACTTCAATAAAAATTTTCGAAAACTATCTTTGCAAACAATCAACGCTCGACGAGCGCGGAACTTACCCTCGAGATGCGCAACCTCGGATCGAAGGCAATGGAAAATTGCCCCTTGCTTGAAGGGGGTACATGGCAACGGAAAGTTGCCCCTGGTTTGGATGGTAACTTGTGGCAACAAAAAGTTGCCCCTTGTCTGGATGGTGCCGCAAAGATGTCAGAAATCGCTTATTAGTGAGAATCAACTCAAGACGATGGTCTGAACCAATATATGGACACAGCCACTGAAAGAGCAATGGTGGCCGGACAACAAAAGGAAGTTGCCAACGTATCCCAAAAATGGGAATCACGCCTCACGTAGTTCCGGTTGTTACAACGGGGTTGACAGATGCAGAGGAAGCAAGGATGATCAAAACCATTACATGGATCGGGCGCCAGGAAAGCTGGGGCTGGACTTCAAGATGAAGTTGCCTACGTATCCTAAACATGGGAATCAAGCCTCACGTAGTTCTGGTTAAGGGTACACTTGGGTATTTTAACCTTCACTTTTTAGGCTCTAATTTTTGCCAAGGCGCTGCAGGTGTTTTCGACCTTATGAGCTTCTTTTTCTTCTTCTTCTTCTTTTTTTTTTTAATTCTTTTTTTGTTTCTCGATTTTTCTTCTCTTTTTTTTTTTGCATTTTTTCATTTTTTCTTTTCTTTGATTTTCTTCTTTCTTTTTTTTTTTTTTTTGCATTTTTTCATTTTTTTCTTTTCTCTCTTTTTCTTGCTCTAACTTTTGCCTGGGTCGCCCTTCCGGGTTTTCGGCCCAGCGAGCCTCTTAAAGGGTAAAAGTGTAGCATAGTCCATGCCAAATGGTTTTGAGATCCTGAAGTCATCTGAGCCTAGGAGAATGACTGTTGTACTGATTTGCGGAAGGATCCATCATGGTCGCTTCATGAGCCTCTGCTGGTGAGATCTAATCTTCTTGATCTGAATTTGATACCTCTTGCTTGAGGGTTGCTTCAAATCGGGCCTCGCAGGCCTTTCATGGCAATTGGCTGTTGAACGTTTTAAACGGATTCCAGGTTTGCGACAGATTGGTTGAATCTCGAGGCTGAGAGCGATCCTTGGCTGCACAATCTCAAGAGCAATTCCACACAAGTCTTCACAGGACCGCGCAAAACATTTTGTTTTTGAAAGTTTTTAAGAAAGCGACAAATCGCCCACGCTGAAGATAGTGTGAAACCGGTCTGGATCAAGCCAGGGTCCTTCTCAGTACTCACGCTAACAAGCATGATTTTATTCATAAAAAGGTTTAGCAGGCCTATCCTTCTCTCAAGTATGATCAAGTTTTGAGAAAACCCGAGGAATTCCTTCCTCTTCGTTTTTATCACCGCAGTGCTCAAAAAGGAGGTTTTGAAAAAAACTTAGGTTAATGCAATGAGTTTGGCGCGCAGGAGAGCAGGCGAGATGTACTGTCAGCCCATTCAAATCCTCTGGCATAACTGGTTCAAACAATAAGTAAGGGAACATGATAGCCGCAGCCGTTTCATTCAAAACTTCCAACTGCAACTGGCTCCTCAACAGAGACAGACTCAAAAGGAAAACAAAAGGGGTAATTACAAAATGGTGCTCGAGGCGACAACCTCGAAATCACCCGATATTCTATACAAAGGGGACTGACTCGCTACATCAAGACAGACCCTTAAGCAAAAAGACTGACTCAAGACAAAGAGACAGACTCAAAACAAAAGATTGACTCGATACCCAAGACAGAATTTACAAAACTAGTGTTCGTAGATGCTCAAAAATGCGTGCCAAACGCCACATCAAAAATGCACCAGGCACTGCCCGCAGGCGGTTCACCCTTTGATTACATACTCGCAGTATCAGTGTCCTCAAAATCCAATAACTGGGTAGTAACGGACTTGGCTGAGGTGGGTGGGAGGATAACCTCGTTGTCAATCAAATCCTGTACCTCATGACGGAGGCGGAAGCAATTATCAGTAGCATGACCAGTTTGTTGGTGGTACGCGCAGTACAAAGCAGCATCATGTGTAGCAGGGTGATTTCTTCGGGAGGGGCCGAGGCTCCAAGGGTTTAAGGTGTCCTCTCTCGGCAAGGATCTAAAGTGCCTTGGCCAATGGCATGTAGAGAGCATGGAAGACTCTGCACCCTCGGGGCAGGTACTTTGAAGTCTGAGCATTTTTGCTAGACGCACTAGCGAACGGATCGGCAGGCACTGCCTTAACTTTCTGGTCCTTCCCGGGTGCAGGGTTGGGAGCGTATGAACTGTTTCAGCGTGACGGGCTCGCCTGCCTTCCTGACCGCTTGAACTACCCGCAGGTGGAGTGGGGAAAGCATCCTCCACAGCTTTTGTTGCAACTGCAGCTATCTATTGCTTGTTCATCCCCCCAGCTTTCAAAGCCTCGACTACCCACAGCAGTTGTTCGATAGGGTCGGCATCTGCCTTCATTTTATCTTTACCTCTAACCTCGGCCTGGTCAAGGGTTTGGGTCGACGTTGACATGTCATTGTTATAGTTGGAGGCCATCTCCGGTTGGCTAAGTTCAATCACTTGGGCTCTGGGTACAAAGCTTCCTAAGATATGGTGCGGCAGGCTGCACAGACATTCCATAGGCGAGATCCGCCACGGACCTCTGGAGATCACCTATCATCCCCATCAGTTCAAATGTAGTAGGCTCGCGAGCCTGACATAGTTGAGGGGTCCAAACCGGAAGTGCGGCGAGCGACCTGGGTGGATGAGGCATATCAATATTGGTCTCACTTTGTGGAGTGATTCCTTGACCCAACGCAGCTGTCATAACCACGATCTCTTCTGAATTCTGCGTCATCATAGGTCTTGCCTCGGCAAGGGGGAAACACTGACTATTCTGGAATTCTCTGAACCTTGAAAGGAAAAACAAGCAGCATTTCAAATTTCAAACGAATCAAACACAAGTGTAGCAACAATCAGATTTCTACCATCGATCACTATTCTGTAAATCGTTGTTTTACAAAACACTGAATCGAATATCCACAGACATAACTGATTCTCGCAAACTGATACTGATACCCTCAGGCCTTGTACTCAAACTCGCAGACTGATATGTGCATTCCCTGTAGAGATACACTCTAAAAGCACATAGCAAATAAATAAGAGCCAATACACCCCTATGTTGGGGTAGGGCATCCCTGTCCTATTTTGTTAGGAGCTAGGGTTTCACTATGCACGCGGCGGCTTCAAACAACCTAACATCGGGTAAGCAACCTGTCCTAGTTTGGAATGGTCACTATGGATTCCGAATATGCACTAGGTCGAATGGTCGAAAAGGGTGCCTTAAGAAGACCGGGTTTGTGTTCTACATCGGGCAGAGCTCAAGAACCGTCAAATTTTATGGCATGCTTTGACAAAGTCAAGCCTCCGGCAAAACGCTCAGGAATAGCAGATGGCCAACACGGTGTCCTAGGCGCACCGATGCTCATGCAATGCAAAGAAGCACATAAATGTAGTCAAAACAGGATATCACGAGTTCGAGTCAAACTCTCTAAAATCCCCAGCAGAGTCTCCAGAAACTGTAACATGCCCATGGGGGGCCTCGCGCTAGTTACAGTTCGGACTCGATTTGTGTCACGGTTCGTAATCTGAACCAAAGAGTCCAAATCCGGCAAATCATTTTGAGAAAACAGATTTTTGAAAAAGAAGTGCCAAACATGGATTGCTTTGCTAGATACAGAATCACCACCTAAATATTTTTTAATGGGAAAATTTAGAAAACCCTGACTCGGTGCCAAAGGCCATGTGTCCGTCATCACCAAAGTTGCCTCGGCTCAGGAGCTTGGGTACGATTGGGGAAGGTCAGCTATGAGCACCCCCTCTCGCCTGGTCCAAAGACCGGCCTCTACTAACCATGATATCCAATTTTGAAAACGTTATGTGTTCTTATTCCGGTTATTAATTTAGAATTACTATGTTATGCGCGCAGCAAACAAGTATAGACTAGATTGTCTAATTTGGAAATAAGCATTGCATATCTGTTTGTCTTGACAAACACTTTGGAATTTGCTACTCGCAAGTAGGCTAAAACACGGATTTCAACGAGTTTTTCCAACTCAGACAATCCAACCTTCACCCACAGGCAATCAAACAGTTTATCTCACATAAGCATCTAGCCACATGGTAAGCATGCTGTCACGATAGCATTCACACACATCCAATATGCTAAAGCACAAAAATACTTACATCGTACTCCGTGCCAAAACAATAAACTAGTTAGCAAATATGCATGGTCGTAGTTCGTGTTAAGTTTGACTAATGCAACACATACAGGATGCAATTAGAGTAGGCTCGGCTAACCTAAACATGACATGTGAAATGCAATCAATTGATGCACGTATTCAATTTGGAATTGAAGTACAAATGCAGTTAGCATGATGTGCCGAGCCCGGTGCATGCAAGACAAATGTTTGGATGCACGCATGCATAGCATGAGGTATGCTAAAATAAATATGCCCTAGTACTAACCATTGAAAGCAGGTAAGTAAAAGGGAAGAAAGAAGTGGGGGTTGGAAGACATGCACACACACGCACCCACAGTTATTACAGATTTACCCTCGCCTGGAGGGACCAAAAGAATAATACAAATTAACTAACTACGAGCTAATTAATTATTACAAATTACCTAATTAGTTAACAAACTAACTAAGCTAGGAAAGACAGTAAACCGACTCAGGAAGAGAGTCCAATGCAATGCATGCTCGTCCGCTTTAAGCGCATTGCCATACATAGATCGCTTTTGTTTTCCTTGCTCGCCTCTAAAGATCGCCAAAGTCTCAATTGCTTCCCGACATTGAGGAAAACAACGGTCGAGTAGAATTGCCACCGCAATGGGATGTGGTCATCGGTGTTGATGAGTCCATCGCCACCAATTGATTGCCGGCCGGCACTCGGCAATGATCGGCAAGAAATTCCGCAGAACTCGCTTGACAAAGAAGCGACGTAGCCTTGCATGGCAATGCAATTCAAGTCATATATGCACCAACCAAGCCCCTTATCATGTATATGACTCAAAGGGACATGGTCCTTAGTTCTCGGACCATCAATTGTGCATTTCCATGCGTGATGGCCCAAGGGACCAAGTGTGCACATTTTGATGTCAAATGCAATGCAAACCACATAATCACATAAGAGGGCCAACCTCTATCATACTCATTTCAAGAGGCCAAGCATGTACAATGCAATGCAATTTCTAAGCATGTGAGTATGCGAGCTAGCATGCAACATAGACAATGCAATGTAAGAATGCAAGTATGCAAACACACATGCAAGACAAGCATGCAAACTAAGCAAAGGGGTGGACTTAAACATGACTTGGGCAGCCCCAAGTAGGCCCAAGACAGTGGCCAAAATGCAAAGGAAATGAGGCCAAACACACATACATACATGCACATGTTAAGGCCTAAATACTTAAGCATCAAAGGACATCTTTTAAGCACACTTAAAAGGGAACAATCATGGACACATGGCATGCATTAAGCTCTGAAAATCATGCAAGAACATGGTGCCAAACCAAGCAAACAAGATAGGCTAAACATGCAATAAATGGCCCAAGCATTCGAGGCAAGCCAATGAAGTATTGAACTACACTTAGCAAGACCTAACATGGCATGAATTTAATGGCCAAAAACAAAGTTTTAGCACATAAAACAAAGCCCAAAAGACCACTTAGATGGCATCTAGGTGGCTTCAATTCAAAAGCATGCACAAATGCACTTTCAAGGAGCATACAACACAAGCTCATGAGGCATCAAAGAGGCATCCAAGGCAAGCATACAAGCATGCTAAGGGGACTGAAATGATGCTGTAGATGGTGCCAAACCATTAAAATAAAGCAAGCAATGCATGCTACACACTCACACACTTAAGGCCAACTAGCCAAAATGCAAAGGAGCTATGCAAAGCATGCTAAAGCCGACCCAAACAACTAAGGACAGACCTTAAACATGGCAAAATAAGCACAAAAACTTCACAAGACCAAACCTAAAGCATGCTAGAACAATGGTTTACAACCTAAAACATGTTAAGGCCTAAACATGGTATTACAAGGTAGGTATGCTAAGCATGCATGGTGTACCAAAACCAACTTAAAACCATGTTATATTATGACAATATAAGCCTGAAAAACAGCCAAGGCATGATCAACAAACCCTCAAACATGGTGCTCCCTCAAGAGGCCAAAAATGGTCCTTTTCAAGGACAACAAGGAGAGGGGGTGGCCCTCTCCTTCTTGGGACTTCAAGGCACCATCCTTACCACTAAAATCCCTCAAGATTTCAGTGGTGAGGAGGCCCAAACACCACAGTCCCGAAGTTCACTCAAAATAGCACAAAATGGAACCCCTCAAGGCTTAGGAGGGGTCAAACACCTCCAAACCACAAAACACTTTAAACAAACTATTTAGAGGGCCCAAAAATAGAACTTTTTTATGTTATACACTAAGCACAAAAATAGTTCTAAGATAGACAAAAATAGAATGCAAGAAAGGGGTAAAAAGGGGTAAGATTGTTACCCTTGAAGAACCTCTTCAACAATGATGAACCAGCCCCTTCTTGAGCTCCAAATCAGCTTCAAAGCTCCAAAAATAGGCCTCAAGAACCTCAGTTCCAAGAGGATAGTGTGATGGTAGGTGTTTGTGTGCAATCCTAAGGCTAAAACACACACTAGAACACACAAGAGAGATATAGAGATAGGAAATATGTATAAACCCTAACCCTAATCCAAAGCTTCTCTCACAATGCTCTCTAACCAAAATCTCTAACCCTAAGGCCAAGAGAGAAGGGCTTCTCTTATAGAGGAGCCAATCTTGTAAAGCTTACCAAGGAAGCTAACAAGAAGGCTATCCCTCCATACACGTGTATGGAGGGGAACAAAATGCAGATACTGTTTTAAAATATCTCAGAAAAGCGTATGAACAAGAGTCTTGCTCAAAAATGCCATTTTGACAAAATGGACTGCCGACCGGCAACAAAGAATGCCGACTGGCAATAAACATTGCCGATGGCAACAAAATACTAGCCGGTGGCCTCTAGCCATGGCCGGTGATGTGTGGGGATGCCTCACAAGGCATTCCCTGCCCCTCCAAGGCAAAACACAAGTGCTTGGTGCAAAACCAGACACTAAATAGTTGAGTTCGGAGATCCTGAGGAAAGGCGCGTTGCCGAGACCTCCGGGAACTCCAAACGAACACAAGCATGGATGATCACTGGGTGTTCAAACGGTGACGTCCAAGTCTTGAGGACGGTCAAAAATGGGGTGTCTACAGGAGCTTGAACCTTTTGAACTTTCGTTTTAGCTTCTTAAGGGAGCTTGAACCTTTTGAACCTTCGTTTTAGCTTCTTGAGGGAGCTTGAACCTTTAGAACCCTTGTTTTGGCTTCTTCAGGAACCTTGAACCCTCTGAACCTACCTTTTAGCTTCTTGAGGAAGCTTGAACCTTTTGAACCTTTGTTTTATGTTATTGAGGAAGCTTGAACCTTTTGAAGCTTTGCTCTAGCTTCTCCAAGAAGCTTGAACCCTTTGCCTCTAGCTTCTCCAAGAAGATTGAACCTTTTGAACCTCTGCTCTAGCTTCTCCAAGAAGCGTGAACCCTCTTGTTTCCCTCTAAGAGAGGGCCTCCCCCTCCTTTAGGGTGTTCTAAAAAAATTTGTCTAAGGAAAAGCACATATATCTCTCTATATCTGTACATTCTAGGCTTAGAGAGGGTATTTGTTCTTGGACTTTAACACCACACCTCATTGCCACACACCTCCACCATTGATCTAAGGTTCTTGGAGGGTCTTGAGAGGTCTCAAAGAGCTGGTTTTTGGTCCAAGAATCTGCTGGTTTTGCTAAAGCTACAAGGGTAACACACTATTCCCTCTTTTTAGCATTATTTTGATCCATCTATTAGCCTTACTTGCAAGCATATTTGAGCTTCGGTGTAATATGAAAAAAGTCTTATTTTGAGACGCTTAACATGTTTGTTTCAGATCATTTTTCTGTTGGGGGTCATCTACCCCCTTGCATGCTCCATTTTACCTTGTTCTGAGCCATGCCTTAGAGCATTTGTGTTGGCCTTTGTTTGGCCTTTTAGCCACTGAAATCCAGTGGATTTTCAGTGGCTAGCATGCTGTTTTGAGTGCCAAAATCAGAGATGGGTGACCCTTGTTCTCCTTGTTTTGTTTTCTAGCACTTTTGGCCTTACAAAGGAGCCCTTATTTGCATGCTTCCAAGCCATGTTTCAGGTCATTTTTGATGAGTTTTTGGACCTGCATAGGCTCATTGTTTTTGCATTTTGCCCCCGCCTTCGAGCACATATCTTTGTTAACTTGCATGCTTTTGTCTAGGTCTTCGGCCTTGTCAAAAATGGGTCGTCTCCGGACTATGACATTCACTCCCGTCACTTAACCTTTGCTCTAGCTTCTCCAAGAAGCTTGAACCCTCTTGTTTCTCTATAAGAGAGGGCCTCCCTCTCCTTTAGAGAGGTTGAAAAAAATTTGTCTAAGGGAAAGCACATATATCTCTCTATATCCCTTCATTCTAGGTTTAGAGAGGGTGTTTGTTCTTGGCCTTTAACACCACACCTCATAGCCACACACCTCCACCATTGATCTAAGGTTCACGGAGGGTCTTGAGAGGTCTCAAAGGGCTGGTTTTTGGTCCAAGAAGCTGCTGGTTTTGCTGAAGCAACAAGGGTAACACACTATTCCCTCTTTTTAGCATTATTTTGATCCATCTCTTAGCCTTACTTGCCAGCATATTTGAGCTTCGGTGTAAACTGAAAAAAGTCTTATTTTGAGGCCCATAACAAGTTTGTTAAAGATCTTTTTTCTGTTGGGTGTCATCTACCCCCTTGCATGCTTCATTTTACCTTGTTTTGAGCCAAGCCAAGCTTGAACCTTTTGAACCTTTTCTCTAGCTTCTCCAAGAAGCTTGAACCTTTGCTATAGCTTCTCCAAGAAGCTTGAACCCTCTTGTTTATCTATAAGAGAGCGCCTCAGTTCGGGACCGCTTAACTTTCTCCGTTTCGCACGGTTTTTGTACAACTTGAACTTTTTGAACCTTCGTTTTGGCTTCTTGAGGGAGCTTGAACCTTTTGAACTTTCGTTTTACCTTCTTGAGGAAGCTTGAACCTTTTGAACCCTGGTTTTAGCTTTTTGAGGAATCTTAAACCTTCTGAACCTTCGTTTTAGCTTCCTGAGGGACCTTGAACCTTTTGAACGTTCATTTTAGCTTCTTAAGGGAGCTTGAACCTTTTGAACGTTCATTTCAGCTTCTTAAGGGAGCTTGAACCTTTTGAACCTTCATTTTAGCTTCTTGAGGGAGCTTGAACCTTTTGAACCCTTGTTTTGGCATCTTGAGGAAGCCTGAACCTTCTGAACCTTCATTTTAGCGTCTTGAGGAAGCTTGAACCTTTTGAACCATTGCTCTAGCTTCTTCGAGAAGCTTGAACCCTTTGCTCTAGCTTCTTCAAGAAGCTTGGACCTTTTGAACCTTTGCTGTAGCTTCTCCAAGAAGCTTGAACCTCTGCTCAAGCTTCTTAGAAGCTTGAACCTTTTGCTCTACTTCTCCAAGAAGCTTGAACCCTCTTGTTTTTCTATAAGAGAGGGCCTCCCTTTCCTTTAGAGAGGTTAAAAAAAATTTGTCTAAGGAAAAGCACATATATCTCTCTATATCTCTACATTCTAGGCTTAGAGAGGGTGTTTGTTCTTGGCCTTTAACACCACACCTCATAGCCACACACCTCCACCATTGATCTAAGGTTCTTGGAGGGTTTGAGGGGTCTCAAAGAGCTGGTTTTTGGTCCAAGAAGTTGCTGGTTTTGCTGAACCTACAAGGGTAACACACTAATCCCTCTTTTTAGCATTATTTTGATCCATCTCTTAGCCTTACTTGAAAGCATATTTGAGCTTCGGTGTAAACTGAAAAAAGTCTAATTTTGAGACCCTTAACATGTTTGTTTAAGATCATTTTTCTGTTGGGGGTCTACCCGCTTGCATGCTTCATTTTACCTTGTTTTGAACCATGCCTTAGAGCATTTGTGTTGGCCTTTGTTTATTTTCACCATCAAATCTAGTGGATTTTAGTGGCTAGCATGTCGCTTTTGAGTGCCAAAATTAGAGAGGGGTGACCCTCTTTCTTCTTGTTTTATTTTCTAGCATTTTTGGCCTTACAAAGAAGCCCTTATTTGGATGCTTCCAAGCCATGTTTCAGGCCGTTTTTGATGAGTATTAGGACCTGCATAGGCTCATTGTTCTTGCATTTTGCCCCCCTTCGAAAGCACATATCTTCGTTATCTTGCATGCTTTTGTCTAAGTCTTCGCCTTGTCAAAATGGGTCGCCTCCTGCTTTGACATCCACTCTCGTCACTTATGACTTTCGAGTTCTGTCAAAGTGGGGGAACTGTAGACACCCCATTTTTGACCGACCTTAAGACTCAGACGTCATTGATTGAGCGCTCGGTGATTGCGCATGTTGAGCTCGTTCTGAGGTTACGGAGTTTTGACTGAGAGCCTTACCTCCGGACCTCGGGACCCTTTTGTGCTTTGCCTCGATTTATAACCGAGTTCTGCTTTTCTTCCCGAAGGGAGGAGAGGTCTTGTAGACCATCTCTCGGCCGTCAGAGGCTACTTTTGAGGTCGAGACCACTGCCTCGCTTTGGAGACCAATTTTCGATTTTGAGCCGCTGTGCCCCTCGGTTCCGGACGCTTAACTTTATCCGCTTTACAGCTTTTTGCACGTTTTGAACCTTTTAAACCTTCGTTTTAGCTTCTTGAGAGAGCTTGAACCTTTTGAACCTTCGTTTTACCTTCTTGAGGGAGCTTGAACCTTTCGAACCTTGGTTTTAGTTTCTTGAGGAAGCTTGAACCTTTTGAACCTTGGTTTTAGCTTCTTGAGGAAGTTGAACCATCTAAACCTTCGTTTTAGCTTCTTGAGGGAGCTTGAACCTTTTGAAGCTTCGTTTTAGCTTCTTGAGGGAGCTCGAAACTTTTGAACTTTTGAACCTTCGTTTTAGCTTCTTGAGGGAGCTTGAACCTTTTGAACCTTCGTTTTAGCTTCTTGAGGGAGCTTGAACCTTTTGAACCTTCGTTTTAGCTTCTTTAGGAAGTTTGAACCTTTTGATCCTTCCTTTTAGCTTCTTGAGGAAGCTTGAACCTTTTGAACCCTGGTTTTAGCTTCTTGAGGAAGTTGGACCTTCTGAACCTTCGTTTTAGCTTCTTGAGGGACCTTGAACCTTTTGAACCTTCGTTTTAGCTTCTTGAGGGAGCTTGAACCTTTTTAACCTTCGTTTTAGCATCTTGAGGGTGCTTGAACCTTTTGAACCCTTCTTCTGGCTTCTTGAGGAAGCTTGAAACTTCTGAACCTTCGTTTTAGTTTCTTGAGGGAGCCTGAACCTTTTGAACCTTCGTTTTAGCTTCTTGAGGAAGCTTGAACCTTTTGAACCTTTGCTCTAGCTTCTCTGAGAAGTTTGAACCCTTTGCTCTAGCTTCTCCAAGAAGCTTGAACCTTTTGAACCTTTGCTCTAGCTTCTCTAAGAAGCTTGAACATTATGCTCTAGCTTCTCCAAGAAGCTTGAAGCCTCTTGTTTCTCTATAAGAGAGGGCCTCCCTCTCCTTTAGAGAGGTTGAAAAAAATTTGTCCAAGGAAAAACACATATATCTCTCTATATCTCTATATTCTAGGCTTAGAGAGGGTGTTTGTTCTTGGCCTTTAACACCACACTAGATAGCCACACACCTCCACCATTGATCTAAGGTTCTTGGAGGGTCTTGAGGGGTCTCAAAGAGCTAGTTTTTGGCCTAAGAAGTTGCTGGTTTTGCTGAACCTACAAGGGTAACACACTAATCCCTCTTTTTAGCTTTATTTTGATCCATCTCTTAGCCTTACTTGCAAGCATATTTGAGCTTCGGTGTAAACTGAAAAAAGTCTAATTTTGAGACCCTTAACATGTTTGTTTAAGATCATTTTTATGTTGGGGGTCATCTACCCCCTTGCATGCTTCATTTTACCTTGTTTTGAACCATGCCTTAGAGCATTTGTGTTGGCGTTTGTTTGGCCTTTTAGCCACTGAAATCTAGTGGATTTTCAGTGGCTAGCATGCTGTTTTGAGTGCCAAAATTAGAGAGGGGTGACCCTCTTTCTTCTTGTTTTATTTTCTAGCATTTTTGGCCTTACAAAGGAGCCCTTATTTGGATGCTTCCAAGCCATGTTTCAGGCCATTTTGGATGAGTTTTAGGACCTTCATAGGCTCATTGTTCTTGCTTTTTGCCCCCGCCTTCGAGCACATATCTTCGTTATCTTGCATGCTTTTGTCTAAGTCTTCGGCATTGTCAAAAATGGGTCGCCGGGCTTTGACATTCACTCGCCACTTATGACTTTCGAAGTTCTCACAAGTAGGGCAAATCAGAGACACCTCATTTTTGACCAACCTTAAGACTCAGACGTAAGTGATTGAGCACTCGGTGATTGCGCATGTTGAGCTCGTTCTGAGGTTATGGAGTTTCGACTGAGAGCCTTACCTCCCACCACGGACCCTTTTGTGCTTTGCCTCGATTTGCAATCCGTTCTGCTTTTCTTCCCAAGGGAGGGAGAGGTCTCGTAGACTATCTCTTAGTGGCCGTAGGGTACTTTTCTAGGTCGTAGGCCACTGTTCCCGTTTGGAGACCAGTTTTCGATTTTCGGAGCCGTCGGTCGTGCCCCTCGGTTCGGGACCGCTTAACTTTCTCCGTTTGGCACGGTTTTTGCACAGCTTGAACCATTTTGACCTTCGTTTTAACTTCTTGAGGGAGCTTGAACCTTTTGAACGTTCGTTTTAGCTTCTTGAGGGAGCTTAAACCTTTTGAACCTTCGTTTTGGCTTGTTGAGGAAGCTTGAACCTTGTGAACCCTGGTTTTAGCTTCTTGAGGAAGTTGAACCTTCTGAACCTTCGTTTTAGCTTCTTGAGGGAGCTTGAACCTTTTGAACCTTCGTTTTAGCTTCTTAATGGAGCTTGAACCTTTTGAGCCTTCGTTTTAGCTTCTTTAGGAAGTTTGAACCTTTTGAACCTTCCTTTTAGCTTCTTGAGGAAGTTTGAACCTTTTGAACCCTGGTTTTAGCTTCTTGAGGAAGTTCAACCTTCTGAACCTTCGTTTTAGCTTCCTGAGGGAGCTCCAACCTTTTGAACCATCGTTTCAGCTTCTGGAGGGAGCTTGAACCTTTTGAACCCTTCTTTTGGCTTCTTGAGGAAACTTGAACCTTCGTTTTAGCTTCTTGAGGAAGCTTGAACCTTTTGGACCTTCGTTTTAGATTCTTGACGAAGCTTGAACCTTTTGAACCTTTGCTCTAGCTTCTCCGAGAAGCTTGAACCCTTTGCTCTAGCTTCTCCAAGAAGCTTAAACCTTTTGAACCTTTGCTCTACCTTCAATAAGAAGCTTGAACCATTTGCTCTAGCTTCTCCAAGATGCTTGAACCCCCTTGTTTCTCTATAAGAGAGGGCCTCCCTCTCCTTTAGAGAGGTTGAAAAAAATTTGTCACAGGAAAAGCACATATATCTCTCTATATCTCTACATTCTAGGCTTAAAGAGGGTGTTTGTTCTTGGCCTTTAATACCACACCTCATAGCCACACACCTGCACCATTGATCTAAGATTCTTGGAGGGTCTTGAGAGGTCTCAAAGTGCTGGTTTTTGGTCCAAGAAGCTGCAGGCTTTGCTAAAGCTACAAGGTTAACACACTATTCCCTCTTTTTAGCATGATACTGATCCATCTCTTAGCCTTACTTGCAAGCACATTTGAGCTTCAGAGTAAACTGAAAAAAGTCTTATTTTGAGGCCCTTAACATGTTTGTTTGAGGTCATTTTTTTGTTGGGGGTCATCTACCCCCTTGCATGCTTCATTTTACCTTGTTTTGAGCCATGCCTTAGAGCATTTGTGTTGGCCTTTGTTTGTTTTTTAGCCACCGAAATCCAAAGTGGATTATCAAGGGCTAGCATGCCGTTTTGAGTGCCAAAATTAGAGAGGGGTGACCCTCTCTCTCCTTGTTTTGTTTTCTAGCATTTTTGACCTTACAAAGGAGCCCCTATTTGGATGCTTCCAAGCCATGTTTCAGGCCATTTTTGGTGAGTTTTAGGACCTGCACAGGCTCATTGTTCTTGCATTTTGCCCCCGCCTTCGAGCACATATCTTCGTTATCTTGCATGCTTTTGTCTAAGTCTTCGGCCTTGTCAAAAATGGGTCATCTCCGGGCTTTTACATTCACTCCCGTCACTAATGACTTTCCAGTTCACAAAGAGGGGCAAATCAGAGACACCCCATTTTTGACCGACCTTAAGGCTTAGACATCGTCGATTGAGCGCTCAGTGATTGCGCATGTTGTGCTCGTTCTGAGGTTACGGAGTTTCGGCTGAGAGCCTTACCTTCGGAGCTCGGGACTCATTTGTGCTTTGCCTCGATTTCCGAACCAAGTTTTGTTTTCTCTTCCCGAAGGGAGGGAGAGGTCTCGTAGACCAACTCTTAGTGGCCGTAGACCACTGTTCCCGTTTGGAGACCAAGTTCCGATTTTTGGAGCCGTCGGCCATGCGCCTTGGTTCGGGAGTGCTTAACTTTCTCCGTTTGGCACGATTTTTGGACAGCTTGAACCTTTTGAACCATCGTTTTAGCTTCTTGAGGGAGCTTGAACCTTTTGAACCTTTGTTTTAGCTTCCTGAGGAAGCTTGAACCTTTTGAACCCTTATTTTAGCTTCTTGAAGAAGCTTGAACCTTTTGAACCCTGGTTTAAGCTTCTAGAGGAAGTTGAAGCTTCTGAACCTTCGTTTTAGTTTCTTGAGGGAGCTTGAGCCTTTTGAACCTTCGTTTTAGCCTCTTGAGGGAGCTTGAACCTTTTGAACCTTTGTTTTAGCTTCTTGATGGAACTTGAACCTTTTAAACCCTTGTTTTGGCTTCTTGGGAAAGCTTGAACCTTCTGAATCTTTGTTTTAGCTTTTGAAGGAAGCTTGAACCTTTTGAACCTTCATTTTAGCTTGTTGTGGAAGCTTAAACCTTTTGAACCTTTGCTCTAGCTTCTCCGAGAAGCTTGAACCCTTTCCTCTAGTTTCTCCAAGAAGCTTGAACCATTGCTCTACCTTCTCCAAGAAGGTTGAACCATTTGCTTTAGCTTCTCCAAAAAGGTTGAACCCTCTTGTTTCTCTATAAGAGTGGGCCTCCCTCTCCTTTAGAGTGGTTGAAAAAAATTTGTCTAAGGAAAAGCACATATATCTCTCTACATCTCTACATTCTAAGCTTAGAGAGGGTGTTTGTTCTTGGCCTTTAACACCACACCTCATAGCCACACACCTCCACCATTGATCTAAGGCTCTTGGAGGGTCTTGACCGTCCTCAAGACTTGGACGTCACCGTTTGAATACCCGGTGATCATCCATGTTTGTGTTCGTTTGGAGTTCCCGGAGGTCTCGGCTACGCGCCTTGGCTCAGGATCTCCGAACTTGACTGTTTAGTGTCTGGTTTTGCACCAAGCACTTGTGTTTTGCCTTGGAGGGGCAGGGAATGCCTTGTGAGGCATCCCCACACATCACCGGCCATGGCTAGAGGCCACCGGCTGTTATTTTGTTGCCATTGGCAATGTTTATTGCCGGTCGGCAGTCCATTTTGTCAAAATGGCATTTTTGAGCAAATGACCATCGCTCATCTACTTTTTGTATATTTTAAAATAGCTGTCCTCAAGATTTGTTCCCTCCATACACATGTATGGAGGGATAGCCTTCTTGTTAGCTTCCTTGGTAAGCTTTACAAGATTGGCTCCTCTATAAGAGGAGCCCTTCTCTCTTGGCCTTAGGGTTAGAGATTTTGGTTAGAGAGCATTGTGAGAGAAGCTTTGGATTAGGGTTAGGGTTTATACATATTTCCTATCTCTATATCTCTCTTGTGTGTTCTAGTGTGTGTTTTAGCCTTAGGATTGCACACAAACACCTACCATCACACTATCCTCTTGGAACTGAGGTTCTTGAGGCCTGTTTTTGGAGCTTTGAAGCTGATTTGGAGCTCAAGAAGGGGCTGGTTCATCATTGTTGAAGAGGTTCTTCAAGGGTAACAATCTTACCCCTTTTTACCCCTTTCTTGTATTCTATTTTTTCCTATCTTAGAACTATTTTTGTGCTTAGTGTATAACATAAAAAAGTTCTATTTTTGGGCCCTCTAAATAGTTTGTTTAAATTGTTTTGTGGTTTGGAGGTGTTTGACCCTTCTAAGCCTTGAGGGGTTCCATTTTGTGCTATTTTGAGTGAACTTCGGGACTGTGGTGTTTGGGCCTCCTCGCCACTGAAATCTTGAGGGATTTCAATGGTAAGGATGGTGCCTTGAAGTCCCAAGAAGGAGAGGGCCACCCCCTCTCCTTATTGTCCTTGAAAAGGACCATTTTTGGCCTCTTGAGGGAGCACCATGTTTGATGGTTTGTTGATCATGCCTTGGCTGTTTTTCATGCTTATATTGTCATAATATAAAATGGTTTTAAGTTGGTTTTGGTACACCATGCATGCTTAGCATACCTACCTTGTAATACCATGTTTAGGCCTTATGTGAGATAAACTGTTTGATTGCCTGTGGGTGAAGGTTGGATTGTCTGAGTTGGAAAAACTCGTTGAAATCCATGTTTTAGCCTACTTGCGAGTAGCAAATTCCAAAGTATTTTGCAAGACAAACGGATATGCAATTCTTATTTCCAAATTAGACAATCTAGTCTATACTTGTTTGTTGCGCGCATAACATAGTAATTCTAGGTTAATAACCGGAATAAGAACACATAATATTTTCAAAATTGGATATCATGGTTAGTAGAGGCCAGTCTTTGGATCGAGCGAGAGGGGGTGCTCATAGCTGACCTTCCCCAATCGTACCCAAGCTCCCGAGCCGAGGCAACTTTGGTGATGACAGAGACGTGGCCTTTGGCACCGAGTCAGGTTTTCCTAAATTTCTCCATTAAAAAATATTTAGGTGGCGACTCTGTATCTGAAAAAGCAGTCCATGTTTGGCACTTCTTTTTCAAAAATCTATTTTCTCAAAATGATTTGCCGAATTTGGACTCTTTGGTTCAGATTACGAACCGTGACACAAATCGAGTCCGAACTGTAAGTAACCCGTGAGTTCCCTCGCGGGCGTGTTACAGTTTCTGGTGACTCTGCTGAGGATTTTAGAGAGTTTGACTCGAACTCGTGATATCCTGTTTTGACTACATTTATGTGCTTCTTTGCATTGCATGTGCATCGGTGCGCCTAGGACACCGTGTTGGCCATCCGCTATTCTCGAAAGGCTTGTTGGAGGCTTGACTTTGTCAAAGCATGCCATAAGGTCGACCGATTATGGCTCACCAAGATAGAACACAAACCCCGGTCTTACCGGGCCACCCTTTTTGACCATTCGACCTAGTGCATATTCGGAATCCATAGTGACCATTCCAAACTAGGACAGGTTGCTTACTCGATGTTAGGTTGTTTGAAGCCGATGTGTGCATAGTGAAACCCTAGCTCTCGACAAAATAGGACAGGAAACCCTACCCCAACATAGGTGTATTGGTTTCTCATTTATTTGCTATGTGCTTTTAGAGTGTATCTCACAGGAACGCATATCGCTTATAGTTTGAGTATCGTGCCTAAGGGCACCAAGATCCGCTTATGAGGATCGCTTATGTCTGTGGATATTCGATTCAGAGTTTTGTAAAACAAAGGATTTCGGGGAACAAGGATCGCTGGTAGAGTACAGCTTGTTCTACCGCACTGTTTGATCCGCTTTGGGTCGAATGTCGCTTTTTTCCTTTCGCCTCAGAGAATTCTAGAATAGTCAAGAGTTTCTTTGCCGAGGCAAGACCTATGATGACGCAGAATTCAGAACAGATCGTGGTTATGACAACCATTGGGTCAAGGAATCACTCCACAAAGTGAGACCAATATTGATATGTCAGATCTACCTGTGTCGACGCCGACATCCGGTTTGGACCCCTCAACTATATCAGGCTCGTGAGCCTACTACATTTGAACTGATGGGGATGATAGGTGATCTCCAGAGGTCCGTGGCAGATCTCGCCTATGGAATGTCTTCATCGCCACCAGCCGCACCATATGCCAGAGGTTTTGTACCCCAAGAACCCCCGCTGTTGGGACAGATCATGATTGAACTTAACCAACCGGAGGTGGCCTCCAACTATAACAATGACATGTCAATGTCGACCCAAACCCTTGATCAGGCCGAGGCTAGAGGTAAAGATAAATGAAGGCAGATGCCGACCCTATCGAACAACTGCTGTGGGTAGTCGAGGCTTTGAAAGCCGGGAGGATGAACAACCAACAGATAGTCATAGCTTGCAAATAAAAGTCAGGAGGATGCTTTCCCACTCCACCAGGGTAGTTCTGCTGCCAGAGAACCGGCGAGCCCCGCCATGCCAGACAGTTCCTTCGCTTCCCAACCCCGCACCCGTGAAGGACCAGAAGTTAAGGCAAGGCTCACGATCCGTTCGCTAGTGCGTCTAGCAAAAATGCTCAGACTTCAAAGTACCTGCCTCGAGGGCGCAGAGTCTTCCATGCTCTCTACATGCCATTGTCCAAGGCACTTCAGATCCTTGCCGAGAGAGGACACCTTAAACCCTTGGAGCCTCGGCCACTCCCGAAGAATCTCCCTACTACACATGATGCTGCTTTGTACTGCGCGTACCACCAACAAACTGGTCATGCTACCGATAATTGCTTCCGCCTCCATCATGAGGTACATGATTTGATTGACAACGAGGTTATCCTCCCACCCACCTCAGCCAAGTTTGTTACTACCCAGCTATTGGATTTTGAGGACACTGATACTGCAAGTATGTAATCGAAAGGTGAATCGCTGCCGCGGTTCGTGCATTTTTGATGTATGCCCGCACGATTTTTGAGCATCTACGAACACTAGTTTTGTAAATTCGCTTGGGTATCGAGTCATTTTTGTTTTGAGTCTGCCTTTGTCTTGAGTCATTTTGATGTAGCTAGTCACCCTTTGTATAGAATACCGGTGATTTCGGTTGTCGCCGAGCACCGCTTTTGTAATTACCCCTTTTGTTTTCCTTTTGAGTCTGTCTCTGTTGAGGAGCCAGTTGCAGTTGGAAGTTTTGAATGAAACGGCTGCGGCTATCATGTTCCCTTACTTATTGTTTGAACCAGTTATGCCAGAGGATTTGAATGGGCGACAGTACATCTCGCCTGCTCTCCTGCGCGCCAAACTCATTGCATTAACCTAAGTTTTTTTCAAAACCTCCTTTTTGAGCATCAATGTGATAAAAACAAAGAGGAAGGAATTCTTCGGTTCGCAAAACTTCTTCATACTTGACAGAAGGATAGGCCTCCTAACCCTTTTTATGAATAAAATCATGCTCGTTAGCGTGAGTAATCGAGAAGGACCCCGCTTGATCCGCATCTGTTTCACACTATCTTCGCAAGGCGATTTGTCGCTTAAAAACTTTCAAAATAAAATGTTTTGCGCGTCCTGTGAAGACTTGTGTGGAATTGCTCTTGAGATTGTGCAACCAAGGATCGCCTCAAATTTCGAGATTCAACCAACTGTCAGAACCTCGAATTGCTCAAAACGCTCAATGCCAATTGCCATGAAAGGCCTGCGAGGCCCGATTTGAAGCAACCCTCAAGCAAGAGGTATCAAAATCAGATCAAGAAGATTAGATCTCACCAGCAGAGGCTCATGAAGCGACCATGATGGATCCTTCTGCAAATCAGGACAAAAGTCATTCTCCTAGGCTCAGATGACTTCAGGATCTCAAAACCATTTGGCATGGACTATGCTACACTTTTACCCTTTAAGAGGCTCGCTGGGCCGAAAACCCGGAAGGGCGACCCAGGCAAAAGTTAGAGCAAGAAAAAGAGAGAAAAGAAAAAAATGAAAAAATGCAAAAAAAAAAAAAAAAGAAAGAAGAAAATCAAAGAAAAGAAAAAATGAAAAAATGCAAAAAAAAAAAAAAAAAGAGAAGAAAAATCGAGAAACAAAAAAAGAATTTAAAAAAAAAAAGAAGAAGAAGAAGAAAAAGAAGCTCGCAAGGTCGAAAACCTGCAACAGGCGCCTTGGCAAAAATTAGAGCCTAAAAAGTGAAGGTTAAAATACCCAAGTGTACCCTTAACCAGAACTACGTGAGGCTTGATTCCCATGTTTGGGATACGTAGGCAACTTCATCTTGAAGTCCAGCCCCCGACGCTTTCACAGCGCCCCAGTCCATGTAATGGTTTTGATCATCCTTGCTTCCTCTGCATCTGACAACCCGCTTGTAACAACCGGAACTACGTGAGGCTTGATTCCCATGTTTGGGATACGTAGGCAACTTCATCTTGAAGTCCAACCACCATTGCTCTTACAGTGACTGTGTCCATATATTGGTTCGCATCATCGCTTCTTGAGTTCGCTTGTCACCGATAAAAGCAGCTTTATAGATGTCATGCACCATCTGCATAAGGGCAACTTTCCGCTGCCACAAGTTACCATCCAAACCAGGCAACTTTCCGTTTATGTACCCCTTCTGCTAAGGGGCAATTTTCCATTACCTTCGATCCGAGGTTGCGATCTCGAGGGTAAGTTCCGACTGCCGAGCGCTGATTGTTTACAAAGATAGTTTTTGAAAATTTTATTGAAGTTGAATATTTTCTAAAACTATTCCATTTCCCAAAAATTGACCATCTTCTTGGACCCAAAAGGAAAATTTTCAATGCTTACCGACTTGTATGATTTTCAAATCAAAATCTAACAAGTATGTTAATCCAACTCACATTTTGGTCAAAACTATTTTAGAAAATGAAAAATGGTCAAAGTGATGAACTAGGGTGCAATTGAGTCAAGTCTTCGGTTTTTTCCCACCATCAACATACTTGCCAAGGGCACTCTATCTCGAAGAAATAGTCGTGGGCTAATCTGTTAAGTATGAACTCAATTCCCTATTCATTCATTAATCACCCTGGGGAGGAATGAAAAATGAGAGAATAAAGAATAGAGAGGTGTAAGCGGAAAGAGAAGTAAGCAAAAGGGTTTTGAGAGAAAAATCGAGCTTGAGGGCCGAGCGATGTGAGAATCACAAATCAGAAAAGGGTGGGAATAAACTCGGAGGAACTGGCTCGAGATCCGAGGTCTTTTTTTTCTTATAAACACGCCCGTGTCACGCCTTTTATTTTGTTTACCTCAACTTTCGCCTTGAGTCTTTTCCGGCGCATTTTGTTGTGTCCGTGTCGCCACCTTTTGTTTGAGTCTTTCCCCGTCAGATTCGGTTTTAGGCTCGATACCTTGCCAGTAACCCTCTTCAAAAGTTAAAATCGCTTATGCTCGAGTGTCAGGCCATTCTCTACATTGTATGCGAAACAAAAGAAGAAAAGGGAAAATTTGGGGCATCCAAGTGTGTTTCAACTGCAACCGTTTCAGCTTTCATAGTCCGTCTTGTCAGATTGGGGGGTTTGTTCAGGATTTGTTGTGTGCAGGATGAACCAAATACTATGTTACGGGTCAGATGCGCATTAATCCCCGAGAGTAAGGGCCGTGGTGTTCGTAATCAGCAAAGGTTACTTGGGTTGTTTTGCTGTTTGTTGGTTAGTTATCTGATTATTACAGTGCAAGTGTTCAAATTTTCAGACAATAAATCACTTTCATTTACATTGAGGTGTAACGCGATGCAATGAGTAAGATATACAAATGTAAACACTTTTTTAGACCAAAAGTTTGTTCCATTTCACAAATCTTTTCAAGTACATAAGTTTTGGAAACAAAATCTGCTTGCGGCAGTACAAAGTACCCTAACTACTGACAAAAGAGGAAAGTGCAGAAAGGAACAAAACAAACAAAAACAAACAGCAAAAATCTGTGTCGAATGTCAAATATGGCTCCGGGGCCATCACCGTTTCTAGTCCTCTTCGACGAAGGTCCGTACATCATCAAGATCGCCATCCGAGTTCGAGTCTGAAGTCGCTCAGCCTCAGATGACTCGACCGCCGCCTGACTCATCATCATCGCTATCCTCGCCATCGAATGGGTGCCCGAGAGCTACTCCCGACATGAGTACGCCTCGCACGGACGCAGTGAGTCTCCACGCCTCCTCGAACAGAATAGAGGGCATACCGAACACCACCCACCGGCTGCATCTGGAAAGGAGGTCAAAAGTATAAAAGGCAAATGCATTAGTACCCTGTGAGTAGAATATCAATGCAGAATACAATGTATGAGTACAGTGTGTGAATGCTGTGAGTAGTGAATCGCTGCGTAATACAAGCAGGTATGAGTACAGCAGAGCAAAGTGAATCGCTGTAATGCAAAGGTATAAGTACAAGATGTGAATACAAAGGTATGAATGCTATGAACAGCTTTATCGTGTTGTGTCGGCATCGATCATGTAAAGCGCTTTATGTATGGTTTGAGATCGGGTCGAAGAAGAACATAACGGATATCAGAGAGGTCAGAGGTCAAAGGTCCCAGAGCATCCCCATCATGGAGGCATTCACCAATGACTACCGGCGACTCGGAGGACGCCGCAAAGTATCGATGCATCATTATTCGCAGTAATATCAAATAAGCTAAAATGAAATAACAAGATAAGATGCTAAATGAAGTAATACATACCAAGGCAAGTTAGGGACATCAACATCAACCAACTCGTGATCACCGGAGCAGAGCAAAGGGATCCGTAGGTCGCCCCACCCCGCCTCTCGTGATGACAAAGGAAGTGGGCAGAGCAGCCACCTGCCCGCCTCGATGAACTCCGCCTCTACCACTTGCTTGAGCCTCCTCAACGCCTCCCGCCCAGCCGGGCGCCACTGGCCTCTCCCTCCCAAATGGCGATCACCGCCTAAGGGTCGATAAGGTAGGTCCTGACATACTGCATAATCACCTCGCCTCAGGACGCCCGCGCCAAACCAACGTGTACTCTCTCAGGTGCTCGAGAGAACGCCTCTCCGTATGCCTCATATGTGTGGGAGGCGGACTTAACTATTCTGCTCCCAGAAACCTGTGGTCTAACGCAAGAAGCGCCTCAGTACCAAGCCCGGCTGCATCGCCTCCAATAGAATCCGGAGATGGTAGTCTCTCAAGACTTCGCTAGGTCTTCACCACGGCCGCAACAGGCCCGAGGTCGCCAGTGATTCATGGGTATAAATGCGCTTTGTTATCTACCGTTGTCAAAAATACAAGCATAAAGCGGCTTAAACAAGCTCTAAAGTTGAACATACCTCCGGCGGTGATGGTGTCAAGTAGCGGCGAAAAGATAAAAGACTCGGTCTCCGACACACCGCACGCCAAAACGATGAGAAAAGGGGATGTCAAGCGATCTCCACATCGCATCGGGCAAGCCCGAAAGTAGGTATAGACCCACAACCGCAGTAATGATATCAAGATGATTATCGATAAAGCGTATCACGTATTAAAGCAAAATGGCAGAGCTGCAGGTTGTGCAAGATATTGTGCAGAGTACAAGGGTGCAAAGGTACAACAAGGTAAAGCAGTATATGTGTGTGCGTGCAGATATAGTCAAGAAGAGGCGCACTGTGGTGTGCAATGTACGTATTACGTAAAATGTAAAGCGTAGCAAAATGTAAAAGCGAAGAAGATGTACCTCCTAAGCTCGCCAAGATCCGCCAAGAAGTCATTCACGAGGCGGAAGAAGAACTCATGTAACCATACAAAGTGGCAAGCCTCAAGGCCACCCCGGCCAGAAGTCGCGGATCCGCCTGACATCCACCAGTGCGCTCAATAGACATAGAGGCACGGTGTTCGCCCAGTCGGCGAATAGGGTCGTCCCAAGCAGAAACATGATGAAGTCTCACGCATACTGATCTACCTCCTCTGGGGTCATTTGCGTCTCCTCCTCCAAGGCTCGCTGAGTCCGGAACTGACTCTCGAACTACGAGTATCTGACAAACCCTGCTTGAGCAAGGGGAGGCCGAGCGCCGAGCAGGTACAGCTGGGCGGCGTCCCACTCACCCATGTCAGTATCGAAGGGAATCGGATCCCCCCCTACCCCGATGCCGGTGAGCATCGAGAAGTCATAAGGGGTCATCGTCATGTCCCCTGCGACGAAGAAGGGGAAGGAGTTGGTGGTATCCCACCACCTCTCCACTAAAGCAGCGAGCAAGGGTCTGCAGGTAGTAAGCTGGGAAAGCCCCCTGCAGAAGATGCTGAAACCCGCCTCGTCGACGATCTGGAGAACCGCTCCGCAACTCAAGATACCGCCTGGTAACGACATTCCCATACCCACAGATGGTATGGAGTCCCTCAGAATCAAAAATAGCAATTATGGCTAATATTCAAGATGCGCTTTTAAGAAGCATACGATATAGTGTGTGTGTGCACGTTTCAAATGTAAAGCCGATTGGGTGTCAAGCAGTGCTAGCAGAGAACTACAAAGATATGATATGTCACAGTGTTGAACGGTTCAAGGATGTGACGTAGTGCACGCCAGATTCAAATAGACATCGGGTGCCGGTGTACTAGCAGTAAACTACGACGTGTGATATGTCAGCATGTTTGAGTGGTTCAGTACAGATACAGCATGTGTGCATATTTTTCATAAATCAAGCAGATAGCGGGTGCCGATGTACTAGCAGTGAACTACAGTATGTGTTGTGTCAATGTGTTTGAGCAATTCAAGGCTAGTGCAGTGTGTGTGTGCGTGTCAGATTCAAGTAGTTATCAGTTGCAAGTGTGTTCACAATCAACTACAGTGTATAGTGCATCAGTGCATTTAAACTGAGCAATTAAAGAACAGAATCAACAATAGCAGTTTAAGTATTCTACATTGCGGAAAATTGAAACCGAGGGAAGAATGTACCTGAGGATGCGGCGACAAGTGTGACTGCTCACGAAGTAGCAATTGGGTGCTATGCCCCTCTCGGCTCTGAATCGGGCGAGCCCATCAGGGAGCATCATGTTAACCGCGGGCCTGTAGGTCTCCGGATCGAACGGCCGAAGGCGGAGTGGCAAGGGCTCGGCCTCGGGGTCCATCTCAAGCTGGAGGAGCCCCACCCTCTGGAAGATCATCCGCCATCTCGAAGAGAATGTGGAAATGGCCGGAAGAGGGAAAAATGGGAGAGAATACGAAGAGTCAACAAAAAGTCAACCCCGACAGGGTCAGAAGTGGCCGAAAAAGATGAAGTGAGGAAAAGGCATGGATATCAAGAAAAACTCGAGGGAAACAAGCCCCGAGTGGTGGAAATCAAAGACGGGACACCGAAACGAAGTTTCGTTCGGTTCAAAACAATCGAAACGCGAAGATATTCGCGAATCGAACAACGAAATCAAGGTTAAAACGCAAGAAAATGAGGAAATCAAAGGACAAAAACACTCTAGAGAGGGAGAGAATGGATTTTTGAGCATACACAGGTGAAGAAAATAGGGTTACAAACCCTATTTTAAAAGACCTGTAGCAAAATGTCAAAACTGCCTCGATACAGGAATTCTTTGCCGGTCGGCCAAACTCTTTGCCGGTCGACAGTTTTTTGTGCCGATGGAATTGTCTGATGGCCGACGGACTGCTGGTGATGCATTCTGATGGCCGGTGGACAGCCGGTGGTCTCCTACAGTGGGTTTTGAGCCTCCTACACCTTTTCTTGGGTTACATAAGTGCTTCAGAGTCTTCATTGCTTAAACAGTGCAAAACAGTGCATTTTCGATGCTCAACCGGCTTCCGTTTTGGGCTTGGGTCGTGTCTCAGGCGTTGCACCTGAATTCGTGCAAGGTGTATCCTTCTCAGATCCTTTTGGCTTTTACAAGATCAAAAGTTGCCCTGTGCATCGATTTCAATTGCACTATTTTGCATCGATTTCAATTGCATCGCTTTTGTGCATCGATTTCAATCGCATTGTTTTGTGCATCGATTTCAATCGTGACCGCTTTGTGCATCGTGATTTCGATCGTGACTGCCTTTGTGCATTGCATTTCAATTGCATTGTTCGCGCGTTCCGGCGAGACTTTAAACACGCACCGTCCGGGCGAGACCTTAAACATGCACGACGGTCCGGCGAGACCTTAAACACACACGGTCTAGGAGACCTAAAATCCTTGGGAGGTGTAAGACTCAGACTGCTTGTCTAACGATCGCGTTGTTAGCGCGATCTCATTGCATTTGGCATGCATTCCATCGCACTATCTTGTGCACCACATCTCAAATTCATGCATTGCCCCAGAGTGGGTCCGGCGGACCGAACACGCCATGGTCCGGCGGGACCAAAACACGCCATGTCCCAAGAAGACCATAACCGCCATTTGCATTGTCATGCATCTAAAGCCGACGCGTCACAAGACATTAAATTTTCATGCATTGTCATGCATTTCAAGTAAACTTGTGTTGTTGCGACACCAACATCATGCATCCTTCGTGATTCAAACAACAAAAAAACATGCATTGTCATGCATGCATTTTGCATCACGGTCTAGGAGACCTTAAATCCTCTCAAGGTGCAATTCCTTTGGTGTTTGTCATGCCCGAACGACTTTCGTGGTCCGTAAAGCCACTTGCTGTGTAAAGCGGTGAGTTCCTAGAAGACCAACTGACGGTGGAAACTAGAGTTCGAATCTTATGCCTAGAACGCAAAGGTTCGAGAGTTCGAGACTAAAGTCCTGTTTAAATACCCAGGTGTATCCTCGCTTGAAATCAGATGGAAGCCCCATAGGTTAAGGCAAAGATGTTTACGCCTCGCCTTCGATAATCGAACCAACCTAGTATATCACCCTGTTGGTAAGATAGGGAAAGCTGCAAACATAGCTGTTGCATCACAGTGCATTGTCATGCATCCATTGTAAGTAGTGCATTGTCACGCATACATGGTAAATATTGCATTGTCATGCATTTCCATTGTAGCTTGCACGCATCCATTGCATTTTCCCCAGCATATTGCATCATACCGCATTGTCATGCATTATAGAAAATAAACATGCATTGTCATGCATTTGCATTGTAGATTGCATGCATCCATTGCATCATCTTCCATCTATGGCTTGCACCTTTCCATGTTAAGCTTGGTTTGGTATGTGCCCATACTTTTCGTGTCAAAGCATAGTTCAGTAGACCGTTCTATGTTAGCCGCGGCTTGCATGCGTACATGCCTTTCCTAGGCAAGATTTGGTTTGGCCCGCGTGCCATATCCATTGTATCCATATCCATTCCATTGCATATTTGAAGATATTGCATTGTAGTTTGCATGCATCCATTGCATCACCTTCCACCTATGGCTTGCGCCTTTCCATGTTGAGCTTGGTCTGGTATGTGCCCTTACTTTTCACGTTAAAGCACAGTTCTGCATGTGTACGCGCCTATTCCACGTTGGTATGTTGGTTTGAGGGTTGCGGCACCTTTTCTGTGTTAGATGTGACTTGTTTGCGTACATGACTTTCCTATGCAAGATTTGGTTTGGCTTGCGTGCCATATCCATTGTATCCATTCCATTGCATTTTAGATTGCATGCATTCATTGCATCATCTTCCATATATGGCTTGCGCCTTTCCATGTTGAGCTTGGTCTGGTATGTGCCCATACTTCTCGTGTCAAAGCATAGTTCAGTAGACCGTTCTATGTTAGACGTGGCTTGTTTGTGTACATGCCTTTCCTAGGCAAGATTTGGCTTGGCCGCATGCCATATCCATTATATATATTACATTGTAGTGTAATTTTGCATCCGGCATTAGGATCATCATTCTTTCTTCAGCGGGTTGTTTCCCCACTTATGTCATTCCCCCAATACTCGTTCTTGTATTCGTCTACATTACTCATAGTTCAGTTGATCTTTCTATGGCAGACGGACTTGTCACCTCCATCCATCTATTTGACATTTGTGTGGTTTTGAACCACTCATGATTGGATCATGATTCAGTTGCTTTGCATGTAGTTTGCATTGTTTCAATTGCATTGCATTTTCAATTGCATTATTCATACATTGTTTTGTATATATTGCATATCATTTTGCATTCATTCTTGCATTGCCATGCATATTGCTAACAATATCATACATGTTAAGTTGTTTTCTTTGCAGGCACGATATTGTATGTATGGTTCAATTACCACTGGTGGAACCAGATGAACCGGACAGGTATTGTATCCTCCGAGTGAGACGTCTCGAGAATTGTATAATTCTTACATCCTTTCTGTATTGTAGTGTAGTTTGGTGTATGCTAGTTTAAAACTGTTGCATGTGTGCTTCGTTACAGCTTTTCTTTGCATGATCATAAGTTATGCTCGGCCTCGTGCATTGTCTTGCATCTTGCCCCTGCCTTCGGGCGCATACCTTATTTGTCTTGCATGTTTGTCTAAGTCTTCGGCCTTGTCAAAAATGGGTCGCTCGGCTTTGACATTCACTCCGCTATTGTCATGACTTTCGAAGTTCTCACAAAGAGGGCAAATCAGAGACACCCCATTTTTGACCATCTCAAGACTTGACGCCACCGCTTGAACACTCTATGATCATCCATGTTTGTGTTCATTTGAGTTCCCTGAGGTCTCGGCCACGCCTTGCCTCAGATCTCCGAACTCGACTGCTTAGTGTCCGGTTTTGCACCAAGCACTTGTCTTTGCCTTGAGGGTGGAATGCCTTGTGAGGCATCCCCACATATCACCGCCATGGCTAGAGGCCACCTACTGGTATTTTGTTGCCATCGGAATGTTTATTGCCGTCGGCATTCTTTGTTGCTTCGGCAAATTCATTTTGTCAAAATGGCATTTTTGAGCACCCGACTACTGTTCATCTGCTTTTGTAGATAATTTAAAACAGCTGTCTTGCATTTTGTTCCCCTCCATACACGTGTACGGAGGGATAGCCTTCTTGTTAGCTTCCTTGGTAAGCTTTACAAGATTGGCTCCTCTATAAGAGGAGCCCTTCTCTCTTGGCCTTAGGGTTAGAGATTTTGGTTAGAGAGCATTGTTAGAGAAGCTTTGGATTAGGGTTAGGGTTTATACATATTTCCTATCTCTATATCTCTCTTATGTGTTCTAGTGTGTGTTTTAGCCTTAGGATTGCACACAAACACCTATCATCACACTATCCTCTTGGAATTGAGGTTCCTGAGGCTTGTTTTTGGAGCTTTGAAGCTGATTTGGAGCTCAAGAAGGGGCTGGTTCATCATTGTTGAAGAGGTTCTTCAAGGGTAACAATCTTACCCCTTTTTACCCCTTTCTTGCATTCTATTTTTGCCTATCTTAGAACTGTTTTTGTGCTTAGTGTATAACATAAGAAAGTTCTATTTTTGGGCCCTCTAAATAGTTTGTTTAAAGTGCTTTGTGGTTTGGAGGTGTTTGACCCCTCCTAAGCCTTGGGGGGTTCCATTTAGTGCTATTTTGTGTGAACTTCGACTGTGGTGTTTGGGTCTCTCACCACTGAAATCTTGAGGGATTTCAATGGTAAGGATGGTGCCTTGAAGTCCCAAGAAGGAGAGGGCCACCCCCTCTCCTTGTTGTCCTTGAAAATGACCATTTTTGGCCTCTTGAGGGAGCACCATGTTTGAGGGTTTGTTGATCATGCCTTGGCTATTTTTCATGCTTATATTTTCATAATATAACATGGTTTTAAGTTGGTTTTGGTACACCATGCATGCTTAGCATACCTACCTTGTAATACCATGTTTAGGCCTTAACATGTTTTAGGTTGTAAACCATTGTTCTAGCATGCTTTAGGTTTGGTCTTGTGAAGCTTTTGTGCTTATTTTGCCATGTTTAAGGTCTGTCCTTAGTTGTTTGGGTCGGTTTTAGCATGCTTTGCATAACTCCTTTGCATTTTGGCTAGTTGGCCTTAAGTGTATGAGTGTGTAGCATGCATTGCTTGCTTTATTTTAATGGTTTGGCACCATCTATAGCATCATTTCAGCCCCCTTAGCATGCTTGTATGCTTGCCTTGGATGCCTCTTTGATGCCTCATGAGCTTGTGTTGTATGCTCCTTGAAAGTGCATTTGTGCATGCTGTTGAATTGAAGCCACCTAGATGCCATCTAAGTGGTCTTTTGGGCTTTGTTTTATGTGCTAAAACTCTATTTTTGGCCATTAAATTCATGCCATGTTAGGTCTTGCTAAGTGTAGTTCAATACTTCATTGGCTTGCCTCGAATGCTTGGGCCATTTATTGCATGTTTAGCCTATCTTGTTTGCTTGGTTTGGCACCATGTTCTTGCATGATTTTCAGAGCTTAATGCATGCCATGTGTCCATGATTGTTCCCTTTTAAGTGTGCTTAAAAGATGTCCTTTGATGCTTAAGTATTTAGGCCTTAACATGTGCATGTATGTATGTGTGTTTGGCCTCATTTCCTTTGCATTTTGGCCACTGTCTTGGGCCTACTTAGGGCTTCCCAAGTCATGTTTAAGTCCACCCCTTTGCTTAGTTTGCATGCTTGTCTTGCATGTGTGTTTGCATACTTGCATTCTTACATTGCATTGTCTATGTTGCATGCTAGCTCGCATACTCACATTCTTAGAAATTGCATTGCATTGTACATGCTTGGCCTCTTGAAATGAGTATGATAGATGTTGGCCCTCTTATGTGATTATGTGGTTTGCATTGCATTTGACATCAAAATGTGCACACTTGGTCCCTTGGGCCATCACGCATGGAAATGCGCAATTGGTGGTCCGAGAACTAAGGACCATGTCCCTTTGAGTCATATACATGATAAGGGGCTTGGTTGGTGCATATATGGCTTGAATTGCATTGCCATGCAAGGCTCTGTCCTCTGCTGTTGTCAAACAGGTTCTGCAGGAATTTCTTGCCGATCGACTGCACAGAGTGCCGACCGGTAATCAATTGGTGGCCGATGGACTCATCAACAGCCGATGACCACATCCCACTGCCGATGGCAATTCTACTCAGCCGTTGGTGTTCCTCAATGTCCAGGGAAGCAATTCAAAGACTTTGGCAGTCTTTAGAGGGGCAAAGCAGGGAAAACAGAGGCAGTCTATGTATGGCAGTGCGCTTCCGAGCAGGACCCGAGCATGCATTGCATTGGACACTCTTCCCGAGTCGGTTTACTGTCTTTCCTAGCTTAGTTAGTTTGTTAACTAATTAGGTGTAGACACCCCATTTTTGACCGACCTTAAGACTCAGACGTCATCAATTGAGCGCTTGGTGATGTTGCATATTGTGCTCGTTTCGAGGTTATGAGTCCCGCCATTTAGCCTTGCCTCCTGACTTCCTGACTCTTTTGTGCTTTGTCTCTTTATAACCAGTTCGCTTTCTCTGCTTTCTTCCCAAAGGGAGGAGAGGTCTCAGAGACCATCTCTCAAGGTCAGAGGGCTACGCTTTTGTGGTCGCAGCCATTTTTCCCATTTCGAGCTCCTTCCTTGCTGAGCCGCCACCAGATGCCTCGGTTCGACTGCCTAACCACCCCTGCTTGCCCGGTTTTTGGCATGCATCTTATTTCCTCCTTTCGAGGGACATCGTGGTCCGAGAGACTAACTTCGTGGTTTGACACCGCCTTGCCTAAAATTTCACTTCGGGCCCTCAATCGTGTTTTGGCTCCAACCCTCATCTTGCATTTTTGGGCTGACCAACTTGAGATAGTCATATTTTGAGGTCCTTTTCATGTTTGATTTAGGACCTTTTACTGTTTGACATCTCCATCTGTCACTTGTCTCTTTACCTCTTTTTAGGCCCGTTTTGCACGGTATTTTAGGCATACTTGTGGGCTGTTTTGGTCTTGGTCGTAAACTACAAAGTTTCTTATTTTGAGCCCCTCTTCAACTTTGTTGAAGGGCTCTCAGCCATCTGAGATCCGTAGCTATCACTTACCCCTTTTGCACCTTTGAACCCCTTAAAGCTTCTAGAAGCTTGAACCCTTTGGCCAAGCTTCTTGGAGAAGCTTGGCCAGCTGTATTAGCTTCTCCTAGAAGCCTTGCACCCCCCCTTTGAACCCCCTTTGCCCCTTTGACCCTTTCCATTTGCTTAGCCATTAAGTTAAGAGCTTATACTTGGCCTATATAAGAGCCCTTCTCTCCCATTGTTAGAGGTGGGGATGTTTGGAACAAAAAACCAGAGATATATAGATATATCTGATATATACATACATATTTCCCTCCATCTCTCACTATATCTCTCCCATTCAGCCATCGAATACCCTTGTTCTTGGGCCATTTCTTCATCAACTCATAACACAAAGCATCCTTACTCCATTGCAGCGACTTGGGGCTGTTCTTCAGAGTTTAGGAGCACCCAAACTTGGTTCAAGAGGTGCTGGTTTGCTGGTCTTCAAGGGTAAGCCATCTTCTTCCCTTTTCTAGCATTTTCTTGCTTCACATCTAAGCCTTTCTTTCAAGCACTTTTGGGCTCCGACCCAAACTAAAAATCATCATATTTTGGGGTCCTCTTCGTGTTTGATTGAGGACCTCTTACTGTTTGAGGACAGTAGCTAGCACTTCCTTCATTAGCCCTCTTTATGCCATAATCTTGCATAGTATGTTTGGCTTGTGTATAATCTGTTTTTGAGCATGTAATAAACTGTAAGTAGGCTCATTTTGAGCCCTTATTCAACATTGAAGAAGGGCTCAACCTTGTTTGGGACCCCTATCTTGCAGTTGTTTCATAATCTCTTCTATTTGCCGTAATCTTGCATGCTTTGTTAGCCTACCATGCTTCTGGTTTTGGGCCTTCGACAGGCCTGAAAAGTGTCTTATTTTACTCCCCTCTACATGTCTCATGAAGGGTCTTTGGCTGTTTGGTGCACCCTTTTGGTACTTCATGTTATACCCCTTTGTGGGCCTTAATCTTGCATTGCCTTTTGAGCATGTTTGTATATTGATTTGGGGCTTGTCATATACTGTGGGTAGTCATATTTTTGGTCTCTCTTCAGTGTTGTTGAAGGGTCTTTTTCAGTTTGGGCTTTGCATCTTACACTTGCTTTGTAATGCCACTTTGGTCCCTTAACATGCCTAGGTTGTTAGCCCTAGTTTGAGCATGCTTTAGGCTTAGATCCATGAAGTGTATATGCTTATTTTGCCATGCTTTAGGTCTGTCCTAAGTTTTTTTGGTCAATCTTAGCATGTATCTCAGAGTCCCTTGCATTTTAGGCTTGCTAGCCTTTGAGTATGCATGTGTAGTATGTGTTTTCACCTCATTTTAATGGTTTGGAACCATTTGGCATGTCATTTCAGACCCTTTGGTGTGCTTGTATGCTTACCTTAGTTGCCTCTTTAATGCTTTGAAAGCATGTATTGCATGCTCCATGTTTTGGCCTTAATGCATGCCTTTGATTTCAAGCCTCTTAGATGCCATCTAAGTAGCCATTTGGCTTTGTTTTAACATGCTAAAAACCTGTTTTTAGTTGTTTAATGCATGCCATATTTGTTTTGTGTAAGTATAGTTCAATGCCCCATTGACTTGCTTTGAATGTTGGACCTATGTGTGCATGCTTTTTGTACTTTGTTGCTTGGTTTGGCACCATGTTTAGCATGATTTTCAGAGCTTCATATGCATGCTAGTAGTCCATTGTTGTACCCCTTTAAGTGTGCTTAAGGGTTGTTTGTTATGCTTAAGTGTTGGTGCCTTAACTTGTGCATGTGTGCATGTGTGTTTGGCCCTCATGACTTAGCATCTTGGCTACTGTTTTAGGCCTATAGGAGTTGTCTAATCCATGTTTAAGTCCATCCTTCAGTTTGGTTTGCATGCTTGCCTTGTGTGCTTACTTGCATGTTTGCATAAGTGCCTAGCATTGTCCATTTTGCACACTAGTTGCCATGTCTAGGATTGCATCATATTGGCATACATGCTAGGCCTCTTGAAGTGAAGTGTGATGGAGGTTTAGCACCCTTATGTGCTTGTTTGCATTGCATGCATTTGAAATCAAAATTGCACTCTTGGTTCTTTGGGCCATCATGCATGGAAATGCGTGATTGGTGGTCCGAGAACCGAGGCCATGCTCCCTTGAGTCCATTGCATGATAGGGAGTGTGTCCGTGCATACATTTGTCCCAAAATTCCATACCATGCTCAAGGTTGCCTCCGTCATTGCCAAAACCTGCCTCCGCAGAATTTAGGCCGACTGCACTTTCAAGGCCGACCGCACACTTTTTGTGCCGAGCATCTCAATTGCAGGTGGCTAAACCTCAAGCAATGATGGTCCAACCCTTCAGCCGGTGGTAATATTCAGGGTATGTGGAAGGTGTCCCAGGACTCTAGCAATTTTCCAGAGAGGCAGGGCAGCAAAAGCAGAGGGAACAGAGGCATGGTGCGGGCTTCCGGGCAAAGCGGACATCGAGCATGCATCATTCGCGCATCCCGAGGCGAGGGGCTGTGGCCCCCCTTTTATTTCACATTTATTTATTCAGTAATTAGAATTTGTAATATTTATTCATTTATTTTTGGACTGTATTATTATTTTGGTCCCTCCGAGTGAGGGCGCAATTGTAATAAGTGTGGGTGAGTGTGTGTATGTCTTCCAACCCCCACTTCTTTCTTCCCTTTTATTTACCTTCTTATGATGGTAGATTAGAGCATATTTAAATTTGCATACCTTATGCAATGCATGTGTGCATCCATGCATTTGTTGACATGCATCGGGCTCGGTACATCATACAAACTGCATTGTATTTCAAATCTAACTTGAATACGTGCATCGAATAAAGTGCATTTCACATGCCATCTTTAGGGTTAGCCGAGCCTACTCTAAATTACATCCTTGCCTGTGTTGCATTAGCCACTTAACATGACCTAGGGATATGCATGCCTACTAACTAGTTTCTTGTTTTGGCATGGAGTATGATGTGAGTTTGTGCGCTTTAGCAAATCGCATGCGTGAATGTTTGCTATGACAAGATGATTGCCATGCGGCTAAATGCTTATGTGTTATAAACCTGCTTGAATGCTCGTGGGTGGAGGTTGATTGCGGAGTTGGAACAACTCATTGAAATCCGATTTTAGCCTACTTGCAGTAGCAAAACCAACACGCTTTTCGAGACAAAACGGATATGCAATGCTTGTTTTCAAATTAGGCAATCTAGTCTATACTTGTTTGTCAGGCGATAATATAGTAATTTAGGCTAATAATCGAATAAGAACACGTAATGTTTTCAAAATCGGATATCACGATTAGTAGAGGCCGGCTTCGGACCGCGAAAGGGGTGCTCATAGTCGACCTTCCCGATCGTACTCCAAGCTCCCGAGCCAAGACACTTTGGTAATGACACGCGGCCTTTGGCGCCAAGTCGTGGTTTCCTAAATTTCCCATTTTAAAAATATTTAGGTGGCGACTCAGACCGCAAAGCAAACCATGTTTGGCACTACTTTTCAAAAAATCTGTTTTTCTTCAAAACGATTTGCCAGATTTGGACTCTTTCATTCAAGATTAAGAACCGTGACACAAATTGAGTCCGAATCAGAGCGAGGTCCTCCACGGACGTGCTACGCTTCGCGACTACCGGGATTTAGAGAGCTTGACTGAACTCGTGATATCTTGTTTTGACTACACTTATGTGTTTTTTGCATTGCACGTGCATTGGTGCGCTTAGGACACCGTGGTTGGCCATCCGCTATTCCCGAGCGGTTTCGGAGGCTTGTCTTGTCAAGGCATTACCATAAGGTCGACCGGTGGCTCGCCAAGATGGGAACACAAACCCCGATTTCGCCGGCACCCTTTTTGACCATTCGACCTAGTGCATATCGAACTGTAGTGACCATTCCAAACTAGGACAAAGTTGCTTACCCGATATTAGGTTGTTTGAAACCGTCAAGGCGTAGTGAAACCCTAGCTCGACAAAATAGGACAGGAAACCCTACCCCAACATAGGGGTGTATTGGCTCTCCTTTACTCGCTATGTGCTTTTAGAGTATATCTCATAAGGAATGCGATACCATTTGTAAGATCTGCATCCGCCACAGCACCAAAGACGATTTTGAGAATCATTATATCCGCATGTATCGATTCAGATTTGGAGCGTAATTTTGGGCAGACCAAGAGAGAGAACACTCATTCAATTTTGTCCGATTCTGCTCGTGAAATCAGCCGAGGTGCTACATATTTTCTTTTGCTAAGTAGTCTTGGAACCATAGCTTCGTAGGGTTTGATATAATTCCGGTACTCTAGACTGGTTGTTATGTGATCGTGGATGAACCACTTGTCAAGGTTTCGCTTTACTTCAGATGTGATGGATGGCACGACTATTTTGAGCATTTGTGAATGCCGCTTATCCTACCTTCGACTTGTATTGCGCCTTTTGTTGTATCGAGTCACCATGTTGAGTCTCCGTCTTGTTGTATCGAGTCACCTGCTGAGTCTGCCTCGCTGTATCGAGTCATCCTCGCTGAGTCTGCCTCATTATATCGAGTCACCCCGCGAGTCTACCTCGTTGTATCGAGTCAACCTCGTTGAGTCCGCCTCGCTGTATCGAGTCATTCTGCTTTGTTAGAGTCAGTGATTCCGGATGTTACCTCGACATCACCCATTTTGTTTTATGCTTGTCTTTTGTTTTGTTTTGAGTCTTTTCGCCAGGAGCCGCTTATGCCAACAGATTTTGAATGAAACAAAGAAGGATTTCCACGCCTCGCTTGCTTCAGCTGTGCCGCTTGTGCGTAAATTTAAATGAGATGGCGGTATTTGACTAGAAGCTATGTCTTTTCTCGTTTTAAATTCATTGCATCGACCTAAGTTTTCCAAAACTTTTTTCAAATATTGTGATAAAAACAAAGAGGGAGGAATTCCTGGATTTGCAAAACTTTGATCAAATTGAGAGAAAGAGAGGCGTATAAGTCCTTAATGAATGAAATCATGCTTGTTAGTGTGAGTAATCGAAGGATCCCGCTTGATCCAGATTGGTCCCACATCGCCTTCAACGCGAGCGATTTGTCGCTTTTAAAACTTTCAAAAAATGTTTTGGCGCGTCCCGCAAAGACATGTGGAATCGCTTGAGATTGTGCACGATCGCTCTCACCGAGACTTGAGTCCTTGCCTTCAAACCTTGAACTTGCATTCAGAATGTTCAATGGTCAACCACAATGTAAGGCCTGTGTGGCCAGATTCAAAGCAGCCCATGAATTAGAGGCAAGAAAGTCGGATCAAGAAGATCAGAAGATCAGAAGAAGCTTACGAAGATAGAATGTATACCCTTTGAACTAGGGGCAAAAATATCGATGTGCTCAAGAGCCAAGATGGATCCTTCAAGAATCGATACAAATGCCCACTCTCCTGGATACAGAGGGCTTCAATCTCAAAACCATTTGGCATGGACTTGTTATACTTTTACCCTTTGAGAGGCTCACAACGTTTGGGCCAAACCCTAAGGAGACCTGTGCAAAAGTTAGAGCAAGCAAAAATACATACAAAAGGAAAGAAAAAAATATAGAAAAAAAAGAGAAAAGAATAGAAAAAAGAAAAGAAAGAAGAACAAAGCTCGCAAGGTCGTAAACCTGCAATAGGCGATTTGAGAAAAATTAGAGCATAAAAAGGAGAGGTTAAACACCCGAGTGTACCTTAACCCCGAACTACGTAAGGCTTGATTCCTATGTTTGGGAAACGTAGGGAACTTCATTCAAGTCCAAATTTCTAAAAACACTTCAAATTCAATTTTGTCCATGAAATGGTTTTGATCATCTTTGTCTTCTCTCAGATCCGAGAGTTCGTTGTAATCATCGCCCGAGGATCGATCACAATACGCCACTTGCCCATTTAGACAAGGGGAACTTTCCGCTATTCAATGCACCGCGTGTCATTTCAAACAAGGCAACTTTCCGTTGCTATGCATTGTCCTTCGCATAAGGCAATTTTCCATTGCTATGGGTCCGAGGTTATGCATCTCAAAGAGTCGGTTCCTCGCTTGTTGAGCGGTGGCCGCTTGCAAAAAACAGCTTTTTGAGAATTTTACCGAGGTTGACTATTCTCTCAAAATCATTCCATTTTTTCCAAAATCGACCATTTTCTTAGACCCAAAAGGAAAATTTTCAAGTGCTTACAACCCCGACTTGCATGATTTCAAATCAAAATCGAATAAGCATGTTAATCTAACTTTCATGTTGGTCAAAATTGTTTTAAAACAAAAATGGTCGAAATGATGAACTAGGGGCACAGCTTGAGTCAAGCTCGCTCTTTTCCCCATACTTGCCAAGAAGGGCACTCTACTTGCCGTAAAAGGCACAATTGAAGTCAACAAAGAAGGGTCAAAGCTCTCTCATCCTCCAAGCAACGAGGTATTAAGTCAAGTGCTACCTAATTGAATGGATCAAGATGTTCCACTTCCTCATCTCGACAGATCTAACCACGCCAAAACTCCCAAAGGCATCATCAACCGATGTTAATCATGATTTGCTACACACCCGCCAGGCACAACCCCTCTCAGGGAAAGTTCACCGTTGTAGGTAAGAAGAGAATCTAGCGTAATGCTAGGGCAAGAACCCGTAATTTCGCTTATCCATCAACCACTGGGAAGGGATAAAAAATAAGAGATTGAAGAATAGAGAGATGTGCGCTGAGAGAAAAAGTGAGAAAATGGCTTTTTCGTAAAAAACAGAGCTTGAGGGCCGAAAGTGATGTGAGAATCACAAATGAGAAAGGGTGGGAAATAATACCGTGAAACAGTGCTCCCAGGCGCATTTGAGTCTTTTTGTTGTATTTTGTTTGTCTCGAGTCTTGTTTTGAGTCGCTTCAAGTGTCAATAGATGTGTTTAGGTTGTTTACCTTTATTTTCCGTTGTTGGGTCAGTTTTGCTGTGTTCAACTTGTAGGCTCAATACCCGCCGAGAACTCATTTCCTCAATTTCAAAAATGATTTGTTGTGTGCTCAGAGTCGTGCCATTCTCCACATTTGTGCAAAAAGGAATTTGTTCTTTCGAAACCGCAGGTTCACCCCGATAAGTGTGAGAATGGTAAAATCAGAGCTATCCGGTTATATAGGTTCCAGACTACAAAGCAAAAGAAAAGAGGGAAAATCAAGATCCGAAAGTGTGTTTCACCTTCAAAGAAATTCCATGATTGTACCGGATGTACCCTTCGCTTGTCAATGCTACCGGTATGAGGCGCCTCTACCTCAAGTGTAAGCCCGCCTAAGTCGGAACGGCATTAAAGCAAAGCAGATGTTATCTCTGTCGATATGAACAGGTGTACCCTTTTCGAAATGAGTGTGTTGCAAAGCCCTCGAGAGGTAAATCGAGACACCAGAGTACATATTTGATGCTCCTCTATTGCATAGAATATGAACTTTCATATACACCGTTGTTGCATGTGTGCCGCGATCGTTATGATTCATGCATAAAATATGCTTGCCTTCAAAATCGCACGAAAATGCCCCATACTTGCATAGAAGATGCATTTCATCGCACTATCTTGTGCACTTACACTTTGTATCTCACTTGCATTGTCATGTGCATCTTGTGGTTGTACCTCACTCGCTACCGCTTAGCGATCGCACTATCTTGTGCATTTCAAATCACTCGGTCGCTTAGCGATCGCACTATCTTGTGCATTTCAAATCACTCGCATTGCTTAGCGACGACCGCTCTAGTGCATTTCACATCATTCGCTACCGCTTAGCGATCGCACCGCTTTTGTGCATCACATCATCGCGCTTATCTTGGCGCACTTCCATCGTGACCGCCTTTGTGAACTTGTGTTATCTAACGATCGCGCTACTTTATGCGACCTCAATCTCACCGTGATTTTGCATTACATCTCATTCGTATATTTTGGCGATCGCACTATTTTGTAATTCATCATTCGCGCTTATTTTATGGCGATCGCACTATTTTGTGCACCTTACTTGCATTTTGCATCCATTTATTCGCGCTTATTTTGGCGATCGTGACCGCTTTTGTGCATTACACTTCATTCGCGCTTATTTTGGCGATCGCACTATTTTGTGCATTACATTTGCTCGCGCTTATCTTGTGCACCCCATTTGCACTTGTTAGTGCATTGCATTTTAATCGCGCCATTTTTTCAGATCGCGACTATCTTGTGCACTCGCTTGTTTAACGATCGCGCTTATTTAGCGATCGCGACTATCTTGTGCATTCGCGACCGCCTTGTGCACTCGCTTTCTTGTGTATCGACTATCTTGTGCACTCGCTGTTTAACACATCGCTACTGCTTAGCGATCGCACTATTTTGTGCATCACATCATCGCTTATCTCGCACCTCCATCGAGACTGTTTTGTGCACTCAAGGCTTCTTGCGATCGCACTATCTTGTGCACTTGCATGCTATATCTCACTCACACTATCTTGTGCATTCCATTACACTCTACTGCTCAAATAGACGACCGTTTCTATGCACTTTACTTTTGCGCTTATAAGACTTACCTGTGACTTGTCAAGACATTACATTGTTTTGCAAACAAACCGACTTCACAGCGATAAGTCCAATTATCAAAATCTTCCGCATATCATTTGTATTTTGCCCTCGCTTACGCATGCCTCCGCACATTTTTGTCTATCTTGTCTCATGGTCTAAGTCTTCGCCTTGTCAAAAATGGGTCGCTCGGGCTTTGACATTCACTCCCGCTATTCTTCTCGACTTTCGAAGTTCTCACAAAGAGGGGCAAATCAGAGACACCCCATTTTTGACCGACCTTAAGACTCAGACGCCATCAATTGAGCGCTTGGTGATGTTGTATATTGTGCTCGTTTCGAGGTTATGAGTCCCTGCCATTTAGCCTTGCCTCCTGACTTCCGGACTTTTTGTGCTTTGTCTCGGCTTATGAACCAGCTCGTTTTCTCGCTTTTCTTCCCAAAGGAGGAGAGGTCTCAGAGACCATCTCTCAAGGGCCGAGGCTACGCTTTTGTGGTCGCAGCCATTTTTCCCATTTCGAGTCTCCGGCTTGCTGGAGTCCACCAGATGCCTCGTTCGGGACCGCCTAACCACCCCCGCTTGCCCCGATTTTTGGCATGCATCTTATTTCTCCCTTTTGAGGGACACTGGTCCGAGAGACCAACTCGTGGTTGGACACCGCCTGCCTAATGTTCACTTTCGGCCCCGAACCACGTGTTTCTGCCCGAACCCTCATCTTGCATTTTTGGGCTCCGCCCCGAACTTGAGATAGTCATATTTTGAGGTCCTTTTCATGTTTAATTAAGGACCTTTTACTGTTTGACATCTCCATCTGTCACTTGTCTCTTTACCTCTTTTTAGGCCCGTTTTGCACGGTATTTTAGGCGTATTTGTGGGCTGTTTTGGGCTTGGTCGTAAACTACAAAGTTTCTTATTTTGAGCCCCTCTTCAACTTTGTTGAAGGGCTCTCGGCCATCTGAGACCCGTAGCTATCACTTACCCCTTTTGCACCTTTGAACCCCTTAAAGCTTCTAGAAGCTTGAACCCTTTGGCCAAGCTTAAGAAGCTTGGCCAGCTGTATTAGCTTCTTCTAGAAGCCTTGCACCCCCCCTTTGAACCCCCTTTGCCCCTTTGACCCTTTCCATTTGCTTAGCCATTAAGTTAAGAGCTTATACTTGGCCTATATAAGAGCCCTTCTCTCCCATTGTTAGAGGTGGGGATGTTTGGAACAAAAAACCAGAGATATATAGATATATCTGATATATACATACATATATCCCTCCATCTCTCACTATATCTCTCCCATTCAACCATCAAATACCCTTGTTCTTGGGCCATTTCTTCATCAACTCATAGCACAAAGCATCCTTACTCCATTGCAGCGACTTGGGGCTGTTCTTCAGAGTTTAGGAGCACCCAAACTTGGTCCAAGAGGTGCTGGTTTGCTGGTCTTCAAGGGTAAGCCATCTTCTTCCCTTTTCTAGCATTTCTTGCTTCACATCTAAGCCTTTCTTTCAAGCACTTTTGGGCTCCGACCCAAACTGAAAATCATCATATTTTGGGGTCCACTTTATGTTTGATGGAGGACCTCTTGCTGTTTGAGGACAGTAGCTAGCACTTCCTTCATTAGCCCTCTTTATGCCATAATCTTGCATAGTATGTTTGGCTTGTGTATAATCAGTTTTTCAGCATGTAATAAACTGTAAGTAGGCTCATTTTGAGCCCTTCTTCAACATTGAAGAAGGGCTCAACCTTGTTTGGGACCCCTATCTTGCACTTGTTTCATAATCTCTTCTATTTACCGTAATCTTGCATGCTTTGTTAGCCTACCATGCTTCTAGTTTTGGGCCTTTGACAGGCCTGAAAAGTGTCTTATTTTACCCCCCTCTACATGTCTCATGAAGGGTCTTTGGCTTTTTGGTGCACCCTTTTGGTACTTCATGTTATACCCCTTTGTGGGCCTTAATCTTGCATTGCCTTTTGAGCATGATTGTATATTGATTTCGGGCTTGTCATCTACTGTGGGTAGTCATATTTTTGGTCTCTCTTCAGTGTTGTTGAAGGGTCTTTTTCAGTTTGGGCTTTGCATCTTACACTTGCTTTGTAATGCCTCTTTGGTCCCTTAACATGCCTAGGTTGTTAGCCCTAGTTTGAGCATGTTTTAGGCTTAGATCCATGAAGTGTATATGCTTATTTTGCCATGCTTTAGGTCTTTCCTAAGTTGTTTTGGTCAATCTTAGCATGTATCTCGTGGCCCCCTTGCATTTTAGGCTTGCTAGCCTTTGAGTATGCATGTGTAGCATGTGTTTTCAATTTCATTTTAATGGTTTGGAACCATTTGGCATGTCATTTTAGACCCTTTGGTGTGCTTGTATGCTTACCTTAGTTGCCTCTTTAATGCTTTGAAAGCATGTATTGCATGCTCCATGTTTTGGCCTTAATGCATGCTCTTTGATTTCAAGCCTCTTAGATGCCATCTAAGTAGCCATTTGGCTTTGTTTTAACATGCTAAAAACCTGCTTTTAGTTGTTTAATGCATGCCATATTTGTTTTGTGTAAGTATAGTTCAATGCCCCATTGACTTGCTTTTGAATGTTGGACCTATGTGTGCATGCTTTTTGTACTTTGTCGCTTGGTTTACACCATGTTTAGCATGATTTTCAGAGCTTCATATGCATGCTAGTAGTCCATTGTTGTACCCCTTTAAGTGTGCTTAAGGGTTGTTTGTTATGCTTATGTTGGTGCCTTTAACTTGTGCATGTGTGCATGTATGTTTGGCCCTCATGACTTAGCATCTTGGCTACTGTTTTAGGCCTATAGGAGTTGTCTAATCCATGTTTAAGTCCATCCTTCAGTTTGGTTTGCATGCTTGCCTTGTGTGCTTACTTGCATGTTTGCATAAGTGCCTAGCATTGTCCATTTTGCACACTAGTTGCCATGTCTAGGATTGCATCATACTGGCATACATGCTAGGCCTCTTGAAGTGAAGTGTGATGGAGGTTTAGCACCCTTATGTGCTTGTTTGCATTGCATGCATTTGAAATCAAAATTGCACTCTTGGTTCTTTGGGCCATCATGCATGGAAATGCGTGATTGGTGGTCCGAGAACCGAGGCCATGCTCCCTTGAGTCCATTGCATGATAGGGAGTGTGTCCGGCATACATTTGTCCCAAAATTCCATACCATGCTCGTTGTCGTCAGCCAAACTGCTCTCGCAGAATTTAGTGCCGACTGCACTCTTCAAGGCCGACCGCACACACTTTTTGTGCCGAGAATCTCAATTGCACGGTGGCCAAACCTCAGCCGATGGTCCAACCCTTCACCATGGTAATATTCTGGTATGTGGAAGGTGTCCTGTGACTCGCAATTTTCTGAGAGGCAGGCAAAGAAAAGCAGAGGAACAGAGGCATGGTGTGGGCTCTGGCAAAGTGACATCGAGCATGCATCATTCACAAGATCTCGAGGCGAGGGCCGGGCCCCTTTATTTCACATTTATTTATTCAAGAATTAGAATTTGTAATATTTATTCATTTATTTTGGATCAGATATTATTTTGGTCCCTCCGAGTGAGGGCGCAATTGTAATAAGTGTGGGTGAGTGTGTGTATGTCTTCCAACCCCCACTTCTTTCTTCCATTTTATTTACCTGCTTATGATGGTAGATTAGGGCATATTTAAATTAGCATACCTTATGCAATCCATGTGTGCATCCACGCATTTGTTGACATGCATCGGGGCTCGGTACATCATACAAACTGCATTGTATTTCAAATCTAACTTGAATACGTGCATCGAATAAAGTGCATTTCACATGCCATCTTTAGGGTTAGCCGAGCCTACTCTAAATTACATCCTTGCCTGTGTTGCATTAGCCACTTAACATGACCTAGGGACATGCATGCCTACTAACTAGTTTCTTGTTTTGGCACGGAGTACGATGTAAGTTTTTGCGCTTTAGCATATCGCATGCGTGTGAATGTTTGCCATGACAGTATGATTGCCATGCGGCCAAATGCTTATGTGTTATAAACTGTTTGAATGCTGTGGTGGAGGTTGATTGTGAGTTGGAACAACTCATTGAACCGTATTTTAGCTTACTTTAAGTAGTAGCAAAACCAACACGTTTTTCGAGACAAAACGGATATGCAATGCTTGTTTTCAAATTAGGCAATCTAGTCTATACTTGTTTGCTGTGCGCATAATATAGTAATTCTAGGCTAATAATCGGAATAAGAACACGTAATGTTTTCAAAATCGGATATCACGGTTAGTAGAGGCCGCCTTCGGACCGGCGAAGGTGCTCATAGTCGACCTTCCCCGATCGTACTCCAAGCTCCCGAGCCAAGACACTTTGGTAATGATTTTACACGCGGCCTTTGGCGCCGAGTCGTGGTTTCCTAAATTTCCCATTTTAAAAATATTTAGGTGGCGATCAGAATCCGCAAAGCACCATGTTTGGCACTACTTTTCAAAAATCTGCTTTTTCTTCAAAACGACGGCCGATTTGGACTCTTTGATTCAAGATTAAGAACCGTGACACAAATTGAGTCCGAATCAGAAGCGAGGTCCTCCACGGACGTGCTACATTAGGTAATTTGTAATAATTAATTAGCTCAGAGTTAGTTAATTTGTATTATTCTTTTGGTCCTCCCAAGGGTAAATCTGTAATAAGTGTGGGTGCGTGTGTGTGCATGTCTTCCAACCCCCACTTCTTTCTTCCCTTTCACTTACCTGCTTTCAATGGTTAGTACTAGGGCATATTTATTTTAGCATACCTCATGCTATGCATGCGCAGTATCCATACATTTGTCTTGCATGCACCGGCTCCCATGATCATGCTAATCGATTTGTACTTCAATTCCAAATTGAATACGCATCAATTGATTGCATTTCACATGTCATGTTTAGGTTAGCCGAGCCTACTCTAATTGCATCCTCGTATGTGTTGCATTAGTCAAACTTAACATGAACTAGGACCATGCATATTTGCTAACTAGTTTATTGTTTTGGCCTGAGTACGATGTAAGTATTTTTGTGCTTTAGCATATCGCATGTGTGAATGTTATCATGACAAAGATGCTTACTATGTGGCTAGATGCTTATGTGAGATAAACTGCTTGATTTCCTGGGGTAAAGGTTGATTGTCCGAGTTGGAAAACTCGTTGAACTGTGTTTTAGCCTACTAGTAGTAGCAAATTCCAAAGTGTTTTTCAAGACAAACGGATATGCAATGCTTATTTCCAAATTAGACAATCTAGTCTATACTTGTTTGCTGCGCGCATAACATAGTAATTCTAGGTTAATAACCGGAATAAGAACACATAACGTTTTCAAATTGGATATCATGGTTATAGAGGCCGGTCTTCGACCGCGAGAGGGGTGCTCATAGTCGACCTTCCCAATCGCACTCAAGCTCCGAGCCGAGGCAACTTTGGTGATGACTTTACATGCGGCCTTTGGCACCGAGTCGGTTTCCTAAATTTCCCCATTAAAAGATATTTAGGTGGCGATCAGATTCCGTAAAGCACCATGCTTGGCACTTCTTTTTCAAAAATCTGTTTTCTCAAAACGATTTGCCGGATTTGGACTCTTTGGTTCGACATCGTGCGATACTTAATCGAAGTCTGAATCAGAATCGCCATTGGTGAATGGCCGATAACTTCATCAAGAAATTTACGGAACTTCTCTATGGCCGGTGGGTGTTTCCTCCAGCCGATGGTATTCTACAGTGTGCAAGGAACCTATCCTAGAACTTTGGCAATTTTCAGAGAAGCAAGACAGTGAAAACAGAGGCAGCAATGGTATGGCTAGCTTAGAAGAGATGGTGCGCCAGGGGTGTTTTGGCTCTCTTTTACATGCTATGTGCTTTTAGAGTGTGTATCTACAGGGAATGCATGTATCAGTTTGCAAGTCTGCATCAGCCTCAGTGCATCAGATTTGGGGAATCACCACCCGAGGGCACTGGGCCGGGGACGCTTATTCAAGAACAAAGTGATCAAGATTTGAGGAACAAGGTTCGCTTATTGGCACCGTGTTATGATACCCAACCATGTGTTGTATGTTTATTTTACGCCGTTACGCTATCCAATTGTCTGTTTATTTATACGCTTTATTTATCTTTTTGCTAGGTAGTTGAGCACAATTGCTTCCAACCCAGCAGATATTCCCCAAGCACTCTGGCCTAGAGGTCGCCGACTCCATCGATCTAAGGATTTGGTAGATTTGACAACCAAGTACCACTCTCTACCCCCTAAGCATTAGAGACGAGGTCGCCTAGGCGAAGGCATCGCTCAAAGAATCAAGACAGAGGGCTTTGTCTATCCCACCCGTGTATAGTAGGGATCAGGACTCTGCTCCTCCCACAGAAAGGGAACATACACCGATAACTCAATCAGGGCAGAACAGTATGGCTAGCTTAGAAGAGATGGTGCGCCAGCTTCAGGAGAGCATGAAATGATGCAGCAGATCCTTTCCGATGCATGTAGTTTGCCAAGCAACAGCCACGCTTATGAATGAACAAGCAGAAAGTTAATCAGAAGGTTACGCAGAAGTCGAGCCTCTGCTTCGCAACAAGTTCCTCCCCCACCAGGAGTTCCAAACCTCGGGGAGACGGCCAATGCTCAGAATGATGCAGAACTTCCCACAGGACCACTTCCACCCCCGATCCTCCCCCAAATCCAACCTCAACTATCGAAGACACCCACCAACCTACCAGACTCTCCCTTTGAGTTTGAGACTGATCCCACCGCTCTAAAGTTAAACAAGCTTGAAAAGTTGTTTAAGAGATCCCAAGGAGCCAAGACCATCCTCGACATTGAAGATGGCTACACTGACGCAGCTGTAACACCGCCCGACAGATTTAAAATGCCCCATATTGATCGATTTGACGGGTCCGGGGACCCCATGGTGCACCTGAGACTGTTTTCAGATATCCTAAGGCTGATGGGCCTCAGTAGACTACAGAAGATGTCTTTGTTCGGTCAGACCTTGTCAGGTGTGGCGGCCATATGGTATGCCAAATTAGAAGATGATGTCAAGAGAAACTGGGACGAGATGGTTGAGGCCTTCATTGCACAAGACTAATTAATACACAAATCGAGATTACAACCCGTGATCTCGAGACAACAAGACAGAACCTAAAGAGAGTTTCTTCGACCAGAATCAGATGGAGGGCCAAGGCTTCGATGATGACCTTAAGACTCCACAGACAAAGATCAAATTCGATGATTGTGCGTAATCTTCACCGTTGATGCAAAAAGATGATTGTACTCCTTTCCTACTTTTTCTAACCTCGCATGAAATGGGGTGCAGATTCAGATGCCTTGAAGCAAGGTTTAATTGATAACGACGGAGCAACCTCAAGGACTTTCAACCACAACACTAATGCGGGCCCGAAAGCGGCACCACAACTACAAGAGCCTCCAAGTGAGTATGGTCACCACCAACCCTCCGAGAACCACCAAGAAAGACCATTCTCCCAAGGCCCTAGTAACCCACCAATGTTCTCAATACCCACCCAAAACACTGTAACCTTCGCTCCACTTTATATGCCCCCGCCCAAAGCTCAAAAGCACTAGAAAGGCACTTGAAGCCCTAGGGTCATGTCTTGCCAAAGACTTCTCTACTCACAACCCAAATGCAAGTATTATGCTGCTTTCACCAACAACACGGTCATGACACTAATCTATGCTTCCGATTATGTCATGAGATTCAAGATCTCATCGATAACGGGGTGATTTTGCCACCCGGAAAGCCCAATGTTACTACAAACCCTCTCCCCACACATAACCAAGCTCCACCACCCAAAAGACTCAATTTCATCCATATCATCGGGGTCATGTCCCACGATCCTAGTATCTATATCACACCTTCCCACCGCCTAAGCCGGAGGTGTTCTTCCCGATTGCACCGATTTGTGCATGATGGACATCTCCATAACTCCAACCTAAACCGACGGTGGATCACGAAGATAGGAGAAAACAGATCCCAAAGGAGAAGAGGATTGTTGAACCAGAGTCTCATGGAAGTTGCGCCGAGAAGACAAGTATAGTCCTGATGACTACATTTCACCAATAGGCCAGATAGGCCATATATGAAACTACCAACAGAGGAGAGCAGTGTGATCCAAGGAGACAGCCTGGGACAGGAACATGTGATTTAATCATGGGGAGGACCTTGCTAATCTCCAGCTTTGATAGTGACTAAGACCTGTGGGACGGGCAATACCGGTATGATTATGAGGAGTCTGCAGAGGCTACGGATGGTTAGACGATCAACCGATGTGGTAGAAGGGTTTCACTTAGAACGGTGCCCCAGAGGCAAGAATGTTAGTGACAAATTAAAAGGTCAAGAACAGAGTGCATCACCGAGAGCGCCTGTCAAGAATTTCACTTAGGATTGGAGCATTAATACGGAATTATTGAACAGCTTGGTTGTATTGACACACCTGTAACAGAAAAATTTGAAGACTCGAGAGAATTAGGAAAGCAAAGGCCCATATGAGGATCAAACCGCTGGTGCACAGAACCGAGAATGTCATGAGCATCTGGATGGAAGGCGCCATGAGTACAAGAATGCATACCAGAGCCGACAGATGTTTGTCACCCCGATGGAATGTGGTGGGAAGATGAGGACTTGTGTCTTGCCCACACAGATGAAGATTGGGGAAACAACCAACCCGGGATAACACCTGTACCTTGGAGAGGTCCACCATATGACGCAGTAGTGGCGGTACTTCAAACCTCCACACCTAGATCAACTAGAGGCCCCGGGAAGGATAGAGAGGTTGAGAAGCAAAAGGAGAAGCAACTTGAGGAGGAGGTCAGACTAAACAAATTTAAAAAGATACAACCAGACATCTCTATCTGGGACCGCCATGGCGTCATGGTGCATAGTGGGGACAGTCGGTCTTATCACCATGGACAAAGCAAAGCTTTCAATAGAAACCACGCCAGAAAGCAACCGGTGGATTAGTCTTTCCGGAGGAGCTACCCCGATGTCGACTTTTTCCGATAGGAATCACCACCCGAGGGGGCGATCATAACAAACCCCTACATTTCGTGGAATGTAAGAATAAATGGATACGTGGTTCTCGCTGACACCGGATCCACTATCAACGCTCCGCCTGCAAGGACGGGCGCTTGCAATCGGCTTGAAAGTCACGATTTTGTATCAATGTACCCAAGTCATCCGCATATGACAATACAAGTAGGGAAGTGATGGGAACAAGAAAGTTCGGGGACTAAAGTTGGGCCAGACAAAGATGAGATAGATTTCCATGTCTTGGAGGTGCATGCAACTTTCAACTTGCTTTTTAGGGCTGTATACATCGTGAAGGCGGTGTCATCCACTTTGCATCAAATGGTGAAATACCCCTACGGGAAGGAGTAGCCATTGTTTTTGGGAATTCATCAATCCATCCGCCATCGGAGGTATCCACTGCTCTAGAAATCAACATGGCATGGAGGATGTGTTCATATCATGGTTTACCCTAGCCGAGGCTCAAAGTTGTACGTAACATCATGGCTACTAACGCAGGGGATATATGTCGCTGCCTGCCAAAGGTATCTCATGAACAAACTCCAACATATCCCTGTGATGGGATTAGGAAAGAGCGCCGCAAGTATGCCGCAAAGATTGGTCGTGCCTACACAACCCCATACCTTTGGCTTAGTTATCCGCCCACCAAGGCGGATTGGGTAAGAAAAGGAAAGGAGATGGCTGGAGAGCCAGGTGAAACAGATAGGGAAGCCCTTTGAGTTGATGCATCGCCCATCCAGTAGACTTAAACGGACGCTGGTCTCGAGGGGAGGATTTTCCATTCTCGTGGTTTCCAGAGCCGTGGTTGAACGCAAAGAGGAAGCGCTGCATCGTGGTTCGAGATTTTCTTTTGACCCACAAGCCATTCGGGATGATGTTGTCAAGAGCGCAGACATGGGCCAGCTGAGGTTGAATAACAGGAAGTGGAGTCTCGAGGACAATTTAACTTGAAATGGGGGTAGATCGCATGTTCACTTTCGCATCCTTCGACGACTCCAGCTTGGGATAACTTCGGTGTCCATGATCGGAAATGAAACGTCAATGGGCCCACCGCCGACTATTTTGGACGATCTATCGCACCTCCTTTGTTTGGCAAGACGAGGAGGATTTTTATTTAGCAAAGACCGGTCGTAGTGAGTCGAATCGATTCTCCAATCTTTTGAGTCGAATCAGTTCCACCGATCGAAGTCCGAGTCCCAGATTTCGGGGTGATAACCCTGATGCCATGTATTCCGCCTGTGTCATCTTTTTCTTTCTTCTTTTGAGTCTGCTAAATAAGAATCGGACGGTTTGGAAGTACATAATGAGAATGATATGAATGTGGTTTTAGTACTTTTCTGCCTTGGATTTATTGCTTAAATAAGGACAATGAAAAATTTGATGAAAACGAGGAGGACGAAATTCTCCGGTTTTACAACGCTTAATTGAATGAAGAGCAGAAAGGTTTGTCAAACCTTTAGTTGATGAAATCATTATCGCGGAATGTTGGTATCGGTAGGACCCGCATCGTCCGTGATCGGGTCCACGTTGTCTTCAGAGGAACACGAGCGCTTAGTCGCTTATTAAAAGATTTCAAAGATGTTTTCGCGGTCCACGAAGACATGCCTCGAATCGATCCCGAGATTGTACAAAGATCGATCCTCTCGATCCCGAGGCCCAACCACAAACAGAACTCGAGGATCCGCCCGATTGGACCATTAAAATCAAGGAAGAGGTCACTACAAATCGACGCAGTTTCCCCGGCCGTATCCGACACTGACTTGGTTGGCCAACATTGTTCCAATACCAAAGAAGGATGGCAGAATTCGGGTGTGTGTAGACTTCAGGGATTTGAACAGAGCCAGACTTTCCCTTGCCACACATTAATGAGTTGGTAGATTTCACAGCGGGGCATGCTTTGCTTTCGTTTATGGATGGCTTCTCAGGCTATAATCAGATAGTAATGCCACCCGAAGACCGGGAGAAGATCAGATTCACCAACCCTATGGGGTACATATCGCCACAGAGTAATGCCATTTGGGTTGAAGAATGGGCTACTTATCAACTAGCAAATACCACAATATTGTACCTATATGATCCACAAAGAGGTTGAGGTACGTGACTCACATGATTGTCAAATCCAAAGAAAGGGAAGGTCACTACACCGCCTTGCAAAAGCTTTTCCAAAGGATCGAGAATTTTCACCGCTGAATCCTCGTAAATGCACATTCGTGTTACAATGAAAATGCTAGGGTTTCGACATGCAGAGGGGCATCAAGTCACCTTCCAAAATCAAGGCCATCTTAGAAATGCCACCACCAATGACCTAAAAAGAGGGTGAGGCTCGGGTAAAGTGCAATTCATAAGAGTGTTTATTTCAAAATTAACCTTAGCTTAGAACCACTTTTTGGTCTCCTCAAGAAACGAAGAAATCAATGGGACGGCCGATGTCAAGCAATTTTTGAACAGATCAAAGAATATTTACAAAACCCACCCATGTTGTCACCACCGAGCCGTGGAAATCGTTGATATTTTTTGTACCTTTCGTGAATCGAGACTACAATGGGTCAGATGCTCGCACAAGAATCAGAGGATAAGGTGGAGAGAGCCATCTACTATCCGAAAGCAAGAAAATGCTGGATTACGAGACCTCGCTACACTACCGGAGAAAGCTTGCTTAGCTTTGGTATGGGCTACCGTGAAGTCAGCTGCACTACTCGTTAGCTCACTCCGTAATGCCGTTTCATGACTCGATCCTATCAAATATCTTTTCGAGAAACCGCACTTACGTAGGCTAGCCTGCTGGTCAAGAGCTTTCCGAATTTGATCTAAAGTATGTGACGACAAGTCCGTGAAAGGGAGAGCAAGAGCGAGTTCCTTGCCCACCACCCGCTGAAGGGATGAAGCAATGGAGTATCTATTCCAGATGAAGCCATTTTGTATATCAAAGACGAAACTTGGATAATGTACTTTGACGAAAGGCCAAACCAGCAGGGTATGGGATAGAGTGTTATAGCTACCGATAATTCCTCAGATCCCTTTAGCATTCAAGCTCCAGCTCAAAGTCTCAAACAACGGGTTTAATATTTGTGGCATGTATTGCCGTTTAGAAGCGCCTCTAGAAATAGGGCAAAATGATTGACGTTATCGGAGACTCCAACCTTGTTGCTATCTCAAGCAAAAAGGAGATTCGAAGGTCAAAGAAGAGAAAATGATAATTTACCACCGACCTTGGATTTGTTAATTCCACGTTTGAAAAGTCAACTTCACTCATCTAGTAAGAGAGAACAACAGTTCGCAGATTCACTAGCAACTCTATCTTCCATGATAGACATCCCGCCCGAGTCCGGATGCGTCCGGCCATCATTGACCGTAAGTTTGTGCCAAGATATGAGCTTTACCGCCATAGATGAAGCTCGTGATAAGAACCCCGTATTATGACATATGGAACTTCTCGAGAAGGAGACGATTCACCAGGCAAATGCTAAAGATAAAAGGGCAATCAGAAAATGGCCGTTCGGCCATCATCTCATGCGGTAAATCTGACAAGAGAGGTCATCCGAATGCACAAGCTGTGTAGAAGATGAGGAGTCGAAGCACCTGATGGAGGCCATCCATGGAGGAGAATGTGGTGCACATATGAATGGGGTAATGCTGGCACGGATGAACCTCAGACAGGGTTATTATTGGTCCACCATGGAGAAGGATTGTATTGGCTTTATTCTGACGATGCCATAAATGCCGCATCCATGCAAATCGATGAACATCCCACCGCCAAAACTATACAACATGACTTCGCCATGGCCATTCTCAATGGGGATCGATGTGATCGGAGTCACATTCCAAAGCGATCGAATGGGCATGAGTTCTATCCTCGTCATGAGCAGATTATTTCCACAAAATGGGTTGAGGCCCAATCTTATGCAGATTGAAGGGCTTCACATGTCGCTAAGTTTATCAGAATAACATTATCTGGTCGCCATGGGGTTCCGAACGAGATTATTTCAGATAACGGTTCCCACTTCAAGAAGGAGGTGATTGATTTGTTGGAGAAGTACAATGTGGCTTTTCATGTCTTCCACATACCGCCGCATCAATGACAGAGCAATTGAGGCCGCCAACAAGAACATCAAACACATATTGCGCAAAATGGTGGAAACTACCGGGATTACGATAAGTTGTCGCTATTCTCGGGGGCTACCAGACCGATTAGAACTTCCCATCGGGCCACCCCATATTCATTAGTCTACGGATGGAGGTCATTCCCCACCTATCGAGATCGAGGTTCCGCTGCTATAGTATTCACCGGTGCCAAATAGCCAAGCAGATTGGAAGAGAAAGGTGTTCGAGGAACCCATGCTTTTCACGAGAGAAGACTCAGCACTGCATCATGTTCAGGTTATCAGCAGCACTGCCCGGCTTTCAACAAGAAGCGTTAAGTCCAGAACCTAAAAGAAGGAGATTTGAAGCTCAAAGACAACCGAGCCCCATCCATGACCCAAGGGAAAAGTTCGCACTCTAATTGCACCGTCCGTGACATCATCAAAGCTATCTCGGTCGGGTGGAGCTGTGGTTCTGATGTATCTAGATAGCTTGGAGATCTCACAACCAATCAATATGGAAAAGTTGAAGAAATATT